>PVHT020000059.1:6264304-6289289 GCA_004024745.2 Catagonus wagneri
CTTTTAATGTATTGTTGGATTCGGTTGGCTAGTATTTTGTTGAGAATTTTTGCATCTATGTTCATCAGTGAGATTGGCCTGTAATTTTCTTTTTTTGTGGTATCTTTGTCTGGTTTTGGTACCAGGGTGATGGTTGCCTCATAGAATGAGTTTGGGAGTGTCCCCTCTTCTGCAATTTTTTGGAATAGTTTCAGAAGGAAGGATTTCTTTAAAATTTCTGAAACACATATCCTAGAAAAAAAAATTGCCACATGTCCAGTTTGTTATCAGTAATAGTTGTCATCTTTGAAATGTACCAAGAACATTTTCCCTGAAATTTTATGTCATCACCACCTAAAAACTGGTTTCTCTTATTGGTCATAAATTGCTTTTAAAACTACATTTTAGGAGGAGTTTCCTGGTGGCCTAGTGGTTAAGGATCCAGCATTGTCACTGCTGTGCTTGGATTACTGCTGTGGCTTGGCCTGGGAATTTCTGCATGCCGCAGGTGCGGCCAAAAATTTTTTTTTAATTTTTATTATAATTGATCATATCATTTCTGTAGCATAGTACAATATCATACATATTTAATTTTAACATAGTGATTACAATTCCTTGCTAGTTTTCACAAATTGTTTTCAAAAATGGCCATAGATTTTAGATAGACAAAGCCTTAAATATTGGTGATCTTTTCAGCTGATTGTTATAGCTTAGCTTTAAAAAAAAAAAAAAAGGCATTGAATACAAGCATTTGCTGAAAGGATTTTAAGGCTGAGACACCTGTCCAGGACCTGTATGTCTGAGATCTTGCCATCCTTACAAGCTAATAGGTTTGCTTTTTACTGTTTCCTGGCTGTTGGTGGCAGACAAGACTCCAGGGTCAGAAACAAAGGACTTTAACATCATGGCAAAAACAGTGTTAGTGACTCACGTTGATTTGCATTGATTCCTCACGCCCTCTAAGTGCCATGAGGGTGACACAAAAGACCTGTGTAGGGGGCTACACACGCAGTAAGTTGTGAGGATCTCAGAGGATCCCTGAGCTTGGAGTGGGCTGGGGGAGTACCACTTTTATACTGAGGAGTAGCAAGCCTGCTTCTTGGCAGGGGAAAGACATTACTTCATTCTTGGGGTTGCTCACTGACGACACAGCTCAGGAACAGCCCTCGGAAAAAGTGGTCCAGGCTTTGTATTCTTGACCCGCCCAGAAAGAATGTGCGAGGATGCTTGGGCCCATGGATGTTGCCTCTCGGCAAGGTGCTGTGTTAATGAGAAAAAATGTAGGCTCCTAAAAGAAATGTAAAATGCAGTTTTCTGTGAGAAAACACCAGAAATTTTAATTGAAATTTAGATGTACAGCATTACTGCTGCTCCTTCTGAGTCAGAGAATGCGGCTGGCCAGGTCTGTCATCACATGATATTGATGAGTGTGTGGAATATTAGTTGACAGTTCAGTGATATTAATTGAGAATCGTTATAATGAATACCAAACATTTTTTAAATTTAAGTATATCCTTTCCTTTAAAAAATTTTTTTTTCGGAGTTCCCTTCGTGGCTCAGTGGTTAACGAATCCGACTAAGAACCATGAGGTTGCAAGTTCCATCCCTGGCCTTGCTCAGTGGGTTAAGGATCTGGCATTGCCATGGGCTGTGGTGAAGGTGGCAGACGCGGCTCGGATCTCACGTTGCTGTGGCTGTGGTGTAGGCCAGCAGCTATAGCTCCTGTTAGACCCCTAGCCTGGGAACCTCCATATGCCGCGGGTGCGGCTCTAGATAAAAAAAGGCAAAAAGACAAAAAAAAATTTTTTTTTTCTTTATTTTTTTGGCTACATCCACAGCACCTGGAAGTTCCCAGGCCAGGGATCTAACCTGAGCCACAGCTGTAACCCAAGCCACCGCAGTGACAAATGCCAGGTCCTCTAACTGCTAGTCTACCGGGGATCTCCAGATTTAGCCTTTGTGAGTTGAATATTGCTATGCTTTGATAGTTTTCTCTAAACATGATTTTTTTTCTCTTTTTAGGGCTGCACTCATGGCATATGGATGTTCCCAGGCCAGGAGTCAAGTCGGAGCTGTAGCTACTGGCCTGTGCCACACCCACAGCAATGCAGGATCTGAGCCGTGTCTGTGACCTACACAGCTCACGGCAACGCCAGATCCTTAACCCACTGAGCGAGGCCAGGGATCAAACCCGCATCCTTATGGATCCTAGTCAGGTTCGTTACCACTGAGCCATGACAAGAACTCTCTAAACATGATTTTTAAAAGCTATGATAGGAATTCCCTGGTGGTGTAGCAGGTTAAGGATCTGATGTTGTCCCTGCTGTGGCTCACGCTTCAGCTGTGACACGGGTTTGATCCCTGGCCCTGAAATTTTTGCATGCGATGGGTACAGCAATAAATAGGTAAGTAGGTAGGTAGGTAGGTAGATAGATAGATAGACAGACTATGATATTTAAAAACAAAATGGTGATAGTAGTAACCACAGCACCAAAAATGGACAACATTTCTTGAGGGAGTACGGTGTGACATATCCCATTCAAAGTACTTCTGAGTATCAACTCACTGACTCTGCCAATAACTCTATGAAATAGGCAATATTATTTTGTGTAAGAGGAAACTAAGGCATAGAAAGGGTAAGTAATTTACATCATGTCCCATAGAACGTCAGTTAGGATGCTTTCAGCAACGGATGGCAGAAACTCTCCAGAATTGTTGATTTATTTTATGACATTCCAGGAAGACCAGAGGTCTGACAGGCTTCAGAGCTAGTTAAGTCAATGGCTCAACAAAGTCAGCAGTCAAAATCATTTCCATCTTTTTAAAAGCTCATCATCTAGGCACTGGCTTTGCCCTCTGGCTGGCCCCTCTTGCCATCACCAGATGACTGTGCCAGTTCCTGGCCTCATTCCCACCCAGGACAATGTCCGGAGCCAGAGAGGAAACCTCTCCTTGGTTCTCCTGTGCAGAAAGCTTTCCTCTGAGCCCCTGGCAGATCTTTCCTCACACTCGGCAGAACTGAGTTCCACGCCCACCTCAGAAACATCTGTTCGGAAGAGTGGGATCACCATGGTGAGCCAAGACCAGACAGGGGTTACCCTTGGCACTGGGAGTATGATCACACCTGCCCCCTGAGTTCTGTGGAGATAAATCTGAGACTGCTGGCAGTAAAAAGAGGGGGTTGCCTTGGAGTGCCCCCATTACGGTCTGTTCCACTGGTCAACAGACATGGGAGGGTGAAACACAGATGCTGTGGGGGCCCTGCCCTGAAGGGTCTGGGAATTCTACCTGGGCTTTCACGGCTGTCTTTTTCCAACCCACATTTGAGAAACCAGTAGTTACTCCTCCTTAAACTGTGTGTCCTGTTAGTAATAGGTACTGTATGGGGCTTGGGGTAAGTGTCACCAGAATAGGACCTGCATTTTAATACTGTTCCTAGCATTTCATTTTGCTGGCAAGAAATCTCTGATTTCATTTTATTCTTTGTAACTCTTGCCACTCGATTCTAGTTTAGCCAAACTGACGTTTTTAAGAAAAGGATCTGTTTTCTTGCACAGTCTCAATCTGATGACCAAGATTACATCTGGAAAACTGTCTTTCTTACTACTGTTTGAGATGCCCGGCATTAAAAGTCTGGAGGAGGACTTTACAAATACTTCCCCCTATTTAGATTTTTTTGGGAAATTGAGTTTAGAATCAAGTACGGTACAGTGGTGTGATTCTCTTAAATAACCAGTTCTCAATTTTTTTGATTTTAGGACCTCTTTACAGTCTTAAAAATTATTGGGGAATCTCAAAGAGCTCTAGTTTATGCTCTGGCTATCCATAGTTACCATATTCAAAATTTTAAAGGAGAAACATTTAAAATAATGATAAACCAGTTCGGTTTTAGTATAAATAACATATTTTAAAGAAAAACAAACTCCATGTCTCAAAACAAAAACTTTAATGAAAATAGTATTGTTTTACATTTCTGCAAATCTTTTTAGTGCTTGGCACAATGGAAAAATAGCTGAATTCTGTCATGCAGTCACATAACCTGTAGCCTCTGGAAAATTCCACGGAACATGTGTGAGAGAATGATAGAGGAAAAGCAAAATAAAATCTTAATATTATTATGAAAATAATTTTGAACTTATGGATTCCCTGGAAGAGTGTCCTGGAACCCCAGGGGCTCTTCAGACTATACTTTGAGAACCACTGTCTTACCTTAATATGTCCATGCATAATTTATAATGGCTTCAAGCAGCAGCACACGTAAAACCGTGGATAAGATTTTAAAAGGCTTGTAAATTGTCCATGTCTCAGAAAATGGAAATAAGAGGAGAATCAGTAGAGCAGTGTGCTACAGCCAGAGAATCTGATAATTCAGCAGAATCCTAGGGAAAACCCCAAATCATGAGCAGATAATTCGGGGGTTTTGTCACTTCACCAATCCTTTGAATCTTTAAAATATGATTTACACCAAACATGCTCACTAAATTTATTCTGAAAGAAATATCTGTTATATGCAGCACACTTAATCTCCTCCTCTCCCCTCCCCTTGTTTTTTCAGATTTAACATTTCAGATGATTTGAAGATTGGCTTTTTCATCACAGACCATGCTACTCAAACAGATTCCAGTGAGATTTTGCAGTTACAGGAGTTGAGTTCATCTACACAAAAGCTTGTGCAGGTAAATCTAGACTTATTTTGAAACTTCTGAGATCATCTTTAGGTAGTATTTGCCTTTATGTCTCATCCTTAACAGAATTGAAATGATTAACATTTAAAAATATTAACATGTTTTTACAAATGGAGTTGGATGACAGTGTTTTTTTTTTTTAATTATTTAGTATATTGGAGTTCCCGTCATGGTGCCATGGAAATGAATCCAACTAGGAACTATGAGGTTGTGGGTTTGATCCCTGGCCTTCCTCAGCGGGTTAAGGATCCGGCGTTGCCATGAGCTGTGGTGTAGGTTACAGACGCAGCTCAGATCTGGTGTTGCTGTGGCTGTGATTAGGCCGGCAGCTGTAGCTCTGATTAGACCCCTAGCCTGGGAACCTCACTGTGCTGTGGATGTGGCCCTAAAAAAAAAAAAAGGAAATTTAGTTTTAAAATGCTCTTAATTTCCCATTTTCTTTGCTGCCCCTTTGTTTGATAAGAAGTTTATTAGTTACTGTAAATATTGTTGCACTTTGACTTAATTGCTTTCCAAAAGTTTTGTTTCCAGCCGGTTATATTTCTTTTAGCCTGATTTTTCAGGTTTGTTCAGCTTTTTGAATGTTTATGTCTTTCACCAAATTTGAGAGCTTTTGGCCATTACATCTGCAAATATTTTTTTCTACCCCCCTCTTTCTATCCTCTCCTTCTCCTCCAATTACTTGTATGTCAGACCTCTGATTTTTGATTCACAAGGCCCTGAGCTCTATTTATTTTTAAAAATTTTAAAAATCTTTTTTCTTTCTGTTGCCCTATTAATCTATCTTCAAATTCACATATTCTTTCTTCTTTCATCTTTAGTCTTCTATTAAACTTTTCCAGTGAAGTTCTTTTTAGGGCCATGCTCATGGCATGTGGAAGTTCCCAAGCCAGGGATCAAACCCACACCACAGTAGTGACCCAAGGGGCTGCTGTGACAATACCAGTTTCTTAATTCGTAGTGCCACAAGGGAACTCACTAAACTCTTCCAGTGAATTTTTAATTTCAGATTTTTTTTTTCAATTCTAGAGGTTTTTTTTGTTTTTGTTTTCTTTTTAGGGCCACACCCAAGGCATAGCAAGTTTCCCAGGCTAGGGGTCTAATCGGAGCTGTTGCTGCCGGCCTACGCCAGAGCCATAGCAACACCAGATCTGAGCCAGGTCTGCAACCTATACCACAGCTTACAGCAACGCTGGATCGTTAACCCACTGAGCCATGCCGGGGATCGAACCCTCAACCTCATGGTTCCTAGTCAGATTAGTTGCTGCTGTGCCATGACGGGAACTCCTGTTTTCACTTTCAGTGAGCTTGTTTGGTCTTAAACTTCAAGCTGTCTCTCAGCATCCCAAACTTGCATTCGTTCCTGTAGCTCTGGCACCTTACAGTCTACTCCACGTGTGTGTTTTAGGGATCAGCCAAGATTTAGCCAGAGTTTATACACATATTGTGTCAATATTTTTCCATTTTTAGATTATTAAATCCCTTCAAGTGGATTTTGGGTTCCTCAAACAATTGCTTCACCTGAAGTTTGAGGATCGTCTTAAAGAGGAATCATGCAGACTCTTCACCTCTCTACATGACAGGATCCTGACAATTGAAAAACGTTACCAACAGGTAGGAATTCTCTCCTTTGTTTTGTATATGGGTTAATTAAAATTTTTTTTAAATTTTTTTTTTTGTCTTTTTGCCTTATCTAGGGCCACACCCACGGCATATGGAGGTTCCCAGGCTAGGGGTCTAACAGGAGCTGTAGCTGCTGGTCTTCGCTACAGCCACAGCAACATGGGATCCGAGCCACGTCTGCAACCTACACCATGGCTCACGGCAACGCTGGATCCTTAACCCACTGAGCAAGGCCAGGGATCGAACCCACAACCTCATGGTTCCTAGTCAGATTCAGTAAGCACTGAGCCACGAAGGGAACTCCAAATTTTTTTAATTTTTAAAATGTTTTGGCTGTACCCAAAGCATATGGAAATTCCTGGGCCAGGGACTGAACCCTTGCCATAGCAGTGACCCGAACCACTGCAGTGACAATGCCAGATCCTTAAACTACTGTCATGAGAGAACTCCTCAAGGTACTTTTTAATGCATTTCCTCTTTAAGTCCCTCGAGAATCCTAAAGCGGAAACCCTATTATCCTTGCTCTACAGGTAAGGAAACCAAGCCACTAAGGTTAAGCAACTTGTCTAAAGTCAGACAGATAGTAAGTGGCACAGTCACATTGCCATCCAGTTCTAAGTCAAAAGTGTGCTGGTTGTTTATATCAGAATCAAGGGTATGTTTTAAAAATGTACTGTCTTTCACCGTTATGCATAACAGAGAGGATCAAATAATTTGATTAATCAGAAAATGCCTTCTGTTTGTGGATTTGTGGCCCTAGATTTCTTCTCCTGAGCATAATACATCCAAAAAAGTAGCAGGACCAGAAAAGGATATGAATTCCAAATAGATTTCACTATTTTAAAAGCTGTTGGACGACACTAAAAAGACTTTGATATGGAAGATGAAATAAAATGTTCACATTATCTGTATTTATTTTATCCATCTGAGCTCTCTATTGCTTTTGGTTGAGTGTAGGTGAAAATAGGATTTGCTGTAATAGCTCTAGTGTGGAGGAAATGATTATAAAGTGGTGTTTTCAAGAGAGCATTATGATCTGATGGTTTCATCCTCCCTTGTAGTTGTGAGAGTTGTGTTTGGAAATACATTATGTGCTCATTGTACTTTTCATTTGCAGAATGAGGACGCCTTAAGAAAATGTTACAATCAGCAGTTGGCTGATGCCATAGCTACTATCAAAGGAATGTACAAGGTGAGTTTTTCTTGCTGTTATGGGTGAGATCAGCTTTATATCCTGGCAGTGTGCCCTGTGGGGTTCACCCAGTTCTCAGATTTTTTAGTTTTGAATATCTGATTCCTCCATCTTCAGGTCACCAAAAGGGAATCAAGTCGGACTATTCATGCTTACTTTAAATGTATCAAAATAACACTTTATGGTGACGTAAATTTCGAGACAAAAATTCCAGTCTGCTATCTAGGACACCTGGGCAAGTGATGAATCCTGGCTCTGCCACTCAATTGCTCTGTGACCTTAGGGAAAATACTGATCCTCTCTGCCTCAGTTTCCTCGTCTGTCAGATGAGGATCATCTAGTAACCACCTCATAGGCCTGTTCTGAGGAGTGAGATGGATTGATCCCTATGAAGCATTTAATATAGTGTAGGGAATATAAGTGCAGTCTGAGTATTTGTAGAATAAATAATCTCTTTACAGATTTATGATGCTCCTTGGTGTTGGTGTCTTTTTCTGGCCCTTTATTTTCTCATGTTAGTATTTAGGCTTACAGCTTTCAGCTCACTGACTGCAGATTTCAGATATGGTAAAGGGTCCTTAAGATATCTGTAATCCTTATCAGTTTTTATTATGTTTCACGCGAGGAAATTGCCTTTGGGGCAGCCAAAAAGTTCAAACAGCAGTGACGACTGCATGTGACTCAACTTAATAAACATATCTATTTTAACAAATAAAAGGAAGCAACAAACGCCATAGCATATTAGGCTATGATAACTTCTAAGTAAAGCAAATTCACCTATATAAGCAACACTTGTTGAGTGAATACTGTGTGCCAGGTAATATATGCTAGACACTGACATTACAGAGATGAAGAAAGAACGCAAGGGGTGGTTATAAACAAATCAAAACAATAGTTTGTTTGTTGGGCTGCACCTGTGGCATGTGAGAGTTCCTAGGCCAGGGTTTGAACCTATGCCACAGCAGTAAACAGATCCACAGCAGTGACAATGCTGGATCATTAATCTACTGAGCCACCAGGGAACACTAAAACAATAGTTTTTTACTTTTTAAAAAAATCTTTGCGGCCACACCCACAGCATATGGAAGTTCCCAGGCTAGGGATTGAACCTGATCCACAGCTGTGACCTACATTGCTTTATCCTATTGTGCTGGGCCAGGGATCAAACCCACACCTCTGCAGTGACCTGAGCCACTGTAGTCTGATTCTTAACCAATTGCACAACAACAGGAACCCCAAAACAATAGTTTTTTAAATGTATAGATGACATAAAAACAAGGAGTTATGGTGGTACCACAGAGGGAGTAGCTATTTCTGCTGGGATGCTTTGAAAATGCTTCACAAAGGAGGCCATATTTGTGCTGATTTTAAAGTGTTCAGCTTGCAGACCTTAAAGGGAACAGAGCTTCTTCATCATTCTGCGGAATTGTTTAAGGGCTGACTTGTGTTCTTCCACATTCATATGTTGAAGTCCTAACCAGTACCCTCAGAGCATGACTGTATTCAGAGATAGAGCCTTTAAAGAGGTCAGATGAGTGGTGCTATAAGGTCATGTGGGTGGACTTGGATCTAGGACGACTGATGTCTCTATAAGAAGAGATTAGGACACAAGCGCATGCAGAAGCCAGACCGTGTGAAGACATAGGAGAGGGTGGCTGACTGCAAGCCAAGGAGGGAGGCCTCAGAAGAAACCACTCTGCCAACACCTTGATCTCAAACTCTTAACCTCCAGCGTGTGAGAAAATAAATTTCTGATGTTTAAACCACCCAGTCTGTGGTAGTTATAGCAGCCCCGGCAAACCAGTGCAAGAAGAGAGAGCAGAGTATGCGTCTCGCAGGCTGTAGGCAGCTTGTAGGTTTGGCCCTGAACCAAGGCAGAGGTGCTGAATCGGAAAAAAAGATGAGGGAGTTAGGGGGAGAAGAGAGGATCAGAAAATACTCTGTATTTGAAAATCATTTTTTTATGCTTTTATGCTTTAAATCTGCTTTGTACACGTGGTGTTAGTCTTCTGTAATCTGTGGATTATTCTTTCATATAAATATCTAGTTTCCATAAATGATATAATGATCTACCTGAGTGTATAACAATTTTATCATTTTATTTTATTTTTATTTTTTGTCTTCTTGCCTTTAGGTAGAGCCGCACCCGCGGCATATGGAGGTTCCCAGGCTAGGGGTCTAACAGGAGCTGTAGTTCCCAGCCTTCACCACAGCCACAGCAACGCGGAATCCGAGCCGCATCTGCAACCTACACCACAGCTCATGGCAACGCCGGATCCTTAACCCACTGAGCAAGGCCAGGGATCGAACCCGCAACCTCATGGTTCTTAGTCGGATTCGTTACCCCCTGAGCCACGAAGGGAACTCCCAATTTTATCATTTTAAATTGCCTTTATTAAATTTTGTAGAGGGAGTTGTTACTGTGGCACAGTGAGATCTGGCTGGTCTCTGTGGCGTGGGTTCGATCCTCAGCCTGGCACAGTAGGTTAAGGATCTGGCATTGCTGGAGCTGTGGCATAGGTTGTAGTTCTAGTTTGTGTTTGATTCTATCCCTGGCTTGGGAACTTCCATATGCCATGGGTGCAGCTGAAAAAGAACGCAACAAATACCCATGGAACAACTGCTCTAAGGAAAAAACATTACCAGTGTCTTTGAAATCCTCTGTATACTTCTCCCAAACCCCATCTCTACTGCTCTCTATGCCCAGAGTTAACTGTAATCATGGATTGTGTGCTTAATAAAGCCCCCTTTTTTTTATTACTCGCACTTAAATTTGGATTCCCAAGTAAAGTATCTGAACAAAGTTTGTGTGCTGGACACTCAGTGAAGCCAAGTAAACCAAAACATCAGAGTTTGGAGCAGAGAAAGATTTAGTGCAGGGCCCAGCAAGGAGAATAGGAAGCTTGTGCTGAAAACTCCTCACACCTTGGTGGCTTTGGGGGAGACATTTTTATAGCTAAAATCTGGGGCAAGGGCTGCAGGATGTGTGACTTTCTTCTGACTGGTTGGTGGTGAGGTAACAGGGTCATATTCAAGGAATCCTGTGCTCAGTCTGAAGTTACCTGCCTGGGTGGAGGCTTTAGTTCCTGCAGGAGAACTCAAAGATTCTCTGATGCATATTCCTTGAGGAAGAACTAGGACCCTGCCCCAAGGCTGCACTATTGTCTCTTGACTGCTCCTCCCTTGTTTCTGCCTCTGCTCCCTTCTCCAATTGCTCCCTTCTCCAACTGTTTGAATCTGCCCCTTGAAATTTAGGGAAGATACAGCAAGCTTAATAAAGCCGATTTCCCACAAGCAAGAAACAGGAGACACAAAAAGAATTTGTAACTAGGAGCCCCATAGGGTCATGTTGTTTCAAATCTACATTTTGAATATATACATATAAATTTCTATTGTTTGAATGTATGTATTCTTATTGAGTTGTCTTCTGTTCTGAAATGATGTTCCTGAGAATCATACTTCTTGATAGGTATACCTATTATTCATTCATTTTTTACTGCAGTATAATATTCCACAGTATATTTATGCCAGAATATTCTTATCTTGTGTTATCATTGTAATACTTTTTGCTCTTACAGTTTTGTTCTGAACATTCCTGTACTGTCTCATGTACACATGTGCAAGAATGCTTTTAAAGTATATTTGTAAGAGTGGAATGGAGGTTTTGTGTATTTTCATATTTACTATCTAATGCCAAAAAGCCTTCCAAACTGCTTGTAATAAGACATTACCTTCAGCAGTATATGAAAATATTTGTTACTCTCCTTCATTGACACTTGATATTGTCAGGTTTTTAAATTTTTGTTGATCTTGTGGACATGAGAATATTTCGTTGTGGCTTGTGTTTCCCTTGACTACTAATAAGATTAACCCTTTTATTTTTTGTAAATGTATTATACGTGTTTATTCTATATAATGAATATTTTATATATTTATCAAGAACTATAAAAGCATCTTTTGAACATAGACTGCATTCATCTGTGCTAGTGAACAGAAACAGTCCTTGTCCAATTTATGGGTAAGCACAGAGTAAATAGATACCAAGTGAGCATTTATGAGTAATGATCAGGAACTTCATGATCTTTTATTACAACACCTCCAACTAACTTGTGCTCAGGGGCGAAAATAGAAAGCAGCCAAACGTGTAAGAGCTGGGTGTGAATGAAGAGCCTACAGATATTGAGTGAGAACTTAGTATGGTCAGGATGGCAGTAATGAACCATCGTGTGGCCTGTTTCGTTTACCCAGAGGCTATTTTCTTGGGTTTTTTTTTCTTCTCAGCTTTCTCTGGCTTAAAGGCAGTCATCAGTCAAGACACACACAGAGTAGTTGTTTTGTAGTTTCTTTCAAGAGGAACAGCCACAGTGAAGACGAGACAAAGCCTGGGATGAGGGAAGGGCTTAGTGACCCAGGCCGCTCTCCTGGAAGGAGTGTGTGCCTGGTTAGTAGGGCTCTGAGGACATAAGTAGAAATTGTATTTAATTTCCAGGAAAACTTGTAATTGTTACTTGGAGCTGATGTGAGATCAGTCAGCTTTAAAATGTCCAGATCAAAATGACCCTTTGGCATCAAAGACCCAGAGGACCTTAGAGGCCCTCAGAAAACCCTTCAGCTCTGGACCAGTTGTCCTCAGCACACTTCCATCCAGTAGTCAGATAGGATTAAGCAATCAGTGTCTTACTTCTCTTCAGCACCAGTAAGTGCCGTCACAGCAAACTTTCAGTTAAGATGAAGATACGAAGAATGGGCTTCCGAAGGAGCCGTAAAGTCTGAGCAGAGACCATGTAAATAACCCTTTTTAAATGTGTGTATTGGCCATCCAGTTTTCCTGCTCTGTGACATGCCTATTCGAATTCATTTTTTATTGGGTTATTTGTTTTCTTAGTGATTCTTTTTTTTTTTGCTTTTTTTATTTTTAGGGCCACTCCTGAGGCATATGGAAGTTCCCAGACCAGCGGTTGAATAGGAGCTGCAGCTGCCAGCCTGTACCACAGCCACAGCAACATAGGATCTGAGTCACATCTGTGACCTGCACAACAACTCATGGCAATGCTGGATCCGTAACCCACTGAGCAAGGCCAGGGAATCAAACCCGCGTCCTCATGGATACTAGCTGGGTTCATTACCCCTGAGCCACAATAGGAACTCCTTATTGAGTTTTAAAATATCACTTATAATGGTTTTTGTTTGTTTGTTTTTTGTCTTTTAGGGCTGCATCTGTGGCACATGGAGGTTCCCAGACTAGGGGTCGAATTGGAACTGTAGCCTCCGGCCTACACCACAGCCACAGCCATAGCAATGCCAGATCTGAGTCGTGTCTGTGTCCCACACCACAGCCCACGGCAAAGCTGAATCTTAACCCACTGAGCAAGGCCAAGGATCGAACCCGCAACCTCGTGGTTTCCAGTCGGATTCGTTTCCACTGTGCCATGACGGGAACTCCACTTATAATATTTTTTATGACTAGGAATTCTACTCTACATTCCATGTTTGTTTGTTTTGTCTTTTTAGGGCCACACCCTCAAGACATGGAATTTCCCAGGCTAGGGGTTGAATGGGAGCTACAACTGCCAGCCTACTCCACAGCCACAGACATGCCAGATCTGTGTTGCATCTACAACCTACACCACAGCTCATGGCAAATGCTGGATCCTTAACCCACTGAGCAGTACCAGGGATTGGACCTGTGTCCTCATGGATATTAGTTGGGTTTGTTACCACTGAGCCATAATGGGAATTCCCTGTTTGGTTATTTTTTTAATGGCTCTTGCTGTTCACCCATAGCTTGTCCTGTTATTTCTACAGATATATTTTATTATACTTGCTTGATATTCCATGGTTCATAATTTCCGTGTCTTCCATCTTGGAGGGTCTGATAGGTACTGGTTGTTGCTTATGATACATCCTTTACTTTCGGGTTTTATGTTTTTGACTATGAACTCATATTTCTGTAGAAATTCTTTGAGGTTCGGAGTAGAGGTGAATTTCCATAGAGATTTCTCTTTGCTTCTGTGAGACTCCTGGGTCTGTGACCACTTTTACCTAATTCTTAGCTTGAGGCATTTTAGACCACCCAGATGAATGTGGCCCCAAAACTGTGTGGGCCATCTTGTGGTCATAAAACTCAGAAGAAATATTCTCCCTCCTCTGTACTTTGAGCCAGGTTTTTAGACAGGAGGCAGTTTCACTTTCACTGGGATGGGGGTAGGTACAGAGTTCCAGGTGGTTATTTCTAGTTCATTCTTACACTGAAGAGATGGCTCTTTAGTGTCTTACCTTCAGGAGGTGTCTCCTATTGTTTAGAATCATCACTTTGAGGGGCCCTATGTGATATCTTTTCTCTGTGCCCCGTAAAGAGGTGTAAACTGAAGTTCAGATTTACCTGACTTAGCAATGCCCTGGAGTAGAGACCAGCTTCAGTGTTCTACATTCTTCTCTGGATTTCTGCACTCATTTAATTTTGGCTTAACTGTTCCTTATTTTCTCAGCTTATAGAAGCATGTCACCTCTCTTATCCAGAATTTTCTGGGTCCCTGATAAACCTCTAGTGTGTCTCAGATACTCAAAATATATGACAGAAGTGACTATCACTCTTCCTATATAATTTTTATATGTCTAGGAGTAGAAAGCCCTGAAAGGATTAAGTGCTTCATATGCATCAGTATTTCATAAACATGTGCTGGTTAAGTATGCTTAGCCAACAGTGTATTAATTATGGTTCATTGGTGTATCTAATTAAAGAATTGTCTTAAAGATACACAAGCGATTCTTTGAATCTTTGCTTTGACTTGTTTGGTATCATTTTGATCCATGACCTCAGACAGCCTTCCAGGTCCTGGCCACCCAGTTTGTTAAGGTTTAGTCTTAAGAAAGAACAGAAGTACACACTCTGGTTACATTTAACTTTTGGTTAAATGTAAATGCCTCTTTGCTGCCCTCTGGAGACCAGTTCAGGTTACAAGTACAAGCGCTCTTTTCAGCTTTGGGTTTTAAATCTGTTTAACTATTAAAACAATTTCTTGTGTGATATTATTTTCAGATAAAAGAAAATGTTTCTCTAAAACTTACATCTTATTTGGCTTTTTTTGGTCTTGGAAATGTATCAGCTCTGACTCAGATAAGAAAACACAGTATTCTAGGAGTTCCCTTTGTGGCTCAGTGGTTAACGAATCCGACTAAGAACCATGAGGTTGCGGGTTCGATCCCTGACCTTGCTCAGTGGGTTAAGAATCCGGCATTGCCATGAGCTGTGGTGTAGGTTGCAGACACGGCTTGGATCCCGCGTTGCTGTGGCTGGGGCGTAGGCCGGCGGCTGCAGCTCCTGTTAGACCCCTAGCCTGGGAACCTCCATGTGCCACCGGTGTGGCTCTACATAAAGGCAAAAAGACAAAAAAAAAGAAAGAAAACACAGTATTCTAGGTCCTTCAGACGCAGAGGAATTTAGGAGCATATAAAACTCTCAGGAAGACGGAAGCAATAAAAGTTTGAGAGACTGTCACTAGCTTTCAGATTAATAAGCAATTTCTCCAGCATCGTTTGTTGAATATTCTTTTCCTTTTCCATTGATTTATGATGTTTTCCCCATGTTAGATGATAAACTGAGCAATTTTTAAGAGTTTATTTGATCAAAAATAAATACGTCACGGGGATATAATATTGTAATAATTTATATAGTGACAGATGGTAACTAGATTTATTGTGGTGATTGCTTGATAATGCACACAAATATTGAACCACTATGTTGTACACCTGAAACTAATATAATATTGTATGTCAATTATATTTCAATAAAAAGGGGGATAAATGAAAGACACAATTTTTGTTATTTATTTATTTATTTATTTATTTATTTATTTATTTATTTGCCTTATCTAGGGCTGCACCCCCTGCATATGGAGGTTCCCAGGCTAGGGGTCTAACAGGAGCTGAAGCTGCCGGCCTTCGCCACAGCCACAGCAACGCGGGATCCAAGCCGCGTCTGCAACCTACACCACAGCTCACGTGGCTACGCCGGATTCTTAACCCACTGAGCAAGGTCAGGGATCGAACCCACAACCTCATGGTTCTTAGTCAGATTTGTTAACCATGGAGCCACGACGGGAACTCCGACACAATTTTTAAAAAAGAGTTTATTTGAGCGAAAATTGGTTTGGGTCAGGCAGCCCTAAACCAGAAGAGGTTAGGAGCACTCCAACATAGGGGTCAGGGGAAGAACTTTTATAGAGAAAAGATGAGAGCAAAGCAAGGAAATTATTGGCTGTAACTCAAGTGTTTGCCTTCTCTGGAAAAGACTTGGCTGTTTGTGACTGGTTGTGCTTAGGTATTGACTTCTTAACCTTGAGGCATTTACAGGTTCAGGTCTGGGTTTGCTTATATAGGCTGGTAAGGTATTAGAGCCATCTCAATCTGATGGCCTGAGTGTTTAATTAAGTTAACAATTATCATACATCAACAATAAGGTTTATCTTAAGGTGCTCTGTGCTATTTTGTGGCTTTGTAAGATTATCTATGTAGTGGTATAGCTCTCCATTGCTTTTTTGGTATTTAATGTTTTAGCATTGTATGTTGATGTCTGGTAAGTTTGGGAGTTTGGGGTTTTTTTGTTTTTTTTTGTTTTTTTTGCTTTTTTTTTTGGCCATGCCTGCAGCATGTGAAAGTTCCCAGGCCAAGGACTGAACCCACGCCACAGCAGCAACAATGCCAGATCCTTAAATCCACTGCACCACAAGGGAATTCTCTGGGTCTTTTTTCATTAATTCTCTTTCTCAAAAAATTTCTTTGCTTTTTTATTTTTCCAGATAAATTTAAAAATAATTGTGTTTGCTTGTATTCCAAAATGGCCTCACTGGAGTTCCCATTGTGGCTCAGCAGGTTAAGGACCTGACATTGTCTCCCTGAGAATGTGGGTTTGATCCCTGGCCTTGCTCAGTGGGTTAAGGATCTGGTGTTGCCACAAGCTATGGCATACGTTGCAGATGTGGCTCAGATCTGGTGTTGTAGTGGTTGTGGCATAGGCCTCTAGCCAACCCCTAGCCGAGGAACTTCAATATGCCATAGATGCAGCCATAAAAAGAAGAAAGAAACAAACAAATCAAAATGGCCTAAGTATTTTTATTAAATGCAACTGTTTGGAATTTATTTGCGAATTTTGGAAGAAATTTGTGTCATTTACAATAGTCAGGAGTTCCCGTCGTGGCTCAGTGGTTAACAAATCCGACTAGGAACCATGAGGTTGCAGGTCTGATCCCTGGCCTTGTTCAGTGGGTTAAGGATCTGGTGTTGCCATGAGCTGTGGTATAGGTTGCAGATGTGGCTCAGATCCCGCATTGCTGTGGCTGTGGCGAAGGCCGGCAGCTACAGCTCCGATTAGACCTCTAGCCTGGGAACCTCCATATGCCGCTAGTGCGGCCCTAGAAAAGACAAAAAGACAGAAAAAAAAAAAACAGTAGTCAGTCTTCCTATCCAAGAATATTGCCTGATTCACTTATGTCTTATTTCAGGTATCTCAATAGAGTTTTATAATTTTACTGTGTAGGTTGTACACCTTTTTCATACAACTAAATTACTCCTAAATATTAAATTTTATGTCTTTAGAAAATGTAAAATTTTTGTCATATTTTAGGTGAATATTTTGGTTATCATGGAAACCACTGATTTTTAGCAGCTTCATTAATATATAATTTACAGAGCATAAAATTCACTCATTTAAAGTGTACAGCTCAATATCTTGTGGTATATTTACAGAGCTGCGTACAGAGCCAACATTGTATTTTTGAAACATTTTCATTGCCTTCCCAAAAGAAAACTTGTATCCATAAGCAGTCACTCCCTATTCTCCCCTCTCTCTTTTCCTCTCCTTTCCAAACCCCTGTAAACTGTTAATCTGCTTTCTGTCTCTATAGATTCACCTATTCTGAACATTTTATGTAAATGGGATTGTATAGTATGTGCTCTTTTGTGATTGAGTCCTTTCACGTCAGCATAATGTTTTTGATGTGAAGCCACTTATTTTTATAACGACTGTATCCAACCAATTTGTTGACGGATGTCCAAATGTTGAATTATCAGATCTCATTTGAACAGTTCTTAGTCAATTCATTGGTATTTTCTAAGTATATACATGCACTCACTGAAAATGATAATATTCCTGCCTTAAATTCTCAAATGTATATCTCTTTTTTACACTAGACAGAAGTTGCAGAATAATGTTAAATAGCATAAGAGAGTAATCTTTCTTCCTGAATTTGTTAGGACTCCTACCAGTAATTCATCATTGAGTGTAATAACGGCCTTTTGTTTGGAATAGTTTATTGAATCCATCCCTTGTTGGAGCAGTTGGATGGAAGAAGAGTCAGGCTAATTAGTCCTTTGAGAGTAGAAATGTAATTAACCTACACTACAGTCTTGGTGCGTAGGGCAATAAAGTGAAAATAGAATATATGTTTATGGGGGAAGACCGTAATTGCACCAGGAAAATAGGTCAAAAAAGAGTTAACGAAGCCAAAGGGACTTAAGATGGATGTTAGGTGTTACACAGCCAAATGGGGATCAGGGAGCCAGGGAAGATTAAGAAAAAATCAGACTAGAATGGATGACACAGAGGTGCTCTAGCTCCCCCTTGCAGACCAGAGTTACCAAGAATATTCGGGTCCCTTTACAGCAGCCCAGTGGGTAGACTCTGCCCCTCCTCCTTGAGTAAGGAAGGACTGGGTGTTTCCTCTCCTCTCAAGGGAGAATCAAGTGTGTGCCCTAAGGAGAGAGCACAGCTGGGGTGGGGACAGCCCAGCTCTTTGTCATTAATGTCTCAGGAAAGCCCATAACAGCCTCACATCTCCTGAGATGAGGTCAGCTCCTGGCCCAGAGAGTCCTGTGATTTTTGTAAAACTGAAGGGTCTGAATGAGCCCAAGACCTTTGTCTCTGCAGACAGGCATCAAGGTGAAGTGCAGATGAAGGCTGGCAGGCTGGGGAAGGTGATTCTCAGTGCATACCCTCTGGTGTGAAAGAGCATTTAATTTTGCTTTTGAGTTTGGAATATGTTCGTTTCCAGTATCTACTTTACTGCATGTACTTTGATGCTTCTTTATTTTTTAATTTTTTTGCTTTTTAGGGCCTCACTTGCAGCATATGGAAGTTCCCAGGTTAGGGGTTGAATCAGAGCTGCAGCTGCCGGCCCACACCACAGCCTCAGTAACACTGGATCCAAGCCACATCTGTGACCTTCACCATAGCTTGAGGCAATGCCAGATTCTTACCACTGAGTAAGGCCAGGGATCAAACCCCCATCCTCATGGACACCACTTTGGGTTCTTAACCCGCTGAGCCACAACTGGAACTCCAAGAGCATTTATTTTTAAAATAAAAGCCTTGCTATGTTGATTGTCATTTTCTTCCACTTCTGGAGGGTTGCAGAGCTATGGATAAGCCCTTTCTAATGGAAGTACTGACTTTACATTCCAGATTTGAACACAGCAGATACTCTTTGGGTGTTAAGTGATTTTTATTTCAGATTTTTTTCAAAAAAGTCCTAATGACGGTTTTATGCAATAAAATACCAACATCTTGGTATTTGGAGGGGATTAAATTTTCTGGACTCCGAAACCAAGATGAGCTTGTGCCAAGGGCAGGGTGCATCCTTTTGGAATAAGAGCACTTCCCTTCCCCGAAGCACTGTTAATGTCCTGAATGAGGCTTTTTGTTGAAAAGAGGATGAGAAAGAAACTGCCTAGCTGAAATGGCAAGAAACGAAAGACTCTAAAGAGTTACAAAATAAGTCATCACAAAGTCACCATGACACCAACTGTTGGAAGCACCTTCCCCTTTAACTCTGCTCTTTGTCCTGTGTGATCACCCCTTGCCTCCTGGAGTGCAGGTAGGATATGGGACTTGCTTCTAACCAACAGAGCATGGAAGAGGTGCCCTCATGATTACATGATGTAAGAATGTAGCTTCTGCCTAGCTGGTCTCTCTGCTTCGATGGCGTGGAGGAAGCAAGAGGCTGTGTTGGGGAGCCCCCGCATCTAGAGGCAAAGAACTGCAGGAGGCCTCTGGAGCTGAGGGCAGCCTCTGGCTGACAGTCAACAAGAAACTGAAACCCTCAGACCTATAGCTGCACAGACGTGATTCCTTCAAGAACCTGAGTGGCCATGTACACAGATCCTTTCTTCCTGGAGCCTTCATATGAGACCACAGCCCCAAACGACACTTTGATCGTAGCCATGTAGCCCCTCAGCAGAGGACCCACCTAATTTATGCCTGGATGCCTGGCCCACAGAAACTGTGAGATAACATACATGTGAGTTTTAAGCCACTTAGTCTGTGATAAAATTGTGACCACGTGGATAAAAAATACACCTTCATTTTCAGTGAGTCATCAAATCTTGCCAGTCTTTTAACTTCCCGAATCCATCTCTGGCCCTGAGCTAGTGCAGGCAGTCAGCTTTGCTTTCCTGGACTGTGGGTGGCCATTACCTTCTTACCCAGCTTGGTCTCCTCACGTCCATTGTCTGCCCAGTCAAGTGAGTGGTCTTTTAAAAAATGAATCTTGTCATATCCTGCCCTTGTTTACAACCCTCAGCATCTCCTCCATAGCTACAAGATGACGTCTAAACCCGCAGTATGGCCCAGGAGGCTCTTACATCTCTCCACTCTTATCTCCTTCTACTTCCTGGCAAAAACTTGGCCCTCCTGCCATACTGAGCTACTTGCAGTCACTTGCATCCCTCTCAGCACCTCATTCCTTAAACTTATTAGT
The DNA here is from genome assembly GCA_004024745.2 of Catagonus wagneri. Taxonomy (NCBI): domain Eukaryota; kingdom Metazoa; phylum Chordata; class Mammalia; order Artiodactyla; family Tayassuidae; genus Catagonus; species Catagonus wagneri. Next base: position 6,284,536 of record PVHT020000059.1, read on the forward strand.
CACCTTCCTGGAATTTTCACATCATGTCGCTTCTTGCTTAAGTATTCATTCTCTCCTGGATAGTTGACACACTGAATTGTGTCACTAGTATCCATTTACGGGTTGGTCCTCACACTAGACTCTTTGTGCCTATGGACCAGGGTCTGAGCTTTAGTCATCTTTGTTCTCTGCTCTTGGCAGAGAGCCTGGCCTGTAATAGGTATAGGGCATATGTTTGTTGAATAAAGGGCAGAATATAACAAGAATATGTATGACTGGGTCACTTTGTGGTACAGCAGAAATCGACAGAACATTGTAAATCAACTGTAATAAAGAAAAACAGAAGGAAAGGTGCCAGCAGAACTTGATCTACACCCTGGTACTGAATAGAGGTCGTGAGTTCCTAGTGCAAACTTCCTAGAGCAGCATCATCAGGAGACTGGAGGACATAGAGGACATGGAGGATGAAGCAGAGGTCAGTGCATCGAACATCATGGCCACCAGTTTTCTTTTAGCCGGAGAATGGGTTGTACTATGGAAAGGAGACAAGCCATAATAAACACGATGGTATTGGGTTGGAAGAGGAGGTGTTGGTGTGATTGTATGTTCTTTAGATGTGGATATTGTATTAGTCAGGATTCTCCAGAGAGGGAGAACCAGTAGGATGTGTGTGTGTGTGTGTGCATGCTTGCGTGCGTGCGTGTGTGGGTGTGTGTGTGCATGCTTGCGTGCGTGTGTGTGTATGTGTGTGTGTGTGTGTGTGTAGAGAAAGAGAGAGGGAGAAAGATATGGAGATTTAAGGCACTGGCTCCTGTGGTTATGGAGTCTGGCAAGTCTGCGATCTGAAGAGTAGGCCAGCAGGCTGGAGTCCTAGGGAAGAACAGATATTACAGCTTGGGTCTGAAGCCACTCTGCAGATAGAATTCCCTTTTCCTCTAGGGAATCTCAGTCTTTCTCAGAAAGCCTTCAGCTGATTGGATGAGGCCCACCCACAGTATGGAGAGTAATCTGCATTACTCAAAGTCTCTTGATTTCAATGTTAATCTCACATGAAAAGTACCTGCATGGCAACACCTATGCTGGGGTTTGACCAATCTCTGGATACTAGAAAAGGAAGTCAGACTCAACCCCTCTCCCCGCCTGCAGCCTGCAAGTCTAAGGGAGGCCAGAGCTGGGAAAGGTCAGGAGCTTTGATGGGTAAGGATAGGCTGGATTGGGATTTAGGGGGTTTAGTTTTGAAGTTTTTTTTTTTCTCTTTATTTTATTCACTGTTGTTGTTACTGTCTAATAGTTTTGTTTGTTTGTTTGTTTTAAGAAAAAAAGCCATGGTGCTTTCCTGAGAGTTCTGCTAAGAGATTGAAACACGAGACAGATTTGAAGGGGTGGTGAAAAAAAAACCTGCTTTCTGCTTACTTCCTCTTGAGCCCAGCTCATCCAATAAAGTAGCAAAACATCAGAAACATTCCTGGAGTTGAAGAGAAATGAATCCAGTGTGTTTGGCCCTTGTGATTTGTTTATGAAATGTCAAACGTGAAACTTTTTTCCTCCAATGAACTGTGGCCTCCCTGCCCTGAAGTCCACAGGGGCTGAGCGCATCCCAAAGGCAGGTCGGCCCCTGCGCTACCGAGTGTGAGCAGCATCTCAGTGTGCTTCCTGGTGGGATTTTCGATGAGCTCCCAAGGGATCTTTGTGTCATATCATTAAGGAGATGGTTTGGTCAGGTTGTCAGAAGCATCATTGTTTTGCTGTATTTAGGAGGAAAATAAATCCATCCAATTCAGAACATAAAAATTAGTGAGCAAAAAAAAACAATAAACAATGGACCCAAGAAGAGGGTTTATAAGACATGGAAAGAGCACAGCAGTGAGAGGCAGTGGACAGAGACAGTCTGTCAAGCCTTCCCAGAGCAGGTGACATCTGGCTTTGGATGACAAACAGCAACAATAATAATAAATGCTAATATATAATACTTGGAGCTGATGGTGCTGTGGACACTGATCAAAATTATTTACGGGCATTATCTGATTTAATTCTCACAATAATTCCAATAATGTTACTATTTGTCCCACTTACAGATGATAAAACTGAGACATAGGGGTTTTAAGAAACTTGTTCAAGGTCACAAAGCTACTAAGTTACAGAGCTGGTCTGCAGGCCCAGGCCAGCCTGTTCTAATGCTACTCAGGAGATCGACAAGTAAGAGCTTGTTAGGTGGCCTAGAATTCTAAGTGCATAGAGACGTGTGGTCCCACAGTGTTTCTGAGAAGTTGCATTCTAAGCATCAGCACTGATAAAAAGCCAGGTGGGCACAGGTCAGGGCCAGGTGAGCTGGCAGCAGACCATGAGGGGTGCTGTTTTGGCCACTGTGCCAAAAGAGTTGGACGTTGGCCTGAAGGAGATGAGGAAAGATCATTTTGGCCACAGTGTGGAGACTGGTTGGAGAGGACAAAAGAAGAGGCAGGGAGGTGAGTTTAAGGGCGGTTACAATTGTCTAGGGGAACGTGACAAGGCCTGTGACCCTAAGGGGGCTTCCTGGGACAGATCCTACCCCCACACCCTCTGCTTCCCCCTAAAGTACCTGGATAACAGTGTCTAGTGAACACTTCCTGAGTTGTTTTATAGATGCTAACACCTCCACCAGGCAAAGGATGTTAACTGCTTGATGACTGTGAGCACATAGCTCCCAGGCCTCCTGACACCTAAGGATTGATAATGTTAATCCCTGACCCCACCCTCTTACCTCGCCGTCTGCCCACCTGAGAATTTTGCACAAGCTGATCACGCACTTTGAGGTTCCCCTCCTTCACCTGGCCTTTAAAAATAGTTTGCTGATGGGAGTTCCCATTGTGGCTCAGCGGGTTAAGAACCCAACTGGTATTCATGAGGATGCAGGTTCAGTCGCTGACCTCACTCTGTGTGTTAAGGATCTGGCGTTGCCATGAACTGCGGTCTAGTTTATAGATGTTCAGATCTGACGTTGCTGTGGCTGTGGCATAGGCCAGCGGCTATAGCTCCAGTTCTACCCCTAGTCTGGGAACCTCCATATGGCACAGGTGCAGCCCTAAAAAAAAAAAAAAACGGTGAAAAGACTAGATGGAAGAATAGATCTTCATACTTAATACTCTTCTTTAAAATCACCCCATCAAACAACTAATAACCATCATATGAATTGTTCTATTTTCACTCTATTTAACTCTACAGCATATTCATTTACGGATTTTTCTTTTTTTCTGTTTTTTTTTTTCTGATTTTTTTCATTAGTGCTGTGTAGACTGTCAGTGTTATGCTCTTCAGTGCTACCTTGATATAATATTATTCTTCTCAGTCTGCTTGTATTCATCATGTAATATTAGAACGATTTTAGTTTGTCAATCTAACTCTTTGAAATATAATGTTAAGGAGTTCCTTGGTGACCTAATGCATTAAGGATCCAGTGTTGTCACCGTTGTGGCTTAGGTTTACTGTTGTGATGCAGGTTCTATCCCGGCCTGGGAACTTCTGTACGCTGTGGGCACAGCCAAAGAAAAGAAAAATATAATATTAAGTGTAATAGCAAATATGGTTAGGTTTTATCATATTTCCTGTACATGTATCTTAATGTATTAGTAACAAACGAATGGTAAAAATAGAATAATTCTTCCGTAATTCCCAAAAGAGTCCAAAATGGACGAAATGTTTTTGCATGTCGGAGTTGAAAATGAGATTTTGATACATTGGAAGTAAGTATTGGCATCCATTTTTAAAGCATTTTTCCTTGTTTTGGTTTTGTGATACAATTCTGCCAAGCAAGGACTGCAAATAGGCTAGTATCTCAATGCCTAAAACAAGCTGTCAAGAAATGGTACTTCTTTTTTTCCACATCTCCGTTCCAAACCATTGAGGTAATTTGCTGCACCATTGAGGTACACTTCCTTTTTTATGTACTGAAAATTTTTGCAAGCTTCCTTTCTAGAGGAAGACTGAAGTAGGACATTCATAGTCATGACATGGATTTACTATCAGGGTTTAATATTATTATTATTATTATCATTATTATTGGCATGGCTGTTGCTGTTAGACTAAGACATCATGCTTTGTCTTTTATAAGATATCACTGTGCTGTATTCATGACACTTTAGCATATCGTTCAGTATAAATATCGTTATTTACTAAAACCTGTGTGAAAGTTGCAAAAGTAAAATAACTTTATAAGGCAGGAGCTTAAATAAAACATGAAATGGTTTCTACTGCTGCTAGCCTAGTGTCTGACTTATTTTTTTCTTAATGGATTTTATTTCAATTATAGGTGTACATAAATCATCACAAGTCAATTTTATAGATTTTGTATCCCAAACCCCCAGTGCATCCCCCCACCCCCCAGATTGTCTTATTTGAAAAACCAAGGTTTTCCAAAGTCTGTGAGTCATTGTCTGTTCTGCAAAGAGGTTCACTGTGTCTTTTTAGTTTCCACATGTAAGCGGTAGCATTGGGTGTTGCTGTCTAATTGTCTGACTGGTTTCACTTCGCATGATAATTTCTAAGTCCATCCATGTTGCTATAAATGTTGGTAATTCGTTCCTTTTAATGGCTGAGTAATATTCCATTGTGTGTATGTACCATATCTTCCCTATCCACTCTTCTGTGGATGGGCATTTAGGTTGTTTCCATGACCTGGCTATTGCATAGAGTGCTGCAATGAACACTGGAGTACAGGTGTCTTTTCGAGTCATGGTTTCTGCTGGATAGATGCCCAGGAGTGGGATTGCTGGATCAAATGGTAATTCTATTTTGAGTTT
>PVHT020000059.1:6290289-6360289 GCA_004024745.2 Catagonus wagneri
TTAAACTATTTTGTTCTAGTTCTTTGAAAAAGGTCATTGGTAATTTGATAGGGATTGCATTGAATGTGTAGATTGCCTTGGGTAGTATAGTCATTTTGATAATATTGACTCTTCCAATCCAAGAGCATGGTATGTCTTTCCACCTGTTTAAGTCATCCTTGATTTCTTTCATCAGCGCCTTATAATTTTCAGAGTACAGATCTTTTGTCTCTTTAGGCAGGTTTATTCCTAAGTATTTGATTCTTTTTGATTGCTTCTCTAATTTCTCTTTCTGATCTTTCATTGTTGGTATATAGAAATGCAGTTGATTTCTGAGTGTTAATTTTGTATCCTGCAACTTTGCCAAATCGTGTCTGACTTTTAACGCTGCTTTTTCCCCCAGCAGTTCTTTGAGGCGGAAGAAAAGAAGACCTCTGTGCACGACACAATGACTGCCAGGTTGAATCTTTTGTTAAAGAAACTGAGGGAGAAAGAAGAACTTATTAAGGAATTACGAGAAGAACTAGACCAATTTGAAGAATCTAGATTTCAGAAAGTTGTAAGTTTCAAAGCAAACAGTAATGCATTTTAATATACGTAAATGAAGGTACAGCTGTCTAAAAGCTTGGGGTCAGGAATAAAGGAACTACAGCTGGTGTCTCCTGGATATCTCTCCACAACCTAAGCCAGCCCGTCCCTTTTCTTCTCAACAAGGTATTCCAGAAAACTTATAATAATGATAAATAGGAGCAATTGTTCTCAATTTTTATTCATAATGGAAATAAAATAACCTGTCTCCCATGGCAAAAATTTCTCCGCACTAGAAGAGCATGTAGATTGATTTTTGTTTTAATTCTGATGAGTCCCACCCCTTTTTGCAGCTCATTTGAAAGACACAAAACAATCTCAAGTCAGAGGCTTCCAAGAAGCCAGCTGGGAACAGGATGACCTTAAGTAGACATGTCAAGAAGGAAAGTTCTGAGGGTTTTTGCCCTGTTCTGCCTGTTGCAGTGGGAGCCAGGAGCTGCTTTACCGTTCAGACAAGAGACTGTTGGGAACAAAAATGGGAAGAGAGAGAAAGCAGAAAGCAGAGCTTAGAGGGCTGTCGTGGAGGTGAATTTTAAGGATCTGGAAAGTGTGGGCCCTGAGGGCAAGTTCATTTTCCTCTCCAGTCAGCTCTGAGCTGCCGGCTGTCCCAGCCTAACAGCAGCCCAGAGCTGCTATTAGTATTGGGTTCTAAGAGCAAGAAGCGGGTTGTCTGAGGAGGAGAGACCAGCCGAGAGGCCAGAGGATCATAGCCCATTGTCAACCATCAGGGTACCTCCTCATCTCACAGTTCAGTTGACAGACTGGGAAGTGGAGACTTAGTCCTAGAACACAGCAGGTAAATACACGCCGCGGGAAAAGGCTGAAGAGGGCGTGAGAACAGAGGTCTAGCTGAATCCAAAGGCCGGTCTAAGGAGGTGGTGCGTTATCCTCCATATATGTATAGTAAGATTGCAATATAGATACATATGTATATATACATTATAATAGCTTATGGTATTACAGTGTATATGTATATAATTATATATTGTAATTAATATTTTAAGACCTGTGTATATGCATTAATATTGACACATGCATTTGTATGCATGGAAAAATTCTGAGAGGTTATACAGTGGAGTGTTAACATCAGTAAGAAACATTTGTGGGTCAGTGGGCCTTTTAAGGGCCATCTATGGCTTATCTAAGTCCTACACTAGTATTCTTATTTAAAACTACAAAATTAGAAAAGATAAGGAATTGAACTTGCACCAGTCTAAAAGACTTAGCTTAGTAACTGGTGAAGGAGTGCTTTGTTTAATCTGTTAGAATTCTCTGTGTTCTTAAAAAAAAAAAAAAAAGCCCAAACCTGGAGCATCCTTTAAGCAATGGAGTATTAATTATCATCATATATCTAATGAATTGAATATTATTTCTTTTTACAGAAATGGGTCTGCATTAACTCTTATTTTGGAGAAATAATTTAATAGAAAAGTCATAGTTTGGCTTTTAATCCTATCGTGGCTAACAATATCCGGCATCCATTAGCAAGGCAATTTGGACCCATGTATTTCCCATTTGTGAAATGAGAATTGATTCCTGCCTAACCAGCAGTCAGGAAGATGCCTGTTGTATTGAATTGTGCTTTGAGTTCTTTGACAATAGATGTGTGTATAAATCCTACTTATTATGAGGCAATGCACAAATCCTTATGACCACCCAGTTTACATTCCATGAAATACACTGTTGAGAACATCCCAATTTGGTAATTGAGTTCCTCTCAGTAAAACACGGGGCCTTTCTTGGCGTTTTCTACACCTCAGAACGCCCTCAGCAGGCTAACTGGTGGGCGCCCTGGGGAAGAAGGATGGGGGTGGGGCTTCGTGAGGAGGTGGAGCAGGAAGTGGGAGGCCCCACCCCCTTCTCTATAGGGAGGGTGTTCTCTGGCTCAGGGTGGCCTCCTGAAGATTTTGGTTGTTTTAGTGTAATTTGTCCCCAAGGCCATCACATCAGTATCTCTGTAAACACCTTAAGATATGAGGAGGGTGAGCAATTACTAACTGGGTGTATACGTTTCTCCCAACTCCTTAGAACCCCCACAAAATGCCAGACTGACTGAGGGCAATGCAGAGCCATGCTGGTGTACGTTTCAGGAGGACGGCCATGAGTGCTGCACAAACAGATCGCGAGCTATGTAAAAATAAACTAATGAAAAATGCTTTTTAAAAATCCTCTAAGAACTCGCTTTCCTGGAACTCCAGGCCAGTCAGTTTCTAGAAGATAGACCCTTTTAAATTTGAAGTTTCATCTAATACAACTGCTCCCTCTAGTGGTGTGAAGAACTTGAGACACCAAGTCTCTGAAATTAGATTTGGAAAACCGAATTTGGAGAAGCAGTTAGACAATTTCAAAGTAGCCGTTGGGAATAACTTGCAAAAAACTTGAAATATGCACATCGTGTAAACAGTAAGGAAACACTGGTTTGTTCCTACTCATAGTCCAATTAGGTAAATCTCTTTATAGTCAATAAGTAGTCGAGTCGTAATCTCTCACCAGGACTGTTTTAGAGAGAAATCTTAAAAATGTGAAAGGAAAGGGAAAGTTTAATAAACAGCTAGTTTAACTTATATTTGTGGCAAAATAGAAGTCAGAAAAGGAAGCTCTTCAAGTTACAGAAACCTCATCTGTCCCGGTCAGAACATCCTTCGCGTTTAATTTTCCCTGAGAGCAACTACATTTAAGGGCTGAATGTCTTTTCAGGTTCTGTAAAAACCTGCGGGGACCTGACTGTACAACTGCTGTAGCTGTCAGGTTGCCATGCTGATGAATCGGCTCGAGGATTGCTGAAGGAGCTAGCCTGCCAGGGTGTGTGTGTGTGTGTGTGTGCATGCATATGTGCCCGTGTGTCCTCACACATGCATAGGTGCTTTTGCTGCAATTGGAGTTGCTGTTTTGAAAAGACGTTTTCATTTTTCTTTTTTACCCCAATGTGGATGAGCTATGCAACCAGCACCACCACCCCTCACCAATAGGTGTACATCACTGCAAGTTGCTGATAGTTCTGAAACAGAGCTGTCATTCAAAAGTGGCAGCTCTGCAGGGCTGCACACTGCACTGTGTGCTGCTTTCCTGGTCGTCACTCACTGGGAAAGCACCTGCTCTTCTCTGTGACTGTCTCGCAGCATGGGCACGCATCAGCCGCCCACTCTACCCCTAGCATCCAATTGAGATGTCCAAGTACTCTCCGTGGAGCCTGCGGGATCGAGAGTCCGGCGTGGCAGACAGGAGACTGCTGGGAAGGCCCATGCGGTGCCCTGAATAGTGCCTCTCAGACTTTATTGTGTCTGTGGATCACCTGCAGCTCTGGTTAAGATACAGATTCTGACAGTAGGTCTGGGCTTGGGCCACAGATTCTGCATTTTCAAAAAGCTCCCAGGTTAATGCTGAGGTTCCTGGTCTTCCAACCACATTTGGGGCAGCAGGGCTCTAGCGTACACCTGTTTTCAGAAATGATTCTACAAGACTCGGTTTGGAATTCTGAAACCTGGGAACAGGGACCCTGCACTTCTTGAGACTACTCACAAGAGAAATAGCACGTAAACCACCCCCTGCAGTGCTCCATGATAGAAGAACTCTAAACTGGCCAGTTACTTTCTAAAGTTAAAATTCCAGAGGGATCATAGATCACGCACAAACTGTCTTAGACCATTTAAAAGCCTTTAAATAGCTTTAAGTAGTTAACCACCTTTTAACAGTCTCCATCCTTCTTAACTTTGGTTTATGCACGCAGTTTGTTTTAAAGAAGTCTCATGAGTTAAGCCAAAGCTAGTGGTGCGGGCAGATGGTAGAAGGAAAACCACCACAAAACCTGCCACTCAGAGTATAACAGATGACCGCAGCCGCCCAGAACTATCCCTTTGTTCATTTTGCTAATGAGTGTCCTCATTGCTGTGGGAATCCGAATACTTAATTACTTGCAGTTCCCGTAGCTGACAGATGGTGGGGACAGAGCTAAAGGTTAACCTCTCAGGAACAGGGGCTGTCAGTGGATTTGTGGAGGAAAAAAAAAGCAAACAAACAAAAAAAACCCTGAGTTGGACGTGTTTCCTTGTTTCCTGCTTTTCTACGAGGTTTTTAGAAAGTCCATTTAGATGTTAGCTGCTACCATGGTACATTTTACACTTCACCTGAGTAATTCACATGGTTCTCGTTTAGTTTACAGTAATGGGTGCTCAGGTAATTCGCTGGGGATGTTCATTTTCTGCCACTGTTAGGAAATGTATGCTGAAGCCTGTTAAGGCAAACATTGTTTTTAAAAAGGCTTTCTTAGCCTGTAAGTACATGCTGTGATGTTCTCAAATTGAACTATGTGAGACAAAAAACTAATGCCTGGGATTCTTCCTTTATTAAGAAAACAGTGTTGTTTATTAACTCTTAGATATGTTGGCTCTCATTAATTGGAGTGAATTGGGCTTAAATAATTTAAATGGAACAGTGAATCAAGATCGTGAAGATTTATCTTTGGGCTCAGTGCAAAGTTTAACAAAATTATTTTAAGTCTTAACTCTGACATAACTAATTTCATTAATAAGTCACTTGTTTTTTAAGGGTTTGTTCAGGTACTGTAAAACATTGTAGTCCCTGATTTTTTTTTTTGTGACCACAGGAGAGAACACTTTAATAATTTACTGCAGGTATCTCTAAAGTTAAATAAAAGGATAGTTTTGAAAGGACATGAGTAATATTGGGCGGAAGGATTTTGTTTTTGAGAGATGACTTTATTCTTGTGTATTTGCAGTTGTGGCATTGCTATGAAAAGATAGGTTGTAATTCATCTGAAGATTAAAGTTCAAAAGTAATTCTAGTGTCTATATTAATTTTGAAGTAAGGCAGGCATACAGACGCTTCCATCTCTTTTAGAGTAATATAATGTCTTTCAAACATGCTTTTTAATATTTTGAGATTACAGGATCAGTTTAATATTTTACCTTCATAAAGTATAAAGTTCTGCACCAGATTCTCCAATTCATTGTATCTTAATTTTTTAAAAAAAGTGCGGCAGTAAAATCTAGACAGCCATAAGCAAGTATATTCAGATGTTTTCAATAGCTTTGAAACAGACAAGAAGAAGAAAAGAAGAGGAGCTGTCCCAATAAGCTTCTATTGCGTAAGAAAAAGCCTCTCCCATAATGGACATGGCAAGATTTAAACAAAAGACGCACATAATAAAAATGTAAATGAGTTTGCTTTACTAAAACTATAACTTTAAAGTCTTTTGTTGTAAGTTATCCTGAAACCTTCTTACAAGGTAATCACTGTTTGCATAGAGATTTAAACCGAAGTCTTCAATAGCATTAAACGCCTGCACAGTCCCAGTGTGACAGGCATGCAAAGCCATGTTAATGTTCAGAATATGAATTGCCTCTGGGTGGCTCCTCCACCAAGCAGAAAACCAACTGTGTGGATATCCGTGTGCCTGATGGACTCCATGCGGCTCCCAGCCTGCACACGTCACCACTTTGACATGTGATGTGCTCCTCATGACACTGGCAGCACTGACACTGAGAAATGCCACAAAGGCAACAAGCCCCCCTCCTTCGCCATGCACTTTGCCACCCCCTGGCGCTGCCCGTCCCGGTCTCCCCAGCTTGCCTAGTTACGGGCGGACAGCACTTCAGACACACACAGAGGGAAGTGTGGGTGGAGGGGCCCCAGCTGCCTCCCTGGACACAGGCTCCATAATGAATTGACCTGAATGATGAGGGCACACAAACAGTATGATATGCATTATTCCTGTCAATAAACTGTCCCCATGTGCTGTGGTCTTTGTACAGAATGTACTGCAGCCTTTCTTCCAGCAAGCTCTATTTAGTCTCCTTCCTTTTTACTATTCATATTATAAGTGTGTAATAGAATTCAGAAAATTATATGATAGCTCTTCTGTATCTGTATTGTCTTGCACTGCATATTTAAATCCTTGGCTTCCCGCTAAGAAATATGGAATTCTCCATCTTTTAGGACTCTTTTATCAAAGACACCTGCCCTTTAAAAGCAACTCTGGAAAGGGAAAATTTGGAGTACAAAATGGAAAATGAGAGACTGCTTCAAGTCATTTCAGAACTCGAAGAAGAAATCAAACTCAATCTAAAAGAAAATTCAATATTAGGTAACATTTTAAAGTCATTTTTGAGAAAATTCCATACACTGGGCACTTTGTAACATTCATAGCCGTGCTTGTCTTTTCCAAACATATGTCTGTGTGGTTTCATTTAAAAGATCAGTTTGATAGCCATTTTTGATTTTCATTCTTTTCATGGGACAGAAATTCGTATGCTAACCTAGCCATGGGTATTTTTTAAGCCAAGTATTGTCCCTGGAAAAAAATGTGCTAATCAGTGTTGTGTATCACTTAGAAATACATAGAAACTTGGGACTGATTTCTGTTTCATGTGTTTAGTCAGTTATTTAAAATGTGTAACATTTTAATATTTAAGCATATAATTGGAGTGTGCTTTGTGGGGAAACAGAGTCAACCTATGCTACTACTATTTTATCTTCAATTTTCAGTACAAATTTTCAGTACAAATTTCCATCTGTAGATTTTACACCCCCATTTTTCCATACCACAAACACTGGTAAACGTTGTGTTTAAAGCCCCAAAGTTAGATTGCTTTGAAGTAGTTACATTTACTGCTGTCTTTGTATTATTAGTTATAAATGTTGCCCTTAATCTGTAGTATGAAAACCCATGAGTAGGCAATAAAAAATTTACAGCAAAACATTGATAAAATCACATAAGGAGCAGTATTCCTTGAATGGAAGATTATACTATGGCAGGGTAGTTTCCTTTCTCTTCTGATGTGGTATGTGATACTTTCTCAGGTTTGGGTAGTCTTACTGAGTCATAAAGTGCCACCTGCTAAAGCAGTTTGTATTGGCTGTGACTAACAGCAAAAATGTCTCTCGCTAGCCTCGATGAAAAGCTTTCAGCCCTCAGCCACACTTGGATCTTGAACTTAGTTCTTAATCCCTATCTGACCAGCCGTCTGAACAGCAGGAAGAAGGCTATGAATGTCAAGGGCAGTTGTGAAGGTCATAGTCCTGCTAGGACTTGCGTCCACCAGGCCTGCCAGCGGTGTACAGCCTGCCCTGAAGCAGGCAGCTTGAATACAGGGGCATAAGCTTGTAATTTCATGGTTGGCCTCTCTCTCCTTTTGTTTACAGAAGATGAAATTATAAGTCTGAAAGAAACGGCCGAAAAGGATCATAAAACCATTCAAAAGGTACTGTAACTTTTTTACATTGATGAATGACTCTTTTAAATGGAAATATCAGCATAATTGGTGAAATAACACTGTGCCCCCCTTGTCTTGAGATGTAGAAAAGAAAAGTCAATTTCTATATGTAGTCTCTCCTATTATTTGGGTGGGGTCTCTAGTAATGAAAAAAATTCCATCTTGGAAATGAATTCATGTTTTCTTTTATTGGGCATAACTGAGTGTCTACCTTGCTGATTGTAAGGAATTGAAAAATCCTATGACACGGAGGCCAGAGATGTGCCTGTGGAAAAGTTAGAAGATTAAGAATGAGCAGTCTTGTTTCCAGATCAGATGCTGGTTTATGTTCATTTTTCTGTATATCAGTGAACTGGGTATATATAGTCCAGGAAATCTGTATTTAGAGCTGGGAATTTTTTGGTGTCATGAAACTCAGGATTTCCTGGTGCATCTGATGCCGCAGGACCACGGCAGTTCCTGCCCTCCACACCCAGGTCAGGTGCTCCTGCTTTGTGCTTTCTTAGCCCTCAAAACCCTTTTCTGTGGTGGTCAATCTGCCTGACTGGCTGAAGGCCCCAGAACCCAGAGACGGCACTTTCTGTTGGTCTCTGATGTATTACCAGCACTCAGCACAATGCCTGGCACACTTGATAAAAATACTCTTTGATTCATAGCATGAGAATGTAGAGTTCACAAAATTTACAGATTAAAAAAAAGTGGATTTACGGAGTTGCCGTCGTGGCTCAGTGGTTAACGAATCTAAGAACCATGAGGTTGCGGGTTCAATCCCTGGCCTTGCACAGTGGGTTAAGGATCCGGCGTTGCCGTGAGCTGTGGTGTAGGTTGCAGATGCGGCTCAGATCCTGCGTTGCTGTGGCTGTGGCGAAGGCCAGCGGCTACAGCTCCTGTTAGACCCCTAGCCTGGGAACCTCCATATGCCACGGGTGCGGCTCTAGATAAAGGCAAAAAGACAAAAAAAAGAAAAAAGTGGATTTACATCCTCAAATTAATCCAAATAAACATAAATGTTTTCCACTAACGGAATTGAATATCATTTTTTAAATGAAAATTAACATTAGCTAAAATTAAAACTTCAATTCGTCTGTCACACTAGCCTCATATCCAGAGCTCATGTGACTAAGTTTAGATTCAGATTTCAACCTGATTTTGCAGTTCTGGGTATTCTTAGGTTTTAGATAGAATTACTATTAAGAACTATTTTTTTTTTTTAAAGAAATGCATAACATAATGGGTTAGAGCTGGGAGATGTTTTCTTTTTTCTTTTCTTTTCTTTTCTTTCTTTCTTTTTTTTTTTTTTTTTTTTTTTTTTTTTTTTTTTTTTTTTTTTTTTTTGTCTTTTTAGAGCCGCACCTGCAGCATATGGAGGTTCCCAGGCTAGGGGTCGAATCAGAACTACAGTTGCTGGCCTACACCACAGCCCCGGCAATGACGGATCTGAGCTGAGTCTGTGACCTACACCACAGCTCACGGCAACGCCAGATCCTTAACCCACTGAAGGAGACCAGGAATCGAACCCACAACCTCGTGGTTTCTAGTTGATTTCTTTCCACTGCACCACGGCGGGAACTCCTGGGAGATGTTTTCTATGATCGCTGAATCCATCACAGGTTTTCACAACATGATGTCATTTTCTTGTGCTTCATCCTTTTTTCAATGGTGAGAGTACGAATGCCATTCCTTAGTATTTTTAAAAATTTTATTGACATATAGTTGACTTACAATGTTGTGTTAATTTCTGCTATACTGCAAAGTGATTCATATATATATTCTTTTTCATACTCTTTTCCATTACGACTTATCCCAGGACATTGAATATAGTTCCCTGTGCTCTATAGGGACAAGGACCTTATTGTTTATCCATCCTGTATATAATAGTTTGCATCTGCTAAACCCAGACTCCCAGTCCTGCCCTTCACCACCAGCTACCCCTTGGCAACCGCCAGTCTATTCCCTGTGTCTGTGAGCCTATTTCTGTCAAATGCCTTTCTTACAGAGATAACAAGAGTCTGTGAACAGACAAGTTTCACCTACTTGGCATCAGGGTCTAAGTTTAAGAATGAAATCTCAGCTTTCTCGTTTCACTTAACAACCTGCAAGAGAACCATCTCGGTCTATATAAACGTTTCTTAAGCTAACCAATCTGTATGATCACAGATAAAGATGAATTGGAAGAGCCTACTGTTCTCTAGGAGGAGTTCAAAGAAATTAAAGCAAAAAGTTTCACCGTTAAGCCATCAATTAGAAAGAAGCAGCCGCACTGAGTGGCTGGTTGTACCCCATGTAAGCTCAAGTATTGCAGTTGAATGCTTTCTTAGCTTTCTAGATCTGCACTGCTTAGTGGTAAGCACTAGCCACATGTAGCTATCGAGCACTAGTGCAACTGAGAAACTGACTTGTAAATTAGATATAATTTTCATTTTAAATATAAAAATACTGATATATTTGTTTCAGTTATTGAAAAACCTCTCTGTGTATTTTAAATAACTTGAATATGTGAATCCACTTTTTTTATTTGTAAATTTTATGAAAGCTAAATGCAGACCAAGTGTTTCCCATGAAATTTTAGCCCCCCAAATTGAGATGCACTTTAAGTGAAAAATATACACAGGATTTCCAAGACTTAGGTACAGTAAGAAATGTGAAATATCTCACTAATGATTTTTAAGATTGATTATTACACATTGAAATGATAATATTTTGAATACCTATTGGGATAAATACATATATTATTAAAATTAATTTCAACTGTTTCTTTTACCTTTTTAACAAGGCTACTGTAAAGTTCAAAATTATATATATATGACTCATTATATTTTCATTCAACAACTCTGTTTTAGACAAAAATAGCAAATCCCTAGTTGAATCGTATTTTTTTATCCCCTCTCTCTTTTTTTTTTTTTCTATATATGTGCTGGACCTCCACACAGCTGTTGAGTATAGGCACAATTTGGTATTGAGCAGGAAAAATCTAGAACCCTGGGTTCCTGTTCCATTTCTGATACCATGGCCACTTGGGCCAGTTCCTTATCCTCCTTCTTCTTAAGTCTCACAGGTTTATTATGTGAGGTTAAGATAATGGATAAGGTACTGTATGTCGAAGTGCTTTGGGAATTGGAAAGCAGATCAGGAGTTGTTGAACAAGATGAGATTTGATATTTACTGGTTTTGTTTCCAATATCCTTCATTAAATCAATTAAAGAAGCCATGTTTATTGGTTACCTTTTAGTGCCAGGCACTGCTGACATACAAAAATTTTATACACACACACCACACACATGCACACACACACGCACATGCACACACAGCCTTGCCATGGAGATCAATCATGGAGGGAGAGACAAAAGCCATAGGGCAATGTGATCAGGACTTGTAACAGAAGCAGGTTTGTAGAGAAGAGATGCCTGGGTTTCCCTGGAAGGTTCTAGAAAGGCTTCACAAACAATTCAACACCTATGTCACCCTCCTTCACTGGAACTGATTTTCCCAGGAGGGTGAGAGCGTGGGAGAGCTGCATGCAGAGTGTGAGCGCGTGAAGTGTGGAGTCTGTGATTCCGAGTGGCTAGAACAGGAGGTGGAATCTGGTGAGACCACTTGAGGAGAAACTGTGTTGGGGCAGGAAGTGGGTGGGGGGAGTCTGGGGTGTTAGCAAGGAGCAAAACATGAGAATGGAAAGGGGCAGCTCAGAAGCCTCTGGATAAGCCACATATTTCCCTTTTCATCCCTGGGTGCAATTGAAAACAAGTTGAAAATGGACTAAATTTGAGTAGGCTGACCTCTTGCCGTCTACCCAGGCTAAGCACCATCAGTTATGGAATTCAGTCATTTTTATGTTTAAGTTTCAATAATCTAATGACAGTGGAATCTGTGTTCCAGCTGAGGCTACAGTACGAATTTCCTTCTGAGAGGGGATGGATCAGCCGAGCTTGTGGCCCAGGTGTGATCAGCATCACGATGCCCAGCAGCATTAGCTGCTGTGGGAGCAGGTGCGGGGGCACCCGGCCTGGATTGTAAAGGGTCAGGAAAGGTCGGAGGAAGGGCACCAGGCTGACTCCCGTAAGAGAGGCTGAGTTAGCCAGGAAAGGTGAGGAGAAGGTGGGAAGAACAGGAGAAGGGGGAGAGCACGTGACTTACTGTGGCTGGAGGATGCGTGGGAACAAGGGGCATATTGTGGCAGATGGTTATTCACACCAAGGGGTTTGAGTTGCCTTCTGAGTGCCAGGCAAGCCGTGGACACTGAGGCAGGACTGGATTCATGTTTCAGGAAAAAGACGAACAGGAAGGAGGAAAATCCAGAGTTAGAGAGACCAGTTAAGAGATTTCTTTTATAAACCAAAGAAGATATAAAGTCCTGGAAACAGAAGGGCCAGTGACACTGGGGATGAAGCGGGCAGTTGAATTTGAGAGATGATTAGGCAGTAAAAGCTGTGGTCCTTTGATAAAGGTGAGGGTGGGAGAGTTAAGGGACAGAGAAGTGAGGACTGGCTAACATTCAAAAGCTGAGCAAGAGGAAAGCAGGAGAGAGCGGATTTCACAGAAGCCGAGCAAGGGAGTCTCAAGAAGGAAGGAATCCTTCACTGGGTCCAGGGCTGCCCAGAGGCCAGGAGTGCAAAAGGCTAAAAAGAGAAGATTGGACGATTAGCTTTGGCCACTAAAATGACCTGGTAATGCCTGAAGGTCATTTTACTGGAACATGGAAGCAGTTGAGAAAGGATGTGATTACAGATGTGGGGATGGTGAGCACAGGATACTGTCTAGAAGTTTGGCTGCGGATGGCCAGGGAGATGTCAGGGAGTAGATGGAGGAGGACACGGGTTGAGGAAGGAATTTTTTAAGGTGAAACTAGTGTATTTTTAAATGAAGTCGATGGGAAGAAGAGTGAGAGGGTAGCTGTGCGACAGAGAGGAGAGGTCACTGATGAGAGAGATCTAAGGAGGCGGGAAGGATAGGGGCTAGTGGCCTTGGTGTTTGCCAGTGATTGACACCCAGTGAAAACTTAATGACCCTTCAGACCAAGGTGTAATGACTCAACACAAAGCTTTTCCGTTCCTTCCCCTCCTCATTCCCTGACTTTCTCAAAACCTTTCACAACTTCAACTCCACCAGCAAACACCTTTCCGAGGCATACGTGTAAGCAGAACTCACTGTTCCCAGCCCTGCTTGGGGACTGGCCCTGTGCCATTGGAGACAAGCCAGTCCTTACCTTTAGGTGACACAGCAAGAAGCACTGTGCTGTTCTGATGCTATTTTCTCTGCCTTTCTCTTTCTCCAACTTGTTGAACTTCTGCAGATCCTTCAAGACCCTTGACAAATGGCACTTCTTTGAACACCAGTTATAGCAGGTCTTGTTATAATTACAGTTGCCAGGTTTAGTGGATTTTTAATGTCTTTTTTTTCTTTTTCTTTTCTTCTTTTTAGGGCTGTACCTGCAGCATATGGAGACTCCCAGGCTAGGGGTTGAATTGGAGTTGCAGCTGCCAGCCTACGCCACAGCCACCACAATGCCAAGTCCAGATCACATCTGTGACCTATACCACAGTTCACGGCAACACCGGATCCTTAACCCACTGAGCGAGGCCAGGGATCGCACCTGCATCTTCATGGATACTAGTTGGATTCATTACCACTGAGCCACAACGGGAACTCCTTTTACTCTTTTTGATTAGCAGAAGATTGGCCTTATTACCTTTTTTTGTGTGTATTACAGTCGGTTTTTCACATTGCTGTCCTACCGTACTGTAGATGCTCCAGGAAAGGGATCTGTCCTACTTCATCTCTGCCTCCACTGCTGAACAAAGTGCTGGCATCTAAAAGATGTCCCATACACATTTATTAAATTAATGAATATATAAATTAATTGAATTGAATGGATGTCAAAACCAAGGGTTGAATTTTGTCAGTGTACATCCCACATGCAAATGGCAAACAATCGTTTAAAATACTGAGGAAGGAGTTCCTGTCGTGGCTCACTGGAAACGAATCTGACTAGTATCCATTAGGACGCAGGTTCAATCACTGGCCTCGCTCAGTGGGTTGCCATGAGCTATGGTGTAGGCTGCAGATGAGGCTTGGATCTTGAGTTGCTGTGGCTGTGGTGTAGACTATCAGCTGCAGCTCCGATTCAACCCCTACCCTGGGAACCTACATATGCCGTGAGTGTGGCCCTAAAAAAGACTAAATAAATAAATAAATAAAATACTGAGGTAAGACAAATTAGTACTGAGGTCTTGCAGTATGTGAATATTTTCAACTGGTATGAGTATGACCTGATATGCATATAAATATACTACCTAAACCTAAAATAAGAGCAATGGTTTGTATAAAGAGTCAAACAAAATTGCTCTTTTTGGTAGACTAGGACTTGCTTTGTTATGTACTGATGTCACGTTTTAGGGGGAGTGATAAAGCTTGTAAATAAATTGGCATTTTCTGTATATGTTTTGCTTGTTTATATAATAAAATATAATAATTATATAATATGTTATTACAGGATAATCTATGGACATTTAATTTTTGCTTTGATCATGTTGGATCTATTTTTCTCACGTTTAGAATCAGAATGTTTCACTGAATTTCACTGAGGGGCGATCTTAAGTGCTCTGTTCTTATCTTTAATCAAATGTAATATTCTTCTCTTTCAGCTAATTGGTGGTAGAGACAAATTATTGTGTGAGCTTGAGTTTGAAAAATCATTAGTTCAAGAAATGGTAAGGGAATTTACATTATTTCTTAATAAAATTGAATCTGGGAATTTAATCATGAAAGTTAAAAACACTATTTGTAATTGCTTGTTATGAACTTGTCCTTTCACCTTTATGGATAATCTAAATTCAAGCATAATTATAAACATTTTTAATGATTGTTTTAAAGAAAACAGTTTGAGTAGTACTGTAATATATACGCGAGCTATGTAGAAGTCTTGCACAAGAAATATTATTACAATTTAAAGCAGTGTAGAAAATTTTTGTATGAGAGAGATTAAAAAAACAAATATGAGAGCCCAATATTTTGAAGGATTGGCTATTTTTAGTTACAAATTGCCATAAGTGACAACAGAAAAGAGCCCAGCCAGATATTTTGGCATTCTGTGTTAGTCTCATAAGAAAACACTGCCTTTTTATGTTCTTTTAAGAGAACTTTCCAGACGGCTGGTCTTTTATTTTATCAGTTGACTACCCACCCACCCCCCAGCCTCCCCACCTCACCCCCCGCCCAGCTTATGGTGTTGTATTTTGGCTTTCAACTGATCACCACTAGTATGTCTTTGTTACAGTAAACTGCCTGTGTTTATTATAATCAAAAATAAAACACAGCTTGACTTGCGTCCTAAATGTGCTTGAAAAGAATATGATACTGTTTAGAAGAGAAAAGGTTGTTCATAGGAAATCAACACCACTTCAGATATTGAAACATTCCCTTTTTTACAGCTTGTCACACTTTGTGCCAAGTCATGACCGTTTCCCCAACTCTTGTTTTGTTACTCCCAGCACCATGTGTTTTGGGTGCCTTGTCATAGAAATTAATGCAAAACAATGCCCTGAGACTACAATAAAGCCTTCTATGAAGCCAACTCGGGAATGCAAGCGAGGAAAAAAGTTATGGTTGGCTCTCCACAGAAGCCCTGTGTTAACAAATATGTTACTTTGAGCTCTTTACTTTAAAATACCAGGTGTATAAAAATCATCTCCATGATTTGCGTATCTTTGGTCGATTTCCTCTGCCCTACCCCCATCCTCTTCTGTCACCGCCCCCGCCCCAAGTCCAGCACTTGCTTCTGAAAACAAACAACTCAGTGTGCACATTGGCATTAAAATGGAAAGTGTTTTTATGAAGTGGGAAACAAATGTCACACTGTCAGTTTGTTAGCAGTATTAGAGAAGTTAAACCACTCCACCAGTAAGTTTGTGCCTCTGCTAGGAACAGACCCCACAGTTTTTGAATCAATTTGCCTCTTTATTTGAACTGTAAGCGCTTAACCGGTGCTATTATATTGCCCATGGGGGAACCAATCTTGTTTTATTCTGTTTAGAAGTTTAGAAGTTGAGCACCACGCTTGTTGCCAAGCAGCAAGGTCTTGCATCGCAAACCTCACGGCAGCACAAGAGCCCTCAGGATGCTCAGAACTGGTTTGGGGGTTCATCTTTTCAGCAGAGGGTCTGTCCTTAGATCTTATGACTGGGTTTCCATGCCATGCCTTTGGGCACAACAAGATCGCTACTTGGCCCCGTCTCCCCACACGGAGGGATTCTGTTATTCATTCAGAGGGAGGCGGGCTTTGTGGCTGTTGGGCTTTCTTTGTTCCTATGGTGCTTTCTTCCAGAAATGGAGATCTGTGATTGTGACTAGGCGGTGGAGCGGGGAGAAGGTGGAGTTGACCGGAGTCATTTTGTAAAAATTAAGACTTTCTCACCTGAAGGGTTTTTTGTTCCATGCTTGATTATTACTGCTTCTCAATACAGTTTATTTTCTGGCCTATGAAGAGCCTGGTTTAAAAAGTCAAAGAGCTTATAGTAAAAAGTCAGGAACAGAAAGTATAGGTAGGCAATGAAGTGTGGAGCTGTGTGTCCTCGTATTGGCTCTAGGAGAGGCGTACGAGATACTGTTGCAGCTTTCTGTGATTGCTCCCCTTAGTGGCTTTCATTTCCCTTTTTTCTTCCCCTGTAAAATTGAGATATAATTGCAACATAACATTATATTAGTTTCAGGTGTACAGCATCATGATTTTTTTTAACTGAAGTATAGTTGATTTATGACATTGTGTTTCAGGTGTACAGCAAATTATATATATATATAAATTCTCTTTTGATTCTCTTCCCTTAGATTATTACAAAATATTGAGTATAGTTCCCTGTGATATATGGTAGGTCCTTGTTGGTTATCTATTTTATATATAGTAGTGTGTGCAGAACATAATGATTTGATATGTGTGTATATTGCAGAATGATCACCATGATAAATCTAGTTAGTTAATGTTCCTTACCATACAAAGTTACACAATTTTTTTTCTTGTGATGAGAACTTCTAAGATTTGTTCTCGGTACCTTTCAAATATACAATACAGCATCGTTCACTTCAGTCACCATGGTGTACATTCTGTCCCCAGGACTTATTTGTCTTATAACTGGAAGTTTATACCTTTCGACCACTTTTACCTGTTTTGCTCGCCCCTCTACTTCTGCTTCAGGCAACTATGTCTGTTCTCTGTCTCCATGAATTTGGGTTTTTTTCTTGTTATTTTCATTTTTTAAGATTCCACACTGTAAGTGATATCATACAGTATTTGTCTTTGTCTGACTGACTTCTCTTAGCATAATGCCCTCCAGGTCCATCCATGTTGTCTTACTATCTCAGATGGCAAGGGCTTTTTAAGGCCACACCTGTGGCATATGAAATTTCCTAGGCTAGGGATCGAATTGGAGCCACAGCAACCTGGGATCCTTAGCTTCATCTGCCAACAACACCAGAGCTCACTGTAACACAGATCCTTAACCCACTGGGTGAGGCCAGAGATTGAACCCGCATCCTCCTGGATACTAGTCAGATTTGTAACCCACTGAGCTACAACAGGAACTCCTGCCTTTTTTAATGTCTGGATAATATTCTGTGTATAAATATACCACATCTTCTTTATCCGTTCATCCATTGTTGGACTCTTAGGTTGCTTCCACGGCTTGGCTGTTGTATATAATGGTTCAGTGAACATGGTACATATTTATCTTTTCAAGTTAGTTTTTTTTTTTTTTTTTTTTTTTTTTTTTTTTTTTTGTCTTTTTGCCTTATCTAGGGCCGCACCCACGGCATATGGAGGTTCCCAGGCTAGGGGTCTAACAGAAGCTGTAGCTACTGGCTTTCGCCACAGCCACAGCAACACGGGATCCGAGCCGCATCTGCAACCTACACCACAGCTCATGGCAACGCCGGATCCTTAACCCACTGAGCAAGGCCAGGGATTGAACCCGCAACCACATGGTTCCTAGGCGGATTCGTTAACCACTGAGCCACGACGGGAACTCCCAAGGTAGTATTTTGATTCCTTTGGGTAAATACCCAGAAGTGGAATTGCTGGATTGTATGGTAGTTCTATTTTTAATTTTTTTTAGAAGCCTCTGTGCTGTTCTCCATAGTGGCTGCACCAAATTTGCATTCCCACCAACAATTGCATAAGGGTTCCCTTTCCTCCACATTTTCCCCAATACTTGTTATCTCTTATCTTTTTGATGATAAGTGGGAGGTGATACCTTATTGTGGTTTCGATTTCTATTTTCCTGATGTTGAGCACCCTTCATGTTCCTCTTGGCCATTTGACTATCTTCTTTAGAAAAATGTCTATTCAGATCACCTGCACATTTTTTTTTAAATGGCAGTCTTTTTATAAAATTTTTTTGTTATAGTTGGTTTACAACCTGCCCATTTTTTAATTGGATTATTTGAGTTTTTGCTATTGAGTTGTATGAAATCATTATATATTTTGAATATTAACCCCTTATCATATATATGATTTCCATATCGTCTCTCATTCTGTAGTTCGCCTGTTTCGTTTTGTTTCTTTTGCTGTGCAAAAGTTTTTTAGTTTGATGTAGTCCCAAATTGTTTGTTTTTTACTTTGTTATTGTGCTTTAGGTGTCATATCCAAGGCCCATGTCAAGAAGCTTTTCCCCTATGTTTTCTTCTAGGAGTTTTACAGTATCCTGTCTTATATTTACGTCATCAATCCATTCTGGATTAATTTTATGAGTGGTGTAAGATAGGAATCTAGTTTTATTCTTTTATGTGTGTCTAATTTTCCCAGAACCATTTATTGAAGAGACTGTCTTTTCTCTATTGAGTATGTTGGCTGTCTTGTCAAATGTTAGCTGATCATATTTTTGATTCTGACCTGTTGGTCTATGTCTCTGTTTTTAATGTTAGTACCATACTGTTTTGACATGATTCCTCCAGCTTTATTCTTTCTTTGTCAGGATTGCTTTGTTTTTTGGGGGACCTTTGTGGTTCCAAATAAATTTTAGGATTTTTTTTTCTACCTCTGTAAAAAGTGCTATTGGAGTCTTGATAGGGATTATATTGACTCTTTAAAGTTTTGAGAAGTAGGTACATTTTAACAATATTAATTCTTCCAATCCATGAACAAGAAGTTTCTTTCCATTTCTTGTATATTCTTCAACTTCTTTCATCAATGTCTTGTAATTTTCAGTGTAGAGATTATTTACCCCCTTGTTTATGTTTGTTCCTAAATATTTTATTGTTTTTGATGATATTGTAAATAGAATAATTTTCTTTTTTCTGCCGCAGATAATTCATTGTCAGTGTACAGAAATGGTAGTGATTTTTGTATGTAGATTTTGTGTCCTGAACTTTCATTTATCTTGAAGCTAACAAAAAAGAGGGTCTTTATTAGAAAACTACCATAATTTCACTCTTATAAGAAGTAAGAGGAAACCTCTTTACTTTGCTAAAAAGTAAAACCTACAGCAGACAGATGTCTTGGTGAAACACAGGATGCATTCTTTAAGATCAGTACAAGGCAAGGTTGCCTAATACCATTTTTTAAGTTATTTTTGAAATACCGTCTAGTGTAGTAGAATAAGAAAGAAGAAAGCAAGAGGTATGAGGATTAGAATGGAAAAAAAAAGATGTGATTGTCCACTTAAAACACCCCCAAAAATACTAAAGATAAATTATTTGAATTAACAAGATTTCTGGATATTAGATCATTATCCTAAAATCAATTGTATTTCTCAGTCAAAAATTAGAAGAAATTATAATTTATAAAAATCTATAATTAAATAACAAAACTGATGAAGTACTCATGAATAATAAATATTTGGAAGAATCTCCATGGAAAGTAATTATAAAACCTTACTGACTGGGATTATGAAACTAAATAAATGGAGAGCTATAACTTAGTGACTGTAGGCAGATTAGATTATCGTAGAGATAATAGCTCTTGCCAAACCGATCTCTATATTCAGTAAAATTCCGACCAAAATTACTGCAGGGTTTTTCATAGAGTTAACAAGCTTATTTTAAAATTAATATGGAAGAGCAAGGGTCAAGAATAGCTAGGATACTCTTAAAAGTAAAAAAATGGACATGATAGCCATAAAATGACATGGCAGACTAGGGAGAAAATTCTTCTAAGCTATTAATATAAATTTAAGGTAATTAGGACATCATGGCATTGGGACAGGGGTAGACAAAAAGACCATTGGGACAAAATAGGGAACCCAGGAAGAGAACCAGACATATATAAAATACTCAGTATATGTCAGTATCAAAGATCAATGCAAATAGGGTGGAATTTTCACTAAAGGTGCTTGACAATTAAACAACTTCATAAAATGAGATTGGCTCCCTACCTCACATCATATAGATCCATTTTGTGTGGATTAAGGATTCAAATATAAAGGGACAATAATTTTTAAAATTAAATCACGTTAGCTAGCTCTAAGGAGAGATAAACAAGACACAAAATAAAGCATGAACAGAAAATTAAAAATTTTAACCTCACAAAAGTTAAGGGTAACTCTTCATGAGAAGACCCCTCAAAGAATGTTAAAAAGTCCAGGAGTTGCCGTCGTGGCTCAGTGGAAACAAATCTGACTAGTATCCATGAGGATGCAAGTTCGATCCCTGGCCTTTCTCAGTGGCTTAAGGATCCAGCGTTGCCATGAGCTGTGGTGTAGGTCGAAGATGTGACTCAGATCCCACGTTGCTGTGGCTGTGGTGTAGGCCAGCAGTGGAGCTCTGACTCGACCCCTAACCAGAGAACCTCCCTATGCTGCGGGTTTGGCCCTAAAAATCAAAAAAAAAAAAAAAAAAAAAAAGTCCAGTCACAAACTTGGCAAAGATATTCACACCATTTATGTATTCACAAAGCTGTTTTCAGGAATATGTGACTAACTCCTTCAAATCAGTAAGCAAAAGAGCCCCCCAAAAATGGGCAAATTTTTTTAACAGGCCCTTCATGAAAGAGAAAACTGAGTGGTCAGTGAGCATTGATTGAAAGTGTGCTTTATGGAATTCCTCTTGTGGCTCAGCGGAAATGAATCTAAGATCCATGAGATTGCAGATTCGATCCCTGGCCTTGCTCAGTGGGTTAAGGATCCCGCGTTGCCATGAGCTGTGGTGTAGGTCACAGATGTGGCTTGAATCTGGCATGGCTGTGGTGTAGGCCAGTGGCTGCAGCTCCGATTCCACCCCTAGCCTGAGAACTTTCATATGCCACAGGTGCAGCCCTAAAAAAAAAGAAAAGAAAAGGTGTGCTTTATGTAATTAATAATATGACAGTACCAAGTTATTTGGTACTTTTATTTCTATACAGCACTTTATTTCTCTGTGGCACTTTCTCTCTCGGCCTTGTTTTGGGATCATTTGTGTACCCTTGTCACCCTTGCTGTTTGCCCAGAATCCTAGTCTGTTGCACCCCAATGTCACAGCACCTGACATTGCGTCTTTCATAGAATATGTGCTGAATTCTCATAAACTTCTGGGGACTATGTAAATTATTACAGAAACTTTTGAAAAACAAATTTGGGTTATCTTTTGAAGCAGGTCATCTCTTAACATATGCCCCAAAGTTCGATTCCTAGGCCTATAATATCACCTAGAAGATTTCTAGCATGTATGCCTGAGGGAGCATGTACAGGAATATTCAAAGCCATACAACGTATAAAAGAAAAAAATGCAATTTCCCAAATGTTCATTGACAGAGAATGACAGCATATATTATGCTCTAGTCTTGAAAACTCTGCAGCAGCAGATAGGAATGAACTGCTTCCTGTACCAATATAGGTTAATCCAGAACTATGAAACAAACACACTGAGGAAGAACACGTACGTTGTGATTTACGAAAATAAGCACAACTAAATTTGTATGTTGTTTAAGGATACTGATGTGGTAAAAATGTAAGTCTATAAAACCGATAAAAAAATTATCAAGAAAATAAAAGGTAATTGCAAGCACAAAATTCAGAATCGTGGTTTCCTTGTTGGGAGAGTGTTGGTGGTCATGAGATGGTGACAGCTGACAGGGAAGTTCCCGTGACAGGGAATTTCCGCACTATGACTGTTATTCTCTTTCTCAAGTCTGAAATCATATCATTATTACTATTATTTCTAACGTAGGCATGCATTGCTCATGTTTTTGGTATATATCCCCCCTCAATTTTTTTTTCACTGAAGCATTTTAGAAATTCATTTTCTGCTTGAGGGCAAGGTTCGTGTATTATTTATTCTAAGAGCCCAGTGCGCTGTCTAGCATACAATAGTGTTAATAAAATAAATATGCATATGCAAACAATTGCATGTTTTCCTATAATCTTTATTATAAAGTACTTTTCTGGGTACAAATTTATTTTCTCTTCTAATTCATATTCAATTTTTATAACGTTTATTCCTGTAATAGTTTGGGTAGTGAAATGGTTTAGAATCTTATTCGTTCTTTGCTTAAGCAAGATTTACTGAAAATTCACTTTATTAATCTTTGCAAGTAATACCAAATGTTACGGGTCTTTAATTTCACAGGTTAATAAACAGAAAGAAGACCTTGAAATGAGAAAAAAGTTTGATATCACAGGCATCAAGGTTTGCATTTAAAGTTCCCCCCTTTTTTTTTTCTTTTATCCTGTGCGTCTCTTATTTGGGCTTTTGAGTTGAAGGACCATATATCTATCCCCAGGCTTTTCAGCTTTCTCATGTCTGAGTTTGAAGGATAAAATGCTTAGAAGTGAGGCAGGAAATGTGAATGGACTGGTGGTTTAGAGCAGTGGGGAGGGAGTGAGAATGGAAAGTGCCATCTGGTGTGCAGCCCCTCAGGCTCAATGCCCTGGCCCCTCAGACCCCCGTCCCGTCACCCCTACCTGCCGCCCCTGCCCCCTTACACATGTGATACTTACCTCAAGCTACCCCCTCACCCCGCTCCACACAGACCCCACCTTTCCACGTGCTTCCAGAAAACAGTGATCCGTTGGTTTGTTTTTCTTAGTACAGGAGCATCAGTGGGAAGAACGGAAAAAAGGCCTTGCCTGCAAATTAAATCAGGCTGGGGTGGGGGTGGGGTGGGGGACGGGAGCAAGAATACAGCCGGGCCTTTTAGGACGGAAAACTTCAACCCTGATATTCGGGTGCAGGAGCGAAGGGCAAGGGAGGAAAGGAGAGGGCTGCAAATCTGAAGCCTGAACAATGAGAGTAACAGAGCTGGTTCTTTTGTGTGGCAGAGTCCCAGGGCCATGAAAGGGAAAGAAATCACTCTGTCCCCGTGGCCCTCCCAGCCCAAGAGTGCAGGTGCTTTTAGGCCACATTCCTCCTCCATCGCTTCACTGTCTCCGAAAACCAAAAGAATCAAGAGTCCAAAGAAGGCGGCAAAGGAAGAACAGCCTATGGTAAGAGCCACTCGCCGGACCACACCCCGTGACACTTGCATCTACAAGGGGCATCGTCCTGTTATCACCCTTGCATCCTCAGTGTCCTTCCTCCTGTCCATCCTCAGGGCTGACCATCTCAAACACCCGATTCCCCTGCTCCCTCTGCTGCATCTGCGTGGGGGCTCTGACTGTTCTTCCCCGCACCAATGTGTTCCTGTCAGGCCCCTCACCTTCCCCAGGAGGGTGCCACCCTTATCCTTATTTTGGTGCTTTATTAAGCTAAGTCACCAAGCCTTCCTGGATCTCTAGTAAATTAGCAAGATAGAGAAGTCACAGGCCAAGCGCTTTTTTTTTTGTCTTTTTGCCTTATCTAGAGCCGCACCCGCGGCATATGGAGGTTCCCAGGCTAGGGGTCTAACAGGAGCTGTAGCTGCTGGTCTTCGCCACAACCACAACAACGCGGGATCAGAGCCGCGTCTGCAGCCTACACCACAGCTCACGGCAACGCCGGATCCTTAACCCACTGAGCAAGGCCAGGGATTGAACCCGCAACCTCATGGTTCCTAGTCGGATTCGTTAACCACTGAGCCACGATGGGAACTCCCAAGCACTTTCTAAGATGTATAATCTCTCACTCATTCCTGCCCAGCATCTGTCAGAAGCTTCCTGAAGATTCCCTGAAGGACTTGTGGGTTTAAGTCCATTTGCCTGTGGACTATTCTAAATCAACAGTGGATTAGCTTATATTGTCAGAGGCACACAGGCACAAATTATATGCTATTGATCTCCTTTCTCCCTTACCCCCAGATAGTAAGAATTGCTTCTGCCAGACCTGTGGTGGTACCAATGGGCTACCTTAAAGGGCATGCTAAGAAGTAGATCTGTGATATTCAACTCAACCTTGATTTATCGTGTGAACAGTGCTGAGGCACTGCTCGCTGTGGTACCCAAGGCCTGCCTTGATAAGGACCCTGAGGGGGAACTTCCGTCTGAGATTAGCTATGGGAACAATTGCATTTCTCTGTGCAAGTGATCTATCTTGAGGACACTGTGAATTGTGTAACCAGGCAAAGCTCCTTGTCCACGTTGACTTTCAGAACACCCAGGGGCCCATAGGTGACACGTACAGCCAAGGTATAGCACTTCCTGGAAAGAGTCTTGGTTTTGGTTTCCAGACTCTTGGGTCTGGCTCTACGTGTTCCCATGTTCTTCTTCCTTCTCCCACAGGAGTGGAGGGAATATATCTCTCCGACACTTAGGGTGGGAGTGCGGAGCAGAATCACGCTCACCGTGTGGCTTTCGTGCTCAATGGGGGCAAGAAAAGTGTATTCCTCTCCTGCTTGCTCACCAGGCAGACGGCTCACCAGTGGAACCCAGCAGAGGAGAAAGCAGTAGAGGGAGGCCAGGCTGTCCTACCAGAGGCAGTCACTCGGCGTGGAAGGAAACCCCAGGAGTTGAGAAAAAGCATTCTCCTCTAAAAGCACTTCCACTTTGCAGGGAGTTAGGAAGTATCAGCAACTGGAAACCAATGCAGTTTCCCAAGGAGAAGAATGACCCTTGGGGAATATGGCACACGCCTGACCAGTGACTAGTTCTAGAAGTAAAATTTTAGAATTCAGGTTTGGAAATTATTACACAGGGGGGAGGCTCACCAAAACAAAAAGAAGAAAAACAAAAACAAAAAGCAGCCCCTTGGGCTGAGCATGCAGTGCTGCCTGCTGACCTGGGTGGGGGCCCAGCCTTACTGGGTGAGGGACTCTTGTGCAAGCCTGGGACTTAGGGAGCCTGTGGCCGAGGTGGTGTCCTGTTCCAGAAACTTCTGTCAGCTGCTGTGAAATCAGGTTGCATGGCAGCGGTCTGTGGTCCAAGGCTTTGAGATGGTGCTGGGGAGGGTTGCAGAGCAGGGTCAGCAGCTGGGACAGAGTAGTGGAGCCTCCGATCCTGGGATCACGGCCCAGGTGGGAGGCAGGGGGAGCTGCTCCATCCCTCCAGCAAACCCGGGCCCTAAGTGAATCCTACAGTTTCAGACTAGGAACTCCAGTGTCCCTAGTTTACATACAGATCAAAATTGCGCTTCCATGAGGGGAGGCAAGATGCCCTGTTCTCCCCTTCAGAGAATACACCGTGAAGGGGACAAAAAGGCTTACAAGTTCTCTTCCTGAGAAGCTGTCCTTTCAGTAGGATTTTCTCTTAGTGTCACAGTCTTTCCTTCTGATTGTAATGATTGTTATCTAGATGTTTCCAAAGCTTAACAGTACATTTTATTAGCTGGAAAGACTTTGAAGTTAATGTGTAACAATAAGTAAAAAAAATTGGACAGGGGGGAGAGGAGAGATGATGTAAGCTGATGTTTACATTTTCATAGGAATAGACTCAATTTTAAAGTGAAATCTATTTTTCTATCTCACCATTATTACTTTCATATACACTTCGGTTGATAATAATCCTGTTATTTTAAGCACTCCCTTCCATCACCTCCCCAAGCAGATTAACTCTACAGGTAATTAAGATTCACTCTACATATATGCACTGTGGTTTTAATTTTCCTGTTTCTGTCTTTTAAGTATCTTATGATATTGAGGTTGTTGGACTTCTTAAAAATTCCCTTTAAAGGTTTTTATCATCTTGACCACGTGTAAATGACCAAACAGAGAGCTTGCTGCAGGAACTTTTTACATCAGTCATTTACCTTATCTAATTAATCATACTTATTTTTTGAAATCTGTGTCATTTGGTGGGAACAGCACACGTGTTTCACCCAGTGGCGTACACAGTGATAAACTGAGTGTTTAGCCAGTCTGAAAAGCATGATATGAACATTGCTGTCTGATTTCTATTTATGAAAGATTTCACAACACGAAATTTGTATTTGGACAGCATTTGTGTGTAAAGTTTATTTTTTGATAGCTCTAAAACATTTCAGATACCGAGGTTTCACAGAACAAGGTTAAATTGGATTCCCAGTTTTTTCCCCAGCTCCAGGGTAATTAGTTAATTAAGGTTGCACCCAGTAAATTCTTCTCTGGAAGACTTCTGAGCTTCCACAGGGTAACCTGTCTTTGCTGATGGAACATATGGTGTGTGCTTAGATCTGCAGAAAGCATCAGGACCCGTCTGTGTGGGAAATGGGACATGGGGCAGAATCAGTTGTATTCCCATTCTTAAAGTTCACTCAATACAAAGAAATTTGTACATCATAAAAGACTTTAATAAAACCTCTAGAGCATTGCCCTTTCAACATTCAAGAATTGTAAGATGAAATACTTCTGCAGTAGTTTTGCAATTATGAGCATAGTCACCCTGCGAGCTAGGAATTTTTAAAACATTATTATTACTATAGGATATAGAATTATTATAGATAGATAGCATAGACTCATTGAGTGAAAGGGAGATCTTTCCCATTCATATGCTGTACATCCCTTTTATTTGATTGGATTGCATGTGAAGTTGAAAATAAGCTCCATCAAAGAAGAAAATAATATAATCTGTTCATTGTTTCATCATTTTTTTTAGTGTTTCCTTGGGCTCGGCAGTTCATAGCTCTGCAGAGTTAGGTGGGAAAGCCAGCGTTTTGCTCATTGTTGATCTGGCGGTCCGGGATGGTAGAGTAATACGAATCGAGGACAATCCTGGACACGTGTATGGTCTTCAGAGGCTATCAAGGGATATTTACTGTATTTTGATAGAATATGTTGTCACAAAACAATTTTCCTTGTCACACTGGATCTTTGTTTCCTAATACAAATAACTTTAATATGTAGAGATAATGGAAATCATATGCTACGGTTACTTTTTTATTTTAAAATCAAATTTTTCATTTGCCACTGAAATAAATCTGTCTTTAGATTCTACTGTCAGGAGTTCTCGCTGTGATGCAGGGGGTTAAAGGATCCAGTTTTGCTGCAGCTGTGGAGTATATTGCAGCTGTGGCTCAGATTCAGTCCCTGGCCCAGGAACTTCCATATGTTGAGGTGTGCTCAAAAAAGAAGGAAAGAAAAAAAAGAGATTCTGCTCACAGAGACTAAAACTGAAAATTTTGAGTAATATCATATTTAAAATTCAACTGAAAGGTGGCTTTTGCTTTCTGTTTTATTTTATTCTGAGTAGCTTGATGATAAACAAGTATTTAGTATATTTGGAACTGAAAATATTTTAGCGAAAATAATATCCAACATCTGTTGCACAAGTGAAAAATGCTTTTTGTTAAAAATCACTTGAAAGGTTTTATGTTTGTCTTGTTTTTTTGGTTGGGGGGAAACAATGATAACATTTTATTTGTAGAGTTTGCAGTATTTCAGTATAATTTAAGATGTTGCTGTGGAAATCAGGAAAAAAAGAGATTTGCATCAATTTCTGTTCTTCCCTAGACACTCTCGGCCATGGGACAGGTAGTTCTGACCACATATAGTATCACCTCGTGGTCACAGAAAAACAATCATTCAGGAGTCCACAGAGTAGCCATCTAACCCCTCACTGCACCCATTTACGTGGGTTTCCTCTGTGAGTTTCTTTCCAGTTCTCACTGGGAGTTGGGGCCAGTCTTGAACACCAGGTCACTCGGGAACACCAGTGTCCTGACACTGCCCAGAATTGGATCTCACTCCCTGCACCTTTGACATGGCTATAACTCATTCTAATTGCCATTATTGCATATTCCAGTTCTGCTGTGAATTTTATCACAGACTTACTGTCATAGAACAACCTCAAAATTGAGCTCCCCAGCGTCAGCCTGCAGTGGCTCCACCACACCAGATGCAGGCATTGGACTCTTGACCACCCTCTCTGGATCCACTGGACTCTTGACCAGCCTCTCCGGATCCAAGTCTACCAACTTGTCGGTTTCTCCAGCCCTGACCTCTTCACACCTAGTCCCAGGTTTTTCCTCAAACGCGGGGTAGTAGTTCATATAAATTACAATACATGTCAATTCCCCTTTCTTTAGGAATGTATTTTTGTGGAGGGTGGTACTTAAGACTTTTCTTCATGTAATGCCTCAGTGTAGTCTCTGCTTGTTCATCAAAAAACAAGACTAATGAAAGGAAAGTTATTTGTTTCCCCTTATTCACCTATTACACGTTACTGCTAACCTGAATTTCTGATCAACCTGAGATAACCAGTGATAGTTCAGAGGTGCTTTTATGCCAGGCAGATCCAGAATTCTTACGTTTTGTTAGCCTATGCAGCTTTATCAGGGAATCAAGGTACGCTGGCTTTTAGACTTTCAGAAATCTTGAAAATAGGAGGCCCAGTGGGTTAAGGATCCAACATTGTCATCACTATGGTTCAGGTCACTGCTGCAGTGTGGGTTTGATCCCTGTTCCAGGAACTTCCACATACCATGGGCATGCCCCCCCCCAAAAAAAAAAATCTGGAGAAGTCCAAAGATTTCCTTCACCGGTCTCAACGTGGGAGATATTTCTTTGTTAACTATATGAACACCTGGAATAGAATAAGGAGTTATCTACAACCAGTGCCATGAAGTGTCAAGGAGTCCAGTTAATCCAATGGCTGAAACCATATGGTGAACCTACATAGCGTTTCATGCCGGGAGAATTGATGGGCATGAGCCTGAAAAACCTAGAGTGTAATTCTGGTGGTCTGTGTCTCTAGTTGAAAATATGCAAGTGGATTCTGATTGAGTCAACATGTCTGTCTTATTTTATTAAATAAGGCATAAGCGTATTTTAAATAGTACTTCTGGAGTTCCTGTTGTGGCTCAGTGGTTAGCGAACCCAACTAGCATCCGTGAGGATGTGGGTTTGATTCCTGGTCTCGCTCAGTGGGTTAAGGATCCAGCATTGCCATGATCCATGGTGTAGGTCACAGACGCGGCTTGGATCCCACAGTGCTGTGGCTGTGGCGTAGGCCGGCGGCTACAGCTCCTGTTAGACCCCTAGCCTGGGAGCTTCCATATGCCAAGGGTGTGGCCCTAAAAAGACCAAAAAAAAGGTACTTAGAAAGGTTTCAATACAGTTTTAGATTCCTATACAACCACTGGGATAACTAGGAGAACACCTATTAGAAATGCCACAAGCAGTTGGCTAATAAGGAATCAGTTAAGAGGCCATTGCAATTTGTAGGAACCTCTGGGAATCCCCCACCAAATAGCTTAGTCTTCAGCAGTAAAGATAGTGTTGCTTAAGAGATCTCCAGAAAGTCACTATGAAACTCCTGTTTGTCCATTCATCTTGTTTCAAATGCCTTTGGATAATCTTTCCCAATGTTTCCATCAGAAGTACAGTTCTTTGGGGTTTCTAACGTGTTACAGTCTTCAAAATTGTTATAGTTTAATATAGATATTTTCATGTAGCAAAATGTATATAATTTGCTACAGCAAGAGTTGCATTTTGACACTTTCGTGTATACCATTTCTGGAACTTTTATTTCTAATTTTCTGTCTGGTACCATCTTCTATCTTCCTGAAGAACGTCCTTTTGCAGCTCCTCCTTTTGCAGTGCAAGTCTGTTGGCAATGCATTCTCTTAGCTTTTGTTCTTCTGAAAAAAATATTTTGCCATTATTATTGACAGATTTTTTTTTTTTCTGAGTGTAGAAGTCTGGGTCGACAGTTTCTTTTCTTTAATACTTTGAGGATGTCGCTCCCTTATCTATCTTCTGTCCTGCATAGTTTCTGACAAAAAGTCTCCATAAATTTTAACTTTGTTTCTCTGCCTGCAATGTGTCTTTGGCTTTGAGATGCCTTCAAGAGTAAACTTTGCTTTTCAGCAATTAGACTATATATAATGTGTTTGGGTGTGTTTGTTGCTCCTCTCTCTATCTTTCTTTCTTCCTGTCCTGAATGGAGCTTCTTGAATTTGTGGTTTGGTGTCTTTTATTAACTCCTTGCCATTATCTTCAATTATGTCTTTTGTCTCTTTCTCTCTCCCTCCTCCTTCGGAGACTCTGATTGCACATGTTAGACCGCTGGATATTGTCCCACAACTCTTGGGTGTTCTGTTCCTCCTTGTGTTTCAGTTTGGGAAATTTCTTTTGACCTACCTTCAAATTCACTAATTGTTTCCCTCAGCAGTATTTAATCTACTGGTGAATCAATCTAATAAATTATTTGTCTTTGTTTTTATTTCTAGTATTTCAATTTGACCCTTTTTTATATTTTCCAAATCTGTCTCTGCTGAAATTACCTATTTTTTCTTTTTTATTACTTAATGAATTTTGTTACCTTTATAGGTATACAACTATCATCACAACCAAATTTTTATAGCATTTCCATCCCAAACCCTCAGTGCAACCCCCCATCCCACAAAATATCTATTTTTTATCATCCATGTTGTTCACCTTTTCTCCTAGGCTTTTTAACACTTTAATTATAGTCTTTTTATTGTATTATTATTATTATTATTATTATTATTATTATTATTATTATTTTGTCGTTTTAGGGCCGCACCCGCGGCATGTGGAGGTTCCCAGGGTAGGGGTTTAATCGGAGCTGTAGCCACCAGCCTATACCGCAGCCACAGCAACGCAGGATCCAAGCTGCATCTGTGAACTACACCACAGCTCACGGCAGCACCAGCTCGTTAACCCACTGAACAAGGCCAGGGGATCGAATCCGCAACCTCATGGTTTCTAGTCAGCTTCGTTAACTGCTGTGCTATGACGGGAACTTTTTTTTTTTTTTAATTTTATGGCTGCACCCACAGCATATGGAAGTTCCCAGACCAGGGACTGAATTTGAGCCACAGATGCAACCTATGCCATAGCAGTGACAATACCAGGTTCTTTAACCCACTGCGCCAGGCCAGGGATCACACCCACACCTCCACAGTGACCTGAGCTGCTGCAGTCAGATTCTTAACCTACTGTGCCATGGGGGGGATTCTTAATTATTGTTATTTTAAAGTCCCCATCTGATAGTTTGGATATCTAAGCCGTCTTTGAATCTGATTCTATTGATTTCTTTGTCTCCTGACAATAGATTCTTTTCCCCTTGCCTTTTTGTCTGTCTCATAAGTTTCAATTGAATACCAGACGTCATGTGTAGAAAAGTAAAGACTGAAGTAAACTAAGTTCACACCAGGAAATGGTATGCCTCTTCCTATGATAGAGGGTTATTATAAGGAGTTGGACCAATCTAGCCAAAAGTTGAAGTGAACTGAGCTTGGTTGTTATGCTTCGCTTCCTTTTAGTGGGCCACAGTCTTAATCATCTTGTGGTGGGTGTGTGCTCAGAATGGGAATGAGAGTAACAGAGTGCTTTTCTCTGTGTACTGTTCCACCCTCAGCTTTTAGCAGAGCCTGCCCACTTGTGCCACAGAGTAGGTCTCTGTCTGTGTTTCTTGTTCTTCCCTTGGTAATAGAGCCCTGTTGTTTGGTGCTTCACAAGTTCTAAGGCAGACTTAGTTGTTTAATGCAAACCTAGCTGTTCTAAAGCAAACTTAGTCTTTGAGAAATTCTATGTGCCTATGGCTCAGAGCCACATAGAAGGCAATCAGAAAAAAATTAATAAATATGAGGTCAAGACTAATGAAATTTGGAGTTCCCACTGTGCCACAGAGCGTTAAGGATCCAGTGTTGCTGCAGTTGAGGCGTAGGTCACAGCTGCAGCTCAGATTTAATCCCTGACCTAGGAGCTTCCACATGCTGAAAAAAAAATTCTTTAAAGACTAATGAAAGTTTAGGGGCAGAAGATCATCTTTCTTCATGAGTTAGAAAGATTGTTTTAATCGTAATATATTCGATGGTTTAAAGGAACGATTTAAGGAGGCATTAAACCCAGAATGAATGGCCCAAGTTTCAGACAAGGGATGTTTGTGGAAATTGGGAAAAATAAAAGAATGTAATGACTCTTTCATTGACAAGAAAAGGAGAAAGAGAATATGATACGGAATATAGTTGATCTTATGACAGTTAATAAAGATAATTGCATTTCTTTTATTAGGAACCTTGGCTGTTGATTCTATATTTAGATTATATTTATTCAAGGTTGGTCTTTTAGTTTTAAGTGCTTAAAAATTGGAAACAAATTTAAGAGTCACATTTCTGTTATAGATAAAGCTTGTTTCTTAATTTTATGGATTTTTAGTTATAGTATACATACAAATTAAAAAGAAAATGAGAAATAGTTATAATGAATTATTTCTAATCACAATGTTTGATTATCTTCATAGTTATTTAATTTACCTTTTCTTCCTTAGGGCATTATATACTTTTATATTACCACTCATTTTCACCTCTGTCTATTATTTAGCTGTCCAGTGTTTGCACCTGTCAATGAAGTAGCCACATGAGACTAGCACATGTATTCCAGAGAAAGTGGAATGTTAGCAGCTGGCAAAACAACATGACGGGTTAGTGTGGACAGAGCCAGGATTCAATATAATGTGCTGTAGCAGAGCTGAAAGTTCAACTCAAACTGGAGAGCAAACACTCTAGTCTACATGTGGTGCTTTTTTTTTTTTTTTAATGAAAAGAGAAGCTATCTTTGTCATTGTAAGAGTATTGTCTTTGGGAGAGACTGAATAATTATTTGCTTTACAGAAGATAGGCTTTAGCATGGTTTTTATTTCTAGTTATCATGGAGTTGATCATTATATGAGAGTCAGGAAAAGTGAGCCTTGAAAATTGGAACTAATTTTAGCTGTATGTGAATTTAAAAACAATCTTCTTTAAAATAAACTACTGATGTGACTTCAGATAGAATGTCTTTCTAAGTGGAAACTTATTTTGTTTTGCCCACTTGTTTTTGTAACTGCCTGCAAATTAGTTTTAAAAATCTGAGTTAGTTTATTCCCATGCGCATAGGGGCACACGCCCTCCAAAGCTTGAGGCTCCTACCCCAGTGATTTCTTTCGTTTCCTGTTAACCAGTGGCAGTGAACTCACTCTAAACTCCTTGTGCTCTGATCAGAGGGGCAATTCAAGTGGATTGTGCTCTTTGAGAACAGAGAGTTGAAGGGAACCCCCCCAAAAGAGCGTGTCCCCCCCAACTTGAGTGACCCCCACATTTTGGAAGCCAAGGAAAACT
The DNA here is from genome assembly GCA_004024745.2 of Catagonus wagneri. Lineage (NCBI taxonomy): Eukaryota > Metazoa > Chordata > Mammalia > Artiodactyla > Tayassuidae > Catagonus > Catagonus wagneri. The sequence goes on from PVHT020000059.1 coordinate 6,323,433, forward strand.
GATGATAAGAAAAAACTTTTGTTGTTTTGTTACATTGGTGTTGCTGTACCTCAAGCTTTGTTTTGGGCTTGCTTCCTGCCATGTGGGCTTTGGGAAGACCCGGTCACTAGACTGGTGGTGATGGGTATTAGTTTTCTCAAGGAAGCTGTGTAGACGACCAAGGCAACAATAATTTGAGTGGTGCTGGAACACCAGAAAGCTCTCCAGGACTGTGGGAATTGAGTGAACTAAGATCAGAGCAGTGGGTTAGCATCCAGGCTCAGGATTAAGTCAGTACTGAGAATTCTCCTGTTAGCCAGGAAATAATCAAGGATTATCGCAGGGAGTTCATAGATCACGATACGGAACTTTACATATATTGAAACCATAATAAAGGCAACCACGATGAGAGCTAAACATTTGCAAATAAAAAATCAGACATGTGAGAGAGGAGAGAAGGTGGGAGGTAATTTGAATGCTCTAAATCCTTGATCTTTATTTTGTGCGGAGTTCAAATCAGTAAAGGCTACTATTTATTTGTAATGATAACAATGAGAAACACTAAGACAAAGCAAAGCTCTTGGCTTCTGGAAAGTGAGAGTCTTATGTTCACATATACTACATGCAATTAAAATATGTGCATGCATTCTCTGTCACTGAAAATCTAAAGTAATAGGGATGGTAGAATCAATAGGTTAGTATATAGAAATAAATGGTAATATGTGTGATGCACCTGGCCCATAGTAGGCACTCAGTAAATTATAACTTTTATGGCTGTTAATTATAAATTTTGTTATTTTTGTATGTGGCAGCTGTTGTTATCTGGGTTCTCTCTGCCCCATCAGCTATAAGTAAAATTGGCTTAAAACCATATTCTGTGCTTTGTGGCAACTGAAAAAAGAAGGGGTGTCCCCTGGTTTTTGCAGATGCCAAGGGCATCTTCTGGTGACCATTGCTGTGTCTGGGCTGCTTCTTCTACTGAAACAAGTCAACTTCTAAGTCTCAGCTTGCTATGTCATCCCAATTCACATTTTGTTGACTCAGACATTGAATTCAACCCAATTCTGTGATTCCTACTAAAACTACTTCTTCACAAGAACCTTTAGTCAGACAAGGTTGAAGAAGGTGAGTGACAGGGACAGTTTACATCACCAAGATGCCATTTCACATTGAAACTGGGCATCGCCCCTGGACACTGGATACCTGTGGCTTCACCACACACTAGCCCCTCCAGCCTTGGGGTCCTGCCTGGCTATTCTCTCCTTTTCTAGCTCTTCTCAGCCCTCACTTCTAATTGTTCAGAGGAGCTCTGGGTTCCTTTTACTTTATTCTGCAGACCTGGCTCCAGGGCTGACCGCACTAAGCCAGGCAACAGATCAAGGGCTTCCAGTTCACAGAACCCACCAGAGAAGGCAGTGGTAATAAGAAGCACCTTTTTCTGTCTGTGTGGAAATATAGGAGTAGTTAATCAAGGAGATTTTTTCAGTATATTTTCCCACTTGCCATCTGCTCTCTGCATCATCAGAGAGGTACAGTATGAAAATTCATCTTAATTATCATTTAAAATAAAAGTTTATTATTAAAAAAGAGCAAATGAATGCATAAAAATCTTATAAAAAGAGCAATATATGATTTACTTAACCATTTTGAAACACAGCATTTTTCTACCTATAACTGGGATTAATTGAATTTAATCCGAAAGATAGTTGAGAAAAAAATAAATTAAATAAAAGGTTTTTTTTTTTTAAGTTTGTGACTTTACTGGGTAGTAACTCCCCACTTCATTAAAAAAGAAAAGCTAAAATGGTAAAATTTGGCCAATATATAATTACAAAATAATGCATTTAAAAAAAAAACAGCGTGTTTCTTATGTGGTGGGAGGGAGTTACCTGGTGGGTTAGCAGCTTGAGGATCCAGGATTGTCATTGCTGTGGCTCAGGTCACTACTGTGGCACGGGTTCAGTCACTGACCGGGAACTTCAGCACGGTGCGGGAGTAGCCAAAAAGAAAAACTGAAAAGAAAAATTAAAAAGACCAGTAGTAGGAAAGTTGGTTTTAATGGGACATAACTGTCCAACTGCAAATACATGTATAAATACTGAGTCTTGCAAATTAAATGAAGGAGTCAAGACCCCTATAGGACTAGGGTTGGTGTATTTTTAGTTTCATTTGCCTTCCTCCAAGCTGCAGAAAAACTACATCTTTATGCATTGATTCAAAATGTTATATTTATTATGGTTTATTTTTCTTTCCAGGTCAAACATGTTATACCTGCTGCGATGCATGGAGAAGAGGCGAGACTATCAGTGGCTAAGGTATAATCACTAATAATGACTAATATGACCATTATTTATATAAATACTGACTTGTTTTAGAAAGTAGCAATGACTTTGAAAGTCACACCGAGAATCAGTCTAATGAAGAGACAGAGGACCTGATTACCTCTATTGTATGATACTGAGGTACATCCCTGCCACATCCAAGAAATCTCATTCATGACTTGCCTACAGTTCTGTTGTCAGAGATTCATTCCTTTGTCAAAACTTTGTCCCCTTGTAAAATACAAATGATACTGAGAAATGACACAAATCTCTAATGTGATTAAGTTAGTCAGACCCTTTCCTGAGGACAGTCTTGAGAGAAAAAGGAAATAGAGTAACTGGGGGCAGCTGCTGCCTATGATGAGATTTAGAAAAAGTGATACCTGGTAGGGGGAGGTGATGAAGATGAATTTTGGTTGCTTTGTAATATTGTCTAGCGCTGGCTGCTGTTAAGTGACATTTATAGGAAATAGAGGCATGGGATCTTAAATTCTTTCAATTTTTGGGATCTTGCAAGTAAATGTAACTGTCTCTTGCTTCAGATTATTGCTCATAGTAGTTAGAATATGCATACTATTTAGTAGAAATAGCCTTCCAGATTTATGGAGAAACAGGGTATATTTTACATGTAATTAATTTTGTAACATATTTTCTGTTGAAAGATTGAAGAAGAGAAGCATGCTTTGGAAGAGCAAGTAGAAATATTAAAGGCTAAGTTAGAGAGAGAGAGAAAGAAGTCAGAAAGGTACTGGTAATAATAATTCATAATTATTCATTTGCAGCTAGTACAGTATTTAACCATCTATAAATTTATTACAGGCTTAAGAAGGAATCAGATCAGATAAGCAAAAACTGGGAAAAGAAATTATTAATTCTCAGGAACAGGTATAGTGTGCTGATATATACAAATTCTGTTTTTTAAAATGTAACTAATCATCTTTTAAGGAAACTGGGATCCTGGCATTTTTCTATATATATTAACTAATATGAAATGCACTCATACACTTCTAACAAGAAATGCAAAATAATTGACCTAAAACAGAAGAGTAGTCAAAGACACTTCAAAGAAAAACTAATTCAAATTTCTGTTTTATTACTGATCTCAGTGCTTCAGTTTTTAAAAAAATGTCATTGCAGGGAGTTCTTATTGTGGCTCATTGGGTTAAGACTCCGACTAGTATCCATGAGGATGCCAGTTCCCTGGCCTTGCTCAGTGGGTTAAAGGATGCAGCATTGCCGTGAGCTGTGGTGCAGGTCGCAGACACAGCTTGGAGTTGGCAGGCAGCTGCAGCTCCGATTGGACTCCTAGCCTGGGAATTACCATATGCTGTAGGTGCAGCCCTAAAAAGACCAAAAAAAATTTTTATTGCAGTATAATTGACTTACAGTGTTTTGTTAGTTTCAGGTGTATGGCAAAGTGAATCAGCTATACGTGTACATATATCCCTTTTCAGATTCTTTTCCATATAGGTTAGTGCAGAGTATTGAGTAGCTTTCCCTGTGCTATACAGTGAGTCCTTGTTACTTACCTATTTTATATATAGTAGTGTGTATATATTAATCCCAACCTCCTAATTTATCCCTCAGCACATTTCCCCTTTGGTAACCATAAGTTTGATTGTGAAATCTTTGAGTCTTTCTGTTTTGTGAATAAGTTCTTTTGTATCATTTTTATTAGATTACACATTTTAGTGATCTCATATATTTGTCTTTCTCTGACTTGCTTCACTTAATATTATTTCTGAATCCACCCATGTTGCTGCAAATGGCATTATTTCAGTCTTTTTTATGGCTACATTTTGTGTGTGTGCACGCGCGTGTGTATACACACATCTTCTTTATCCATTCCTCCGTCTGTAGACATTTAGGTTGTTTCCATGTCTTGGCTATTGTAAATACTACTTCAGTAAACATTGCGGTGCATGTATCTTTTTGAATCATGGTTTTCTCCAGCCATATGACCAGGAATGGGATTGCTTTGCCTTATCTTCTTACTGTTCTCCACAGTGGTTGCACCAATTTACATTCCCACCACAGTGAAATCCCTCCAGCATTTCTCTAATAATTAGTGGTGTTGAGCATCTTTTCATGTGCTGTTTGGCGATCCGTCTTGTCTTCTTTGTGGAAATGTCTATTTGGATCTTCTAACCATTTTTTGATTGGATTGTTTGGGTTTATTTTTTTTATATAAAGCCACATGAGATGTTTGTATATCTTGGAGATTAATCCCTTATCAATCACTTCATTTGCAAAGATTTTCTTCCATTCTGTGGGTTGTCTTTCATTTCTTTAAATGATTTCCTTTGCTGTGAAAAAGCTTTTAAGTTTCATTAGATCCCATTTATTTCTTTTTGTTTTTATTTTCATTACTTTGAGGTGGATCGAAAATATATTGTTTCAAAGTTCTTGTGGCTCAGTGGTTAACGACTCCGACTAGGAACCATGAGGTTGTGAGTTCAATCCCTGGCCTCACTCCGTGGGTTAAGGATCCAGCGATGCCATGAGATGTGGTGTGGGTCACAGACGTGGCTTGGATCTGGCGTTGCTGTAGCTATGGTATAGGCCAGCAGCTATAGCTCTGATTAGACCCCTAGCCTGGGAACCTCCATATGCTGTGAGTGTGGCCCTAGAAAAGGCAAAAAGACAAAAAAAAAAAAAAATATATATATATATATATATATATATATATGTATATATAGTTTCTATGTACATCAAAGAGTGTTCTGCCTATGTTTTCCTCTAACAGTTTTATAGTATCTGGACTTACCTTTAGGTCTTTACTACATTTTGAGTTTATTTTTGTGTATGGTATTAGAGAATGTTCTAATTTCATTGTTATACATGTAGCTGTTCAGTTTTCCCAGCACCACTTATTAAAAAGGCTGTCTTTTCTCCATTATATATTCTTACCTCCTTTGTTGTAGATTAATTGACCATATGTGCATAGGTTAATCTCTGGGCTTTCTATCCACTTCTACTGATCTATATGTCGTTTTTTGTGCCAGTACCATACTGTTTTGGTGACTGTAGCTTTGTAGTATAGTCTGAAGTAGGGGAGCTTGATTCCAGTGTTTCAAATTTAAGTGATCAACAAGCCAGACAGACACTCCTGATACCTGTTTTAACGAGACCTATGCAGTCATCTTCTTCCATAGAGCTATTAAAACATTTCTCTGCTTATTTGCACATGATAATATTTATCTTTGGATATAGAGATCTGAATGAGTGAGGGAGCATGCTGTGTGATTACCTGGAAGAGACTTCCAGACTAAGGAACATCAAGTGCAAAGATTCTAGGGTGGGAGTTCGCCTGTGTGTTCAAGGGTAGTGGGAGAACCAGGTGACTGAAGTGGCATGAACAGGGGAGGATGACTTAAGAGGTCAGTGAGGTAGAAGATTTGGAGTTTTGCTCTGATTTGGGAAATCACTAGAAGCTTCATTTTTAATTGGTAAGAAAAATTTCTCTTTTACATGCCTGCTGCGTCATTACCACACCAATAAAAGTAGCCATGTAAATTCTTTAATATTACTTATTGACCAAGTCATATTCTATTTGATTATCTCAAGGGAATCTCATACAATAGTTTATTTAAGTTGGGGTCCAGTGTAGGTAGACCATTGCATTTGGGTGTTATGTCCTTTGAATATTTTTATTCCTATAATGGCCCCACTTACTTCCCTATTCTTTCCAGTCCACTGATTTGCTAGAGTAATATGCTCATTTGTTATGTGGAATGTCCTCCATTCTGGATTTGGCTAATTTTTTATGAGCATGTGTGGATGTGTGCATTGAGTCAAATCAGTGTAGTGTGGAAAGATCAGTTTATAGGAAATACAGATAGAATGTTTTAAATGACACGTGGTATCACCCCAAGATCTTTGCACTTAATGTTCTAGCTGTATCTCCTATAAACGGATCTTTAAACCTAGAGAGTTGCTTTGACTCAAGTTCAGTATTTTAGGCAACACTACTTCTCTCAAACTACTATCTAATTCCTATTGCATCACATTATAAGGCATGTGATGTCTGGTTGTATTATTTTAATCAGATGTTATCAGCTTATTTCATATATATTAGCGTTCACCATTGAGCTTTCTCCAAATAATTTTAACTTCCATCAGTGATCACACCATGATCCAAGATTTCATTAGAGGTTGCAGATTGGTGATACCTTAATTTTATCTCTCCTGCATTTATCAGCTAAATTCTATTAAAGAGAAAAAAACTTCCCCCAACTGGTTATCCTGAAATATTGTTGTAGATGAGATAAGGAAATATAAATGCTTGATTCCTTTTACTTACCAATATTCAGAATAATGTACTGAAAGACTGGAGATACAGTGGGAAAGAAAGAAGTCAAAGATGATTGCAAGAATTTTACCTAAACAACTGGAAAGATGTGGTTGCCTCCAACTGAGACAAACAAGCACATTTTGGTGGGAAATCAGTTCAGTTTTGATATGTTAAATTTAAGATGCCCTTTAGTCACCTAAGGGTAGATGTCTGTTGGCAGTAATCATGAGTCTGGAGTTGGGAATAAAGTTGAGGCTGGGGGCTTAAATTTGGGATGCATTAATACTGATGGCGTTAAAGCCATAAGATTAAAGACCAGCTAGAGTGAGTGTTGGTGGAGAAAAATAGAGAAATATAAGGACTGAGTCCTAGTATTTGGTACTCTCTGCCTTTCAGAAACTTTTTTTTATCTGACATTTTCCCTCTAAAGAACTTCCCTTTTTGTGAACTGTTTTCATTTTTTGCTTTCTTATCAGCCTATGAAATTCCTGTATTCTCATTATTCATTCCTTATCAATTTTTGGCCACACCCACCCACAGCATTCAGAAGTTCCTGGGCCAGGAATTGAACCCGAGCTACAGCAGTAACTCAAGGCACAGCAGTGACAATGCCGGATCCTTATCCAGCTAGGGAATTCCCCTTGTCAATTTTATTTTATTTTATTTTATTTATTTATTTATTTATTTATTTTGCCTTTTGTCATTTTAGGGCCGCACCCACGGCATGTGGAGGTTCCCAGGCTAGGGGTCTTATCGGAGCTGTAGCCACTGGCCTACGCCGCAGCCACAGCAACGCAGCATCCGAGCCATGTTTGCGACCTACACCACAGCTCACGGCAACGCCGGATACTTAACCCACTGAGCGAGGCCAGGGATCGAACCCGCAACCTCATGGTTCCTAGTCGGATTCGTTAACCACTGCGCCACGACAGGAACTCCCCTTGTCAATTTTAGATATTACAAATATCTTTTCCCAGTCTATGAACTTTGTGTGTGCTGCCCTTTATTGTAGAGAGATTCTTTTTTTTAATGATTTTTATTTTTTCCATTATAGTTGGTTTATAGTCTGTCAATTTCTACTGTGCAGCAAAATGACCCAGTCACACATATGTATACATTCTTTTTCTCACATTATCCTCCATCATGTACCATCATAAGTGAGTAGATACAGTTCCCTGTGCTCTACAGCAGGATCTCATTGCTTATCCACTTCAAATGCAATAGTTTGCGTCTATTAACCCCAACTCCCAGTCCATCCCACTCCCTCCCCCTCCCCCTTAGCAACCACAAGTCTGTTCTGTACAGAGATTCTTAATTTTTATCCATCAATATTTTTGCCTTATGTTTGTGTTTAGAAAATCCTCCTCCGTCTCCATTAAAATATTTTTAAATATTCACCCACGTTTTCAGACAAGCCTTCTTGATTCACCTCTCATAGTTAGGTCTTTACTTCATTGAGACGTCACCTGCATATACCACTTGAAGTTCTTTTCCCCAGCACTGTCTCCTAAAAAACCCACCTTTCCAGACTGAGTTGTGGTACCACTTCAGTCACATACTATGTTCCAGTACATTCCTGAATCTGTTTCAGTGTTCCTCTTTTAGTCCATTTATTTTTCCTTTCCAAACTCTTCTTATTCTAGGATTTTTATGGCATGTATTAGTATCTAGTTTGGCTGTTTCCTCCTATTTGCTTCTCAGGGCTGAAAAATAATGTTATATTTTGTTTTATTTTAGTTTAGTTTAGTTTAGTTTAGTTTAGTTTAGTTTAGTTTTTAGGCTTGTAGTGTGGTATATGGAAGCTCCCAAGCTTGGGGTTGAATGGGAGCTGTAGCCACAGGGTTATGCCACAGCCACAGCGGTGCCAGATCCGAGTAGCCTTTGCAATGTACACCACAGCTCACGGCAACACTGGATCCTCAACCCACTGAGTGAGGCCAGGGATGGAACCTGCATCCTCACAGATCCTAGTCAGATTCATTTCCACTGAGCCACAACAGGAACTCCCTTTGATATGTAATTTTAAAAATAAAAGAAGTTGTAAGTTCATCCTAATATTTTTGAATGTTTACTTGTACCTCTTTGCTCTTACACTGAAAATTCTAGTTTCTAATCGCATGCACATAGTACTGATTTGCTTTCTCCCATATTTCTGTTCATTTTAATCCCACTGTTTCTTTTATTCCAGCTTTCACGTCCTTAAAAATGAGATGTTTACTAGGCACACGTTGTTTCGTCAGTTTGCAGTGCTTGCTGATACATCCTTCAATTATGTTGTAAGTACATATCAGGGAAAGGCTATTTGTCTCTCTGATGATATTTCTAACATGCCTTTCTGAATGTGTTTAACATTTATTGAACCCCTGCCATTAGAGGCTCTTGAGATAGAGCAAGTGACAGTCACTCTGCTAGATATTGATGGCATAAGACAGAATGCCTGAACCCAAATTGCTCGATCTGGTCTGAGATATAGAGCTGTAAACAAATTTTTACCATGCAGTGTGGTTGAGCTATCATAGAGACAAGTGAAAATTTCAGAGGAGGGTGACTTATTCCAGCTGGGAGGCATCTATCAACCTGACCATTTCTGGGTGTGGATAGATGGGAGGGAAATATCACAGCTCAAGATCCAAGTGTCCGGTCACTCCCAAATGGAAAAAGGAGGTAAAAGAATCTGTTCCTAGTAGCAAAGACTTGAAGGTAATGTGGGAAGAAGCTGTGGATATCTAGAAGAATTTTCTAGACAGGGAAAGATCCATTGGAACGCTCTAAGACAGAAATGTGCCTGCCAAGTTTGAGAAACAGCAAAGCATCCAAGTGAGCAAGGAGAGAGAATAAGAATAAATATAGTCAAAGGGATACTAGGACTTTTATTTTTTTTTTCTTTTATTTTGAGTAACACTGGAAGCCATTTAGAGTTTTGAGCAGAGCAGTAAGGCAGTCTCACTTAACATTTTGAAAGGACAACTCTAGAAACCATGGAGGCCAGAAAAAGAAGCAGATTGGGAGGCTATTGAAGTGATGCTGGTGAGAGATAGTGTGGCTGGGACCACCTTAGGAGAAGAGATGGGCGAAACGGGGCAGCTGTGTGATGCCTGGAGTGCTGTATAGTACTAGTACTATGCAGTGTGAGATTTTATGTGTACGGAGCAAAATGGACAGCTCTTAAAACATAGTACTTAGTGAAATTACTTAGTCCATAGTCCTTAGTGAAGAAGTGGAAACACACAAGGTATATTGTTTTTTATCTTGAATTCAAGATGTGTTCAACATTGGCTCAAGATTTTATAAGACTCTAAAAGAGAAAAAGTGCTGCCAGTTATACCATGGTGCTCTAGATGCATCCTGATTTTAGGGATGTTAAAATATCAGAAGGCTATGCCAGAGAATCAACAAAATAGGATAACACGTAATACCACTAGCATGAATTAAAATACATGCACTCAGTCACACATTTTTGCAAGAACATCCTCAAGTAAAAAATACACATACGTGGAGTTCCTGTCGTGGCGCAGCAGTTAACAAATCCGACTAGGAACCGTGAGGTTGTGAGTTCGATCCCTGACCTTGCTCAGTGGGTTAACGATCCGGTGTTGCTGTGAGCTGTGGTGTAGGTTGCAGACGCGGCTCAGATCTGGCATTGCTGTGGCTGCGGCGTAGACCAGCAGCTGTAGCTCCGATTCGACCCCTAGCCTGGGAACCTCCATATGCCACGGGTACGGTCATAAGAAAAAAATACACATAAGTATTTAAATGGTTTAGGTGGTGCGGGGAATAAAAAAGGAGTGGGAGCTGACTGTGGGGAATAGAAAAAATATGTGCAAACATACCTATGTGCATGCATGTATACATACGTACAAACCAGCAAGAGAGAAACCTTGGACAGGGAGAAGTTCACATAAATTCTCAGTGCATCCGTGGACCTTAGACCTCTTTTTTGATACACGTGCTTGGTGTGCTTTTGGCCCTCTTCACCTGCACATTTTTAACATCCTGATTTACTTTGCTGTATGTGATGTTGGTGGCAATTCTGTTTGTGTACTGCTGCTTCTGAACTCCTGGAAGAGATGATTTTGTTTTTTTACTATGAAGTTCCTGGAAATCAGGATCACCACTATGTAGCTTCCAGGTGCTGGGCTGGGCTAGGCTAGCAATGGCCCTGTGGTACCTAACCAGCTATAAGCAGTAAATCCCAAATGGCATAGGGATAATCAAAAGGAAGTAGAGTCAGAAGAGATGTTGAGGGAAACATTTTTCTTGAATTTTCTCTCAAAGTAGCCTGAATTAAGAAGGGATCTGTTCCTTGGGCTTAAAGGAAAGGATTTCCCTTGCCATATTTGAGCAAACAAGTTAGGAGCCTTATTTTCATAACTCAGTTAACTTAGGACTGAAGAATATCCTACATCCACTTGAGCTGATCATTATTTCTGGAAAAGATGGAACATATTGTTTGTGTCTTTCAGAAAGTTAAACCTTTATATTTGCAGTCCAAAATGAACTTGAGAGCAGAGGCAGCATCTTCTGAAAGTATATTTCAGTCATCTTCGGTAGGTAGATTATTTTTTCCCTATTTAACATTTGATAAGTCAGTATTATTCAACCTCGGTCATGAAACTTCTTGGTTTAACCTACAGATAGACCACAAGGGGGTAGACATAGCCAGTGATCAGTCATCCCTCACACATTCATCAAAAGGTAAGAATCCTTTTTTTTCTTTATTTTTTTCAACTTTTTAAAAATTAAAGTACAGTTGATTTAAAATGTGCCCATTTCTGGGAGTTCCCATCATCATGCAGTGGAAAAAAATTCAACTAGGAACTGTGAGGTTGCGGGTTCAATCCCTGACCTTGCTCAGCAGGCTAAGGATCTGGCGTTGCTGTGAGCTGTGGTGTAGGTCTCGGATCTGGCGTTGCTGTGAGCTGTGGTGTAGGTCTCGGATCTGGCGCTGCTGTGGCTGTGGCGCAGGCTGGCAGCTGTAGCTCTGATTCGACGCCTCCATATGCCACAGGTGGGGCCCTAAAAAGTGAAAAAAAAAGAAAGAAAGAAAGAAAGAAAAAGAAAAAAAGAAAGTGCCCATTTCTTCTGTTTAGCAAAGTGACCCAGTCGTACATATACGTACCTTTTTCTCATACTATCTTCCATCCTGTTCTATCTCAAGAGATTGAATGTAGTTCCCTGTGCTATACAGTGGAACCTCATGGTTTATCCATTCTAAATGTAATAGTTTCGTCTGCTAACCCTAAACTCCCAGGCCCATTCTATCCCCTTCCCCTTGCCCTTGGCAACCACAAGTTTGCTCTCCATGTCTGTGAGTCCGTTTCTATTCTGTAGATAGGTTCATCCATGCCATATTTTATTTTGCTTTTTGTTTGTTTTCTGATTTTTTTATTATTCGGGTATTTAAAAATTTTTTGTTGTAATTGATTTACAATGTTCTGTCAATTTCTGCTGTATAGCAAAGTGACCCAATCATACATGTATATATACATTCTTTTTCTCACATTATCCTGCATCATGTTCCATCACAAGTGATCAGCTATAGAGCTGTCTGTGCTTTACAGCAGGATCCCATTGCCCATTGCCTCCAAATGCAACTGTTTTCATCTATTCACCCCAGACTCCCAATCCATCCCACTCCCTCCCCCTCCCCCTGGAAAGCACAAGTCTGTCCTATATCCATGATCTTTTCTGTTTTGTAGATAGATCTTTTGTGCCGTATTTTAGACTCCACATATAAGTGATGTAATGTGGTATCCGTCTTTCTCTTTCTGACTTACTTCACTCAGTATGAGAGTCTCTGGTTCCATCCATGTTTCTGCAACTGGCATTATTTTGTCCTTTTTTATGACTGAGTAGTATTCCATTGTGTATATGTGTCACATCTTAATCCATTCATCTGTTGCTGGATATTTAGTTTGTTTCCATGTCTTGGCTCTTGTAAATAGTGCCACTGTGAACATACGGGTACACGTATCAGTTTGAATTGTAGTTTTGTGGATATATGCCCAGGAGTGGGATTGCTGGATCATAGGGTAGTTCTATATTTAATTTTCTGAGGAACCTCTATACTGTTTTCCATAGTGGTTGCACCAATTTACCTTCCTAAAAAGGGTCAGAATCCCTATCGTTGGAGAAAGGGCTCACACACAGAATGGATGTATCATCAAGATTAATATCACTTTTCCCTGTTATCCTGATATGTATGGTTTCTTTTTCCATCCAGTTTATAAAATTAATACATACATATGGTGAAGAAAAGAATGCCAATATGTAGTTCTGAATGGTGATCTCTGCTATTGAAAATTAATTGAGTCATGCTTCAAAACTAGAAACTGTCTCAGTTGGAATCCTATTAGTTTTTTATTAAACTGCCAAAAAACCTGAATTCCTGTTAAATTCCTGTTTTTACAATTAATACTTAGAAGGAAATGTTGACTCTTTCTAGCATTCTTTGTCTCACATCAGTCCTTATAGAGCCTCAAATTGGACTCTTTCGGATGTGGAAGTACATTTTGTCCATGTTTCTATAAGTTTTTAGAAAACAATCATGATCGCTTTCCTTTAATAAACAAGTTGGATTAACAAAATACAACATGATTAGTTTGAATTGTTATTGATGGTAATCAAAGGGTGTCAGTAATTTCTGTCTGGGAATCTTTTTTTTTTTTTTTTTTTTTTTTTGCTTTTTAGGGCCGCACCCGTGGCATGTAGAGGTTCCCAGGCTAGGGGATGAATCAGAGCTACAGCTGCTGGCCTACGCCACAGCCACGGCAACACCAGATCCAAGGCGCATCTGTGACTTATGGTGCAGCTTGTAGCAATGCTGGATCCTTACTCCACTGAGTGAGGCCAGGGATCAAACCTGTATCCTCAGAGAGATAGCATCGGGTTCTTAACCTCCTGAACCATGATGGGGGCTCCTGGACCCTAATTTTAAAATCTTCTTTTTGAAAACTGGATTGAGCTTTGGCAGAAAGGAACCTCTCTTCTGGTTCCTCCGTGCAATGGAGACCCGCCTTTTCTGTAGTGCTGACGGTTATAGGTAGTATCTTTTATAGGCACCCAGAGGTGCCTGCTTGGGTGCAGCGGAATCTCTTGGCAATCACAGTGCTGGCTGCCTCCTGGACTAGCATTCAGTTTACAGTAAGACCCAGACTGGACTCTATAGCATTTGCTAGCTTAGAGTGTGGCAACCTTTTAAATACATTAGCATTTAAATAAGGGATTGGATCTATTGAATTGTTGGAAATTCCAACCCATGCAGTATGTTATTTCTAAAACATCATAGTGTATTGGGAAAGAGAGACTCTCATGATTTATTATAAAAATAAATTTGGAACCTGTTTTTAGCCAGACATTTTAATTTGAGAGTTTAATTAACAGCATTCCCTTCCCCAAAAAAAATTCAGTTGAGGATTTTACATCTTAAAATTAGTTTTTCTGAAGTTCGCATTGTGCTCAGCAGAAATGAACCTGACTAGTATCCATGACAATGCAGTTTCGATCCCTGGCCCTGCTCAGTGGGTTAAGGATCCAGCATTGCCAAGAGCTGTGGTGTAGGTTCCAGATCTGGCATTGCTATGGCTGTGGAGTAGGTTGGCAGCTGTAGCTCTGATTCAGCCCCTAGCCTGGAAACTTCCATATGCCTCAGGTGCAGCCCTAAAAAGCAAAACATAAAAATAAAAAATAAGGTTGATTTTTCTCAGCCAAGCAAACCATTTTTCAAGGGTCCATTTGAAACAATGCAAACCAACCTTGATGGCTACCCGGGCCAGAAGGCAGCCTCAGCCAAAACATAGGCTGGCATTTCCTTTCCTCTTCCCTGAAAATGCAAATTGTAGAGTTATTTCCACTGAAATATTTTCTACTGAAAATCCTCCTAAAATTCATCACTCCCCCCTTTTGTCTTACTTTTAAAATTAAAGGTAAATGCTATTTTATGATCCATAGTTTTGCAGGATGCCACAATGTGCATCGTTCTGAATATGGATATGCGCTGTGGGGGGTGGGGAGGGGCGGGGGAGGTGTTCCTATAAAAAGCCTCTGGATGAAACCCTACTAGTTCTTTCTACAAAGTCTCTGATAGAACTTTGACACATCATTACAGAGGGGACTCTGTAGGTATTATAGGGAAATAAATGATCTAGTTACAAGTTTCTGGTTAATTGGCTTCCAGTTTAATCCAAAATGTACTAGAAATAACTTTTCTATTTTTAATGGATAAAAAAGCTAATATATGAATGCCAGGTGGAAACTGAATTGCAAATTTACTAATTTGGGGAGTAAATGAATTTTTTCAGGAGTTCCCATCATGGATCAGCGGTTAATGAATCTGACTAGCATCCATGAGGATGCAGGTTCGATCCCTGGCCTTGCTCAATGGGTTAAGGATATGGCGTTGCTGTGAGCTGTGGTTTAGGTCACAGACACAGCTCAGATCCTACGTTGCTATGGTCATGGTGTAGGCGGCAGCTGTAGCTCCAGTTTGACCCCTAGCCTGGGAACCTCCATATGCCGTGGGTGAGGCCCTAAAAAGCAAAAGAAAAAAAAAAGAAAGAAAGAATATTTTTTCATTAGAAAATACTCTTTCCTTTATGTCGACTGAATGGTATTCACATCAGACTTTCAAAGGACCCAAACTATCATCACAAAACAAGCGACTCCAAATTTCCCGGGGACTTCTGAAGGTTGAGTATCCCATTCAGGACCTTAGGAAATGGTTCAGTATGTTATTAGTGTTGCCTTTTGGCGGGGCGGGGGGTGGAAAAGGAAGGATTTCTTACTTGCAATGAGAAAGGAAAATACCAGCAATTTTTCCCAAAGCAGTGTCTTCAGTTATTAGTGTTTTCAAGCATTGATTCACAAACACATTTTCAAAATGGTGTTTAGCTACACAGTTGTTATGTACCTGACCTAAAGACAAGTCTTTATTACTTTTTATTTATTTATTTATTTTATTTTTTTTGCCTTTTGTCATTTTATGGCCGCGGGTTTATGGCCGCACCCGCGGCATGTGGAAGTTCCCAGGCTAGGGGTCTAATCGGAGCTGTGGCCGCCGGCCTTCGCCGCAGCCACAGCAACGCAGGATCCGAGCCGCGTCTGCAACCTACACCACAGCTCACGGCAACGCCGGATCGTTAACCCACTGAGCAAGGCCAGGGATCGAACCCGCAACCTCATGGTTCCTAGTCGGATTCGTTAACCACTGCGCCACGACGGGAACTCCTCTTTATTACTTTTTAAAACACGAGGGTTACTGTAACATATCTGGTGATAGAAGCCAAATTGAACTCCTTAAAGTTACTGTTGTATTGAGTTCTGCTTTTTAAACTTTGTAAACATTTATCTTCCCTGTTGACAACATCCTCAGTGTCACATCAAAGATAGAGGTTCTTACACTGTGTTTTCGTGCCACAAGACACTTTTGAAAATTATGGACAGGTAACCTTTAATGGGTGTAGGTACTCTTCTAAATGCCTTTCCAGTTTTAACCCCCGTCCTCACAAACACCCTGTTGAGTCAGCGCTCTTGCTTTCTCATGTCTATGGAGCAGACAGATACAGATTGGTTTAGTAAGCTGCTAGGGTTACAATTGCAAATACATCGATTATTAATGTATAAATAAGGCTGGGTTCAGACCCAGACAGTGTGGCCCAAGAGCCGAGGCTTGTCATTGCTCATTTATATTAACTTGCCCCAAGACTCCTGCATGATGATATGTGGTTCCATTTTCAACAATACACAATGGGAAAACATTGGGCTTTGGCAGTGGACAGACTTCAGTGTTCGTCTCATTCCAGCCACTTATTCATGGGGTAACTTCATCTCCATTCCCTCTGGCTTTGTTATGAGGATTAAATAAGACAACATAGGTGCCGTGCCTAGCTGACCCACCCCTACCTTTCCTCCTGAGCTGTAGATAGTATAATTCCTGGGTCTCCCAAATAAAGTCTGGCAAACCTGCATGTTAACCCACTCACTGCATGAGAGCCATGATGTCACCAGCAGTAGGCTAGTGATTTAAGAGAGCTGGTCTTTCCTTTAATTCTTTAGTCACTAATTGCCTACCTAGCATCAATAAGAATAAAATTCATCATTAGCATCAAAATATACAGCAGATGTTTTGAAAAGAGCAAAATAAATCATAAAGTATAACTTAAAAGTTATATCAGGTGATATATCTTTCCTAAACAAATTGAAATTGCCTTTTGTTATATTGCAAGCTTTACTTGCAAAGAACTCTACCCAAATCCACAGAGTTCCTCGTGCAGTGGTTTAAGTTTTAGAGATAGATAAATCCTCATTAATTTAAGGGAATAAAAAAGTGAGGTACAATACTATCTGCAGAATTTCAAAGCCATCCTTTACGTGGTGGTAATTAGCCCAGGAGATCCCAGGTAACATTATTAATTTGTTTGCTACTTAACTGTGATAAAATTTGGGATCTGAGCTGCCCATTGTGTACTATGCGCTGACACAGATTTTATGTACTCAAGAAGACCTTTCTCACAGTCCAGTAATTAGGTGCTATTGACATTGTAATCTTTAGAAATGTTCCTAATGAGCCCCAAAGACACGAATCTCAAAGATAAAACCTCAAAGTAACAGTGACCCTTTAAGTGGCTTGTCGGTAAGAGAAAGCTCAAACATAAATATCTGAGATGCAAGAGTAACCCAAATTTAAACCTAGATTACATTGTATTGTTCATTCTCTGAGACTTTTAGGGAGGAAACAGGGAACAGGTGATTTTAAAGGTTTGTAAAGAATAGTAGAACAGATGCAATACTTTGGATAGGATTTTAAAACTTTTCTTGTCACCCTTTGAAACTTTGGACCTGAAAAGTGTTTTTTTACTAAGTGTATTTATCCACCAGTTTATAAAAATAAATATTACTTGAGAATGGAGTTCGGTTGCCCCGTTTTTGTTTTAAATACAAAAATAATTTTAAAAGTCACACAGAACTTAGAACTTAAAAGATAGAATCTTAGGCACAAGTGTTAGCATTGTTTTACATATTGTTTCTAGACTTCAGCTATAATTAATGTAATGTTTTATGGTACTCATGTTCAAATGCATATTTTATAATATTACTACATATACCCCATACATATATAAATAATATATAACATTATTAGCATGATATTGGCTATTTAAAATGTTAAACAGGACTAACCTGATTTACCAAATATAATCTATTTAAGAGGTCTGTTAAAGTTTATGACTTTAACTTTTCTACTACTTCCCTTATTGTTACCAATTACCTATAATTCAAATGCTGTGTTTCTAAGTTATATATGTCATCGTTGTCTTCGAGATTTGGGCTGATTCTCAACTCCCTTTTCTTAGGAATTTTCCTTGCTCTTTATGCCTGTATTCGAGAGATATTTTCTATTTGAGGCATGGTATTTAGGATATTAAATGACAAATTAAGGCCTCGAATGTCAGCAGTGTGTCTCGTAAGATACCTTTCCAAATACAGAAAATTCTCACTGGTGTAGAAGAGAGTCAAGATGACCAGCTGGAACTGAGAATTAATCACAAAAATCTGAAGTTCTCTATCTAACTGAAGCTTTGTCCATTGGTCAGGTATGGGACTGAAAAGTGTTAAAAATGAAAGTGGATAATTCATGCTTTGAAAATACTGATAATAGTTGAAACTCACAATGCAGGCAAAGTACTTTGAATGTGTAAGATCATAACAACTTACTAGAAAAAAATCACAACTAATACATATTAAAAATGTACTTTTGGGAGTTCCCATTGTGGCTCAGTGGTAATGAACCAGACTAGTATCCATGAGGATGCGCGTTCAATCCCTGGCCTCGCTCAGTGGGTTAAGGATCTGGTGTTGCCGTGGGAACTATGGTGTGGGTTGCAAACGTGGCTTGGATCTGGCGTTGTGGCTGTGGTGTAGGCCAGCTGCTACAGCTCCGATTCCACCCCAAGCTTGGAAACTTCCATATGCTGCAGGTGTGGCCCTAAGAGGGACAAAAATAAAATTAAAATTAAAATGTACCTTATAGGACATTTCGTGGCTTAGTGGTTAACGAATCCAACTAGGAACCATGAGGTTGCGGGTTCGATCCCTGGCCTTGCTCAATGGGTTAAGGATCCGGCGTTGCCATGAGCTGTGGTGTAGGTCGCAGATGCGGCTCGGATCCTGCGTTGCTGTGGCTGTGGCGAAGCCCAGCAGCTACAGCTCCTGTTAGACCCCTAGCCTGGGAACCTCCATATGTCGCGGGTGCAGCTCTACATAAAGGCAAAAAGACCAAAAAATAAATAAATAAATAAAGTGTACCTTATTAATTTGATGGGCTATCCTGTATTAACACAGTAACACAGTCTAGTGATGGTTTTATGAATATGTAGACAATGTTTCTTTTAATAAGTGCTGCTAAGGATATTCCTAAGTATGCTTTAAACTGGTTTTTAGAGGTATCCATAGCATGATGCATAAGGCAAGTTTGCTTTCTGGTGCATGTTATTTTTCAGTTGTTAAGCCATGAGTTGGATTCCAGTAGCCTCTCTGGATCCTCTGGCCTCTGATTTCACGCCAAACCTCAGCTGCTCTTTGCTATCCAGTTATTTAAGAGTAAATATAAACCATGTAAGCCTTTATGGTAGTAATAAAATATTGAGAAAAATTTTTTAATTTTTTTATATAATGATTTTTTTTCATTATAGCTGGTTTAGTGTTCTGTCAATTTTCTCCTGTACAGCATGGTAACCCAATTACATATACATGTATAGATTCTTTTTTCTCACATTATCGTGCTCCATCATAAGTGACTAGACATAGCTCTCAGTGCTACACAGCAGGATCTCATTGTTTATCCATTCCAAAAGCAATAGTTTGCATCTATTAACCCCAAGTTCCCAATGCACCCCACTCTCTCCCCCCCCTTGGCAACCACAGGTCTGTTCTCCAAGTCCATGATTTTCTTTTCTGTAGAAAAGTTCATTTGTGCCATATATTAGATTCCAGACATAAATGATATCATGCGGTATTTTTCTTTCTCTTTCTGACTTATTTCCCTTAGTATGAGAGTCTCTAGTTCCATCCATGTTGCTGCAAATGGCATTATTTTGTTCTTCTTTATGGTATATATATACCACATCTTCTTGATCCATTCATCTGTTGATGGACATTTAGGTTGTTTCCATGTCTTGGCTATTGTGAATAGTGCTGCAATGAACATGTGGGTGCATGTATCTTTTTCATGGAAAGTTTTGTCCAGATATATGCCCAAGAGTGGGATTGCTGGGTCATATGGTAGTTCTATGTATAATTTTTTAAGGTACCTCCATTCTGTTTTCCATAGTGGTTGTACAAATTCACATTCCCAGCAACAGTGCAGGAGGGTTCCCTTTTCTCCACACCCTCTCCAGCATTTGTTATTTGTGGACTTATTAATGATGGCCATTCTGACTGGTGTGAGGTGGTACCTCATGGTAGTTTTGATTTGCATTTCTCTAATCATCAGTGATGCTGAGCATTTTTTCATGTGCGTGTGCTCTACAACCTAGAAGAAATTGACAACTTTCTAGAGACTTACAACCTGCCAGAACTGAATCAAGAAATAGATCAACTGAACAGGGCATATATATGGACAAAACTTTCATGTGCTTCTGTATATCTTCTTTGGAGAAATGTCTATTCAGGTCTTTTGCCTGTTTTTCAATTGGGTTTTTGGCTTTTTTGCTGTTGAGTTGTGTAAGTTGTTTGTGTATTTTAGAGATTAAGCTCTTGTCAGTTGCATCATTTAAAACTATTTTCTCCCATTCTGTAAGTTGTCTTTTTGTTTTGTTTTTTGTTTCCTTTGCTGTGCAAAAGCTTGTCAGTTTGATTAGATCCCACTGGCTTATTTTTGCTTTTATTTCTGTGGCCTTGGGAGACTGACCTAAGAAAACATTTGTAAGGTTAATATCAGAGAATGTTTTGCCTATGTTCTCTTCTAGGAGTTTAATGGTGTCTTGTCTTATATTTAAGTCTTTAAGCCATTTTGAGTTTATTTTTGTGCATGGTGTGAGGGTGTGTTTCAGTTTCATTGATTTGCATGCAGCTGTCCAGGTTTCCCGGCAATACTTGCTGAGAAGACAGTCTTCTTCCCGTAGGACTTCCAATACTGTGTTGAATAACAGTGGTGAGAGTGGGCATCTTTGTCTTGTTCCAGATTTTAGCAGGAAGGCTGCCAGCTTTTCTCCATTGAGTATTATATTTGCTGTGGGTTTGTCATAAATGGCTTTTATTATGTTAAGATATGTTCCCTCTATACCCACTTTGGTAAGAGTTTTTATCATGAATGGATGTTGGACTTTGTCAGGTGCTTTTTCTGCATCTATTGAGATTATCATGTGGTTTTTGACTTTTCTTTTGTTAGTGTTGTGTATGACATTGATTGATTTGCAAATGTTGAACCATCCTTGTGAACCTATTTGAGTGAATTCTACTTGGTCGTGGTGTTTGATCTTTTTTATATGTTGTTGGATTCAGTTGGCTAAAATTTTGTTGAAAATTTTTGCGTCTATATTCATCAAAGATATGGGCCTCTAGTTTTCTTTTTTGGTTATATCTTTGGTTTTGGTTTTAGGGTGGTGGCAGCATCATAGAATGTCTTTGGAAGTGTTCCTCCTTCTTCAGCCTTTTGAAAAAGTTTAAGGAGGATAGGTATAAGTTCCTCTTTGTATTTTTGGTAGAATTTGCCTGTGAAACCATCTGATCCTGGACTTTTATTTATAGGGAGTGTTTTTATGACATGTTCAATTTCATTTCTAGTGATCAGTCTGTTCAGTTGATCTCTTTGTTGATTCAGTTTTGGCAGGTTGTAAGTCTCTAGAAAGTTGTCCATTTCTTCTAGGTTGTCAAATTTTTTGGCATATAATTGTTCATAGTATTCTCTCACTGTTTTTTGTATTTCTGTAGTGTCTGTTGTGACTTCTCCTTTTTGTTTATTTTATTTGGGTTTTTCCTTTCCTCTTCTTGGTGAATCTAGCCAGAGGTCTGTCAATTTTGTTTACCTTTTCAAAGAACCAGCTCTTGGTTTTATTGAGAAATGTTTTAATTAATGGAGAGACAAGTGAGTGTTAATTTTTTAGTTCAGGAATTGTTCTGTTGGAGAAATGGCAAAGAGTTACAAGATATTGTGTATGGACTCATACAAATTCATAGACATATCAAATACACTCTTAACTGAGCTGGGAACGACATCTTTGTATGTGAAGGTATGAACATTCTTTTCCACTGAAGGAATCCCAAGTTTGGAAATGGAGGGAATAAACTGAGATCAGAAAAACAGTATAAACTAAGTATATTATTTGTTTTCATATCAGTAAGAATGAATCGAAGAAAAACCCTAATTTCCTCATAGACAGATTTAGTGTAAAAGCAATTTTTATATTTATTGTGAAATAGTTC
Source organism: Catagonus wagneri (assembly GCA_004024745.2). Taxonomy (NCBI): domain Eukaryota; kingdom Metazoa; phylum Chordata; class Mammalia; order Artiodactyla; family Tayassuidae; genus Catagonus; species Catagonus wagneri. The sequence goes on from PVHT020000059.1 coordinate 6,345,444, forward strand.
AAATATTTAGAAAACACAGAATTACATGTTGAACACTCCCCCAACTCTATTAGATTTTACCATGATTGATTCATAAAAGAAAGAAAACAGGAAGATAGAATTGAAGCCCCCTGACAACCATTTCCCTCTCTCTCTAGAGGTAATAACTGCCCTGATTTGCACTAGTCAGTCTTCCATATTTTATAATGTTTCTATACACACATGAGATATATAGTTTGGCATGTTTTCAATCATTATATAAATGAGAGTGGAAGGCATGTACTCTTTCTTTCCCCATAAATGTTATGTTTTTGAAATTTAATTACAGTATTTTGCTATATGTAGCTTGAGTTCACTTATTTTACTTGCTGTATATTATATTCAGTGTGTGATATGCTACAGTATATTCTTTCTCGAGTTGATGGGAATTTAGAAGATTCTCAATTTGTTGCAATCATAAGCACAGCTGCTGTAATTGTATATCCCTATACCCCTCTCATAGTCTTATGTTTAAGAGTTTTACTAGAGTAAATGCCTAGGAATGGAATTGCTGAGTTGAAGAGCATAAATACATCTATAACTTTGCTAGATACTGCCAAGTTGGGCTACTAAAAGGCTACATTAATTTACACTCATACAAGTAGTTTATGAGTTTGTATCGTTCCATATTGTTACTAACACTTGAAGTTGCCATAGTTTTGTATTTTGCCAACCTGATGGGTGTGAAATTACCCCTCTCTCACATTCTCTCTCTCTCTTTGGTCACCTCCTTTTTAGGTAAATTTTCCCACTCTGAGTTTATAAAGATAATTCTACATTATCTTCTACAAATATCACTGATTTGATTCTCACCCTTAGGTGCTTTAAATCTTCAGAATTAATTTTTGTTGATGATATGATTTTGAAGTTTGACTTTTATTCCAATAAAATGGCCATAGATCTAGCACCATGTATCTTCCCCACTCCTGATTTGCAATGCTACCTCTGACACACTAACCTATGCTGCATTTCCATACAGGCATGGATTTTTTCTAGGCTCTTCATTCTCTGCAACTGACCTATTTGTCTTTTCTGCTCTAATGCCAGACTTTTAGTAATTTTCATTGTAAAATAAAACTTGATAGTTAGCACAGTAAGTCTTTCCATCTTACTCTTCAGAATTATCTTAGCCTCTCTAGGGTCTCTACCTTTTTTTTTTTGCTTTTTAGGGCCACACCCCCAGCATGTGGAGGTTCCCAGGCTAGGGGCCGAATCGGAGCTGTAGCTGCCAGCCTATACCATAGCCACAGCAACACCAGATGCAAGCCGCGTCGGTGACCTATACCACAGCTCACAGCAATGTGGGATCCTTGACTCACTGAACAAGGCCAGGGATCAAACCTGCATCCTCACAGATACTAGTCAGATTCATTTCCACTGAGCCACAACAGGAACTCCTAGCCCATGTTTTCATTTGCTTTTAGTGACTTTTTTATTTCTCAAGTCTTTAAACTGATTCTTTTTCAGAGCCACCAGTTCTTATTTTATTCTGGCCTATATTTCTTTTTTTTTTTTGTCTTTTTGCCTTATCTAGGGCCACAACCATGGCATATGGAGGTTCCCAGGCTAGGGGTCTAATAGGAGCTGTAGCTGCTGGCCTTCGCCACAGCCACAGCAACACGGGATCCGAGCCGCGTCTGCAACCTACACCACAGCTCACGGCAACGCCAGATCCTTAACCCACTGAGCAAGGCCAGGGATCGAACCCACAACCTCATGGTTCCTAGTTGGATTCATTAACCATTGAGCTTCGACAGGAACTCCCTACTATATTTTTATTAATTGAAGTATCATTGATTTATAATGTTCCATCAGTTTCTGGTGTACAGCAAAGTGATTCAGTTGTATATATTCTTTCTCATATTCTTTTCCATTATAGTTTAGTTTATTATAGGATATTGAATACAGTTCCCTGTGCTATACAGTAGGTCCTTATTATTTATCTACTATATATATATAGTGTATATGTTTATCCCAAACTCCTATTTATCCCTCCTCTCACCCCACCTTTCCCCTTTGGTAACCATAAGTTTGTTTTCTATATCTGTGAGCCTGTTTTGTTTTGTGAATAAGTTCATTTCTGTAGTATTTTAGATTCCACATATAAGTGATATCATATGGTATTTGTCTTTCTCTGTCTGGCTTACTTAAGTATGATAGTTCTTTAGGTCTGTTCATGTTGCTGCAAATGGCATTATTTCATTCTTTTTAAGGCTGGGTAATATTCCTTTTAATATATGATTTTATTTTTTCATTATCCTTGATTTACAGTGTTCTGTCAATTTTTACTGTACCACAGTGACCCAGCCACATATATATATATATATATATACATATATATATATATATACACACACACACATATATATATATGTATATATATTCTTTTTCTCACACTATCCTCCATCATGTTCTATCACAAGTGAGTAGATATAATTCCCTGTGCTATACAGCAGGATTGCATTGCTTATCCTTTCCAAAGGCAATAGTTTGCATCTATTAACACCAGACTCCCAGTCTGTCCCACCCCCTCCTCCTCCCTCTTGGCAACCACAGTCTGTTTTCCAAATCTATGAGTTTCTTTTCTGTGGAATGGTTCACTCGTGCCATATATTAGATTCCATTAGATTCTAGATATAAGTGATATCGTATGGTATTTGTCTTTCTTTTTCAGACTTACTTCACTTAGTATGAGAGTCTCTAGTTCCATCCATGTTGCTGCAAATGGCGTTATTTTGTCCTTTTTTATGGTTGAGTAGTATTCCATTGTGTATATATACTATATCTTCTTTTTTTTTTTTGTCTTTTTGTCTCTTTTAGGGCCACACCTGACGCATATGGAGGTTCCCAGGCTAGGGGTCCAATCAGAGCTGTAGCCGCCAATCTACGCCATAGACACAGCAACATGGGATCCAGGCCACATCTGTGACCTACACCACAGTTCATGGCAATGCCGGATCCTTAACCCACTGAGCTAGGCCAGGGATCATGACCTCATCCTCATGGATGCTAGTCGGGTTAGCTAACTGCTGAGCCATGACAGGAACTCCTGTACCACATCTTCTTAATCCATTCATCTGTCAGTGGACATTTAGCTTCTTTTCATGTCTTGGCTATTGTAAATAGTGCTGCATTGAACATACAGGTGCATGTATCTTTTTCAAGGAAGGTTTTGTTTGGATATATGCCTGAAAGTGGGATTGCTGGGTCATGTGGTAGTTCTATATTTAATTGTCTGAGGTAGCTCCATACTGTTTTCCATAGTGGTTGTACCAATTTACATTCCCAGCAACAGTGCAGAAGGGTACCCTTTTCTCTACACCCTCTCCAGCATTTGTTATTTGTTGACTTGCTAATGATAGCTATTCTGACAGGTATAAGGTGGTACCTCATAGTAGTTTTGATTTGCATTTCTCTAATCATCAGTGATGTCGAGCATATTTTCATGTGCCTACTGCCATCTGCATATCTTCTTTGGAAAAATGTCTATTCAGGTCTTTTGCCCATTTTTCAATTCGGTTGTATAAATTGTTTGTATATTTTAGAGATTAAGCCCTCATCAGTTGCATCTTGTTTGAAACTCTCTTCTTCTATTCTGTAGGTTGTCTTTTTGGGTTTTTTTATGGTTTCCTTTGCTGTGCAAAAGCTTGTCAGTTTGATTAGGTCCCACTGGCTTAATTTTGCTTTTATTTCTGTGGCCTTGGGAGACTGACCTAAGATAACATTTGTAAGGTTGATGTCAGGGAATGTTTTGCCTATGTTCTCTTCTAGGAGTTTGATGGTGTCTTTTCTTATATTTAAGTCTTTAAGCCATTTGAGTTTATTTTTGTGCATGGTGTGAGGGTGTGTTTCAGTTTCATTGATTTGCATGCAGCTGTCTGGGTTTCCCAGCAATACTTGCTGAAAAGACTGTCTTTTTCCCATTTTATATCCTTGCCTCCTTTGTCAAAGATTAATTGACTGTAAGTATCTGGGTTTATTTCTGTGTTCTCTATTCTGTTCCATTGGTCTGTATGTCTGTTTTGATACCAGTACCACACTGTCTTGATTACTGTGGCTCTGTAATATTGCCTGCAGTCTGGAAGAGTTATGCCTCCTACTTGGTTTTTGTTCTTCAGTATTGCTTTGGCAATTCTGGGTCTTTTGTGGTTCCATATAAATTTTTGGATTGTTCATTCTAGTTCTGTGAAAAATGTCATGGGTAATTTGATAGGAACTGCATTGAATCTGTAGATTGCTTTAGGTAGTATGGTCATTTTTACAATGTCAGTTTTTCCAACCCAGGAGCATGGAATATCTTTCAATTTCTTTGAATCCTCTTTAATTAATGAGTGAATGATTAAACATTTGATTAATGTTTTATAGTTCTCAGCGTGTAAGTCTTTCAATTCCTTGGTCAGGTTTATTCCTAGATATTTAGTTTTTTGGGGTGTGATTTTAAAAGGTATTATATTTTTATATTCCTTTTCTAATATTTCATTGTTAGTATACAGAAATGCAACTGATTTCTGAATGTTAATCTTTTTTTTTTTTTTGTCTTTTTTCTTTTTAGGGCTGCACCTGCAGCATATGGAGGTTCCCAGGCTAGAGCTCCAATCGAAGCTGAAGCCACTGGCTTACACCATAGCCACAGCAACTTGGGATCTGAGCCATATCTGCGACCTATACCACAGCTCATGGCAATGTTGGATCATCAACCCACTGAACAAGGCAGGGATTGAACCCATGTCCTCATGGATGCTAGTTGGGTTTGCTAACTGCTGAGCCACAATGAAAACTCTCTGAATGTTAATCTCATATCCTGCTACTTTGCTGAATTCATTGATCAGTTTGAGTAGTTTTTGTGTGAAATCCTTAGGTTTTCTATACATAGTATCATGTCATCTGTGTACAGTGACAGTTTTAACCTCTTCACTTCCAATTTGGATACCTTTCATTTATTTTGTTTTTCTGATTGCTGTGGTTAGGGCTTCCAATACTATGTTGAATAAAAGTGGTGAGAGTGGGCATCTTTGTCTTGTTCCAGATTTTAGCAGGAAGGCTTTCAGCTTTTCTCCACTGAATATTGTATTTGCTGTGGGTTTGTCATAAATGTTTTTTATTATGTTAAGGTATGTTCCTTCTATACTCACTTTGGTAGGAGTTTTTTTTTTATCATGAATGGATGTTGGACTTTGTCAAATACTTTTTCTGCACCTATTGAGATGATCATGTGGTTTTTGACTTTTCTTTTGTTAATGTGGTGTATGATGTTGATTGATTTGCATATGTTGAACCATCCTTGTGAACCTGGGATGAATCCCACCTGGTCGTGGTGTATGATCTTTTTTATATGTTGTTGGATTTGGTCGGCTAACATTTTGTTGAGAATTTTTGCAACTATATTCATCAAAGATATGGGCCTCCAGTTTTCTTTTTTGGTAATATCTCTGTCTGGTTTTGGTTTTATGGTGATGGTGGCTTCATAGAATGTTTGTGCAAGTGTTCCTCCTTCTTCAACCTTTTGGAAAATTTTAAGGAGGAATGGGTATAAGTTCCTCTTTGTATGTTTGGTAGAATTTGCCTGTGAAGTCATCTAGTCCTGGACTTTTGTTTGTAGAGAGTGCTTTTATAACATATTCAATTTCATTTCTAGTAATCGGTCTGTTAAGTTGATCTGTTTCTTCTTGATTCAGTTTTGGCAGGCTGTAAGTCTCTAGAAAGTTGTCCATTTCTTCTAGGTTGTCAAATTTGTTGGCATACAATTGTTCATAGTATTCTCTTATGGTTTTTTGCATTTCTACAGTATCCCTTGAGGTTTCTTCTTTTTCATTTCTTATTTTGTTTATTTGGATTCTTTCTCTCCTCTTCTTGGTGAGTCTGGCCAGAGGTTTATCAGTTTAGTTTACCCTTTCAAAGAACCAGCTCTTGGTTTTATTGATTTTTTCTGTTGTTTTTTTCAAAGCTCTATTTTATTGATTTCCTCTCTGATCTTTATGATTTACTTCCTTCTACTGACAAAGTTTTGTTTGTTCTTTTTCTAATTCCTTGAGGTGGGGGGTTAAGTTGTTGATTTGAGATTTTTCTTCTTTTTTGAGGAAGGCATGTATTGCTATGAACTTCCCTCTAAGCACTGCTTTTGCGGCATCCCATAGATTTTTGAATGGTTATATTTTCATTATCATTTGTCTTGAGGTATTTTTAAATTTCCCTTTTGATTTCCTCATTGACCCATTGGTTTTTTTAGCCTCCATGTAGTCGTTTTTTTCTCATTTTTTTTCCTGTGGTTGGTTTCTAGTTTTATGCCATTGTGGTCAGAGAGGATACATGAAATAATTTCTATACCCTTAAATTTGTCAGCGTTAGTTTTGTGCCCCAGGTTGTGGTCAGTCCTGTAGAATGATCCATGTGCACTTGAAAAGAATGTGTACTCTGATTTTGGGGGATGTAATGTCCTGAAAATGTCAAAGAAGTCTAACTTTTCTATTCTGTCACTTAGGATTTCTGTTGCCTTATTGATTTTCTGTCTAGAAGATCTGTCCATTGATGTGAGTGGAGTGTTAAAGTCTCCTACTATTACTGTATTCATATCAATTTCTCCTTTTATTTTTGTTAGTATTTGTTGTATGTGTCTGGGTGCTCCTATGTTAGAGGCGTATATACCGACAATTGTAATATTCTCTTCTTGAATGGATCCTTTTATATTAGTGTCCTTCGTTATGGCCTTGGTTTTATGAAATCCTATTTTGTCTGAGATGAGTATTGCAACTGCTTTCCTGTCTTTTCTGTTGGCATGAAATATCTTTTCCCATCCCCTCACTTTCAATTTATATATGTGTCCTTTGCCCTAAGGTGAGTCTCTCCTGTAGACAGCATATTGTAGGCTCTTGCCTTTTTTATTTATTTATTTATTTTTTGCTTTTTAAGACCACACCTGAGGCATATGGAGGTTCCCGGTCTAGGGGTCCAATTGGAGCTGTAGCTGCTGGCCTACATCACAGCTACAGCAATGCTGGATCCTTAACCCACTGAATGAGGCCAGGGATCGAACCTGCAACCTCATGGTTCCTAGTCAGATTCGTTTCTGCTGTGCCACAATGGGTACTCCTAGGCTCTTGCTTTTAGACAGTCTGCCACTCTATGTCTTTTGATTGGAGCATTCAGTCTGTTAATATATAATGCAATTATTGATAAATATGTGTTTATTGCCATTTTAAACCTTGTTTTCCAATGACTGAGTAATGTTCCATTGTATATATGAACCACATCTTCCACTCATCTGTCAGTGGACACTTAGCTTGCTTCTTTGTCTTGGCTATTGTGAATAGTGCTGCAGTGAAAATTGGGGTGCATCTATCTTTTCGAATTCAGAGTTTTCATCTTTTCCGGATACATGCCCAGGAGTGGGACTACAGGATCACATGGGAACTAGGACCACCTACCATAAACAAAGCCTTAGGTCAGGTACTCAGGATGCAGAAAATCTTCTCAGTGCTTGGAATTTGCATTTGAAGGCTGACACTCAAAGCCTAGCACATTCAATAAAAGTAATACCAGGATTCACCATGGAGGTCCCATGCAGCAGGGCTAACCTCTCTGCATTTGTCACCACATCTGCAGAATTTGCTTCCCTGTGACCATCAGGATTATCCATTGGTAGCCTCCTCCGCCATGAAGGTCTTAAAAAGCCAAAATATAAGAACAAAATTTAAAATTTTTCAGGGTGTAGATTTTTAAAATTGTGATTGAAAAATTACTGTATTTTCTTTGGTAGCCTATAAATTCAAACATGAGATTGTATGAAAAGAGCATTTCCACTAAATATCCAAACATCAAATGTGGGCTAGATGAGCAGTGAAAATTTTAATCCTCCTTGCTTGTTTATAGGAACAAATATGCCTACAACTTCAAATTCATACTCATGCAGATTACAAAGACCAAAAGTCCAAATGAAAATCCCTTCTGAAATAACTAGCTGAAGCCTCCATATTAGGTATAATGATTGTTTTCCCCCTAGGCTTAGGACAGATTGCATGGGGAGCCCGGGCTTTCATAAAGTGGGGGGTGGGGGAATTGAGTTGGGCCTTCATTTTCTCACAAAAGGCACAATGTGAAGTGCATCTGTGGACATTGCATAATTTGTTATGTTCTACAAAGGGGTGGGTTTTTGTTATACACATACCAAAGCTGTTTGGTACTGTCTCAGCAATGATCTCCATTCAGGTCCAGAAAAGAAATTGGCCTCAGAAGAGTGAAAGGAGAGTAAATTTTTCTTTAAAAATTAGATACAGATTATCACTTCAAAATGCAAGAGGGAATTTTACAAGTGAGGTGCACTGATTAGCTTTCCAGTGGACACCTAGTCCTTTACGATTCAGCTGTGACCAATGTAGTTTATTACTCCCCAGAAGAGTTGAACTGAGATTACCCATCTAATTTAATTGAGAAATGTTGGGTGAACTTGAACTGTTTCATGGACATGAATGACCAGAGAATTTATTTGATAAGCCATTAAAGGCTGAATATGGTAACTCTCTCTTTGATGGTTTGGTACAGTTGTTTCTTTAGTTCATTAGCAAGTCTCTCCTATACTTTTTTTTTGTGGTGGTTATTATTCTTCTGATGATGCCATGAGCAGCAGCCAAGAAAAGGGGGGAAAATGTTTACATGCCACATCATTAGAAAAAAACTTTCAACCTACCTTTATCAGTAAATATGCATGACAGTTTTTAATGTGGTTAATGCTTTACAAAGTGACATCAGCGTTTAGGTAAAGGAAGCTAACAGTAATAAAATTGTGAAAAATTAATAAGTCCAGTATATGTGACCGTCCCTAGATTATTTTTAAATAGTGTCATGATTTCCTTTATTAAGGGGGGAAAAAGACATTCAGATGTTAACATGTTATTCACCAGCATCCTTTGCATTTTCTTATAAACTGGGCAGCATGAGCTATCTTTGCTGGTATCTCAGTGAAACATTTATGGTAACTTTATCAGTAGCAGATCGCACAAGGTGGCATCAGATGAAAAGGTGCTTTCGCTTCATCTGTCTGCTTAACATTTAAGATGAATTCTGCTGTATTCCCAATGACTAATGCCAAGGTATAATTTGGATGCAGGCATCTTCTAAAAAAAAAAAAACGCTGTATTTAAACATGATGTCTTTTAAACTACTCACAGAAACTCAGAAGGAAACTCTAAGAATAAAGTACAAAATCACACCTCATGTTCCTAGTGACTCTTTAAATGGAATTTTTCATTGAAACTTTGTCATTAAACTAGAAAGGCCTTTTCGTTGTGCCCATACAAGCAGAATAAATTGTATATGTTTGTGATACTGAATGACTCTTGCCCATATGCTGCACTGCAAAGCTACATGAATGAGGCATTTACCAAATCAGGCCCACCACATTAAACAGAAAAACAATCTTTATTCATGGTAACTTATCAGTTTCAATTAATCAACCTTAACAATGGAAATTCTGATGTGTTCAAGCAACTTGAAAGCAATAGGTCATCTCGAGGGCAGCCATGTTGTGTCTTTGTGCCTAAGGTTTCAAACAAAGCAACACTGCCACTAAATGTACATGCATATACATATGTACATGTGCATATATATACATACCAATGGATGGCCATAGCTATGCCGGGTCACACCAACCAAAATGCATGTTAAGTGTTTATGACTTCTATCATAGCAAATGTGATTGTTTTTCTCCAAGTATTACATTTTGAGCTCTGCAAGTGTAAACAAAAGGAAAGAAATTTCCAATGGATGACCATCCTTTCAGTTTCTGTGCTGCTATGTGAATAGCATTGTGCAAACCATTCCAATGGTTTTGAAAAGGGGTAACCATTGGTTTGATTTGGTTACACGGTTTAGTAAAGAGCTCCCTCCCACTGCCTTAGGGTCTGTGAAAGGTCTGTGACCTGTTTAGAACTGCCAAGTGAAATGTCATGTTGCCCCTCCCAAGTGGGAGTATCTGCATTCATTTGATCAGTATAAAAAATGATTGGGGATGGCGAGATCAGTGCTTTTGAATTGCAATTTATAGCAGTTTACAAAAATGCACATTGTTGGAAAAGAAAACATGGAAGTGTTTCTTTCCAAATTGCATTACCTGTGAAATGTCATTAGTCTTTGAAGGATATTTACATCCTTTTTTATCATTATTATTATTTCGGAGGCTTACTTAAACTAAAGAAAATCAGAATGTTAGTGTGATAATTTTTTAAACTTGTATTTGGTTCTAACAGCAGAATTTAAGGGACACGATGTGTCTGCATTCTTAGGATAAACATGATTTGTTATCCTTTCTGCTTATTCCCTAAGATAGTCTTTGCTAATCAGTTGCATCAGCAGAGGATTCCCAGTTATCTTTCCCAGATTCTGAAGGAGATTCACTTGCTGGCAAATGCCTTGTCTGCTGATTTCTAATAGGGAATCTGAAACCACAGGCATATTTAATTCTACCAGGTCTCCATTAATTCTTCCATTGTTTACTATTGAAACTTCTTTGTTGGACAAATACTTTCTAAATTATGTTGTTACCCGTAGATTCATCTATATGTATGCACAGTTTCATAAAAAGAAATGTTATTTCTTTTCATTACATGCATACAAGAGTACATAAACTTTATCCCAAAAGTTAAGGTAGGCTGTTCAAGTTCATAAGGCTTAATGCAGCCACCAGGCTTTCTAGGATCCAAAAGTCTTAAAAGCTCCATCTCTTCACCTTAGGCAGTGAGTAGAATCAGACTCTGTTTTGAAGAATTCCTCTTTTAGTAAGAAAAGTTACCCTGGGAAAAGGGCCTCAGAACTTCCCTGGCTGATACTTAACTAGAGAAAGAGGGGGCCGTGCTTCAGAAAAGACTTGACCCAGATACACTCCCTAGCACTCCACTTTGAACCTCCCAACCATTGAAAGCTGAGCTTGTCACGTTTTTATCTTTGTTCATGTTAAGCCTTGGAATGACAGCCTGGCTCTGTGTTCCTCTTTCCCACTGCCCCGGCTGTAAGTGTCCACATTGACACCTACCGGTGACCGCAGGCTGCAAGTCTTTGTTGCCTTCTCCACGCTCCTGGCTTTCACTGGGATTAGCTCAGGGCCTTTGTTCCCCTTCAAAGCTGGAACATCACACCCCATGTTGTGGCTTTCCTGTCTCAGACCCCCAACGCTTTCCTCACAATTTACACACCAGGTAAATGTCCCTCCCTACAGAGTGCCAGCCTGGGGTGGGGGTGGGGCGGGCCAAACCTCCCCACTCCCCACCTTCAGGACCCAGCCAACTTGGTTTTCTTTCCTTCTCATACATAGCTTTCTATTTCATAGAGGACAGATTGAAAACACAAATGGAAATGTAAACCTCAGTTAGATCCTTGGACCCAAACACAAGACAACCCTTGCCTTATTTCAGTAACTCTCAGAAGAAGGTCATTTACTGGCCTTGGTAACAGGCACCTGAAACCATCTCTCAGGTCTAAGGACTGGAGGATAACTCTGGGGGGCGTGGGGGTGGAACTGGACTGTACATGCTATTTTGAAGGCCAAGGAGGATCTGATCTCCTGACTTAGCTCCCCACTCCCTACCCCAGCTGGGGTCAGGCCTAGGAGGACCCCCTAAAATTGAGGCAAAGAGCTATGGGTGAGGAGTGGGGAATGGTGTATGTACAGTAAGTAAAACAAATTTTCCTATCTCTTCATCTTTCCATATGTTTAGCGAGGTTGTCGGAACTCCTGGAAGAAGAGCTTTTGGAGAAGCCGTCCATGCCCCAGAACACCGCAGCGGACGGTCTGGATGTGCCTCCTGAGTAGCACCACACAACACTGGGCCGCTAGGAGCTGGAGCCCAGAAGGAGGGCCCTCCCCTTCCTGGCGCCAGGCCTGCCTCCCCCACAAGAAGGGATGCTGTCTCCAAGGCGTTTCTGAATTAACTGCTCCGTCTCTGCAGATATTGTGCGCTCACTGGAGCACCGCCCTTGAGAAGGCGAAGCGTGCCCTCTGTGCACCTTCCCAGGCCCTTGGTGAGCGGGGACACGCGGACCCTAAGCCCTGAGCGGTGGCCCAAACCATCCAGGCCCCTCCTGGGCTTAGCGTGTGGCCCAGCGCCTAAGGGTGGGAAGGGACGACCTTCAGTTAAAATTAAAAAGTTTGAGGCACTAACCCTGTGTCACTCCTTCTCTAACCCACCAGGTCTCTCTGTAACACGAAGTCAAAGCGATTTGCTGCCTCCTCGCCTGCCAACTGCCCATAAAGGCGAACCGTAAAACCTCAAAGAGGGCTTAGTTTCCTCTATGCAGGTCCACTCTTATCTTACATATGCACCGGGATCCTAGACCTATCTTAACTGCCGAAAACACTTCTTTAGTAAGTACGGAAACTCTGGAGTTTTGCTTCCGGGTAAGTATCTAGATGAAGATTCTTATACGCACCGGTTCTTTCTCTTTCTGGAATGTCAAGTGCCATTTCCTACAAGTTCCATTTACTTTCTTCTGTGCATAATGGTCGACTTGGTCCTTTCCGTTCCCCTGGCTGCAAGTCGGGCCCACTCTGTAGACCACTCTGAAGATTGTAGGCGCTGGATTACAGACTTCTAAGGCTATTTATTAAATCTCAAGAAATATATTTTGTGGTAGCTGTCACATAAAGCTGATACGCTCTGGTACAAAAGAAAGCTAGAGAGGCGATTTATTTGTGCGTAAAAGGCACTGGGTTTAATTGGAGAGAGAGACGTGTTACTTTCACGGCAAGTACATGGGGTGGCATGGCGGTGGAGCATTATTCGAGCTTCATCTACTATGCACTATATGCCACCGTCTCCAAAGGAGTGTTGCCCTAGAAACTTGTTTTAAATCTGCTGCTATATATCAACACCTTGTTTTAGCAGTCCTTGGCTGAATTACAGTTACACAGTTTGGCGCTTCTTTCAAATTTCCTCCCATCAGTTTGGCTAAAGAAAGGAATTTTTCTCCTTTAGAAATGAATTGGCTTAATTAGTAAGTAGATTAATGGCAATTGCTGGTGAGTTGGTTTCCAGCAGAGTTTCACCAGAGAGGGTTAATCGGAGTCAGGTCTGGAATCTTTCCCAGAACTGGCTGCCAGCCATTTCCACCAACCAATCAACCCTACAAGAAACAGAGGAAATGAAATAGAATTTATATTCTCTGTGCTATTATCCTGGACGGAAATTCCTTGGAAGCAGCCTCCTGGTTGGGTGTAGAACAGCCTGTTTCATTTCAGAATTTTCGCAGAAACTTTGAAAGGTTTATCTGGGTACCCAATCAGAATTTCAAATGGCACAATGAGCGTCTCCCCAGAAAGCTGAGGGTGCATGGAAATGCCTGAGAGTCTTAGTCAATTTCAAGTTTTATAGAAGTTGCACAACCTTCCTAAGTCCCACCCTAAATCTTGTCCACCAGAAGCCTTTACAAAGTTTAGTTGTATGTTTTTCAGCCTTTTCACTTATTTTTTTCCATAGTGATAAAAATGCATTCATAGTTTAACTTGCAGCTGCATTACTCTTGCAAAAAAAAAAAAAAATCCCTGCTGAGAAATGCATATAATAGGAAAAACAGATCGGCTGGACAGCAGTGTAATTAATGCCAGAAAGGGCTGAGGCCGGTTTCATAGTTTGTCTTTTGAGGATATCAAGACGAGACCTGGTGAAAAATGACGCATGCTTTAGCATTTCAGAAAGCTGGCAACTGGCAGCGCTTTTCCTTTTTTCTTTGACTTTCTGCCTCCGAACAAAGAGGTCGGCAGAACTAGCTAGGTTGTAATGAGTTCTATGTCCCTAGCACATTAAGTGCATCATGGAAACATATTGTATCGAAATAGTTTGGAGGAGAATACCGGGGATGAAAGAGAATGGGTGCTTTGATCAGCTCCCTGGGGTCCTGAGCGCGCACAGACTGACTTGCAAGGCGTTATTCAGCTCCAGCTAGACACACTTACAACACCATTCAAAGAAATTTGCATATCTGTAATTTATCACATTGGTCCAGAACATTTTTGCAAGGTAAATAAAAGTTGGCTGAATTAAAAAAAAATCAATCATCGCAGAAATAGTGGAAACTGTGAAGCCTGTCTCTATTAAAAACATAAAAAATATGTCCATAAAACATGATGATTTAGAGCCCGACTTTATTATAAAGTGTCCTTAGAGCAACAGGTTATACGCTGACAAAGACAAGAGTGACCACAATTCCTTTGCGCTTCTGCTTTAGGGGAGTGTATCTGCAGTTTCCCACTGGAATAAAGGCAGAAAGTTGAATAGATGTGTGTGGCTATAACCAGTCCGCGACATGCAGAGAAAAATTAGTACACACTTTGAGGAGATGTGAAAGATGGCTTCATTTCCTTGGTGTCTGCAAAGGCTAAATTAAATCTCATTTCTTCTCCTGTTGATTTCATTGCCAAGTCCTGGTTGCTGAATTTAGAAGCTCTAGAGGATGAATTGTCCCGACACCCAGTCAATAGGAAAACTTGCTTTGGAATGCTCCATGAGAACAAGTGAAAACTTAACAGGCAGGCATTGTTCTGAGTTTTTAAACAACCCAGTTAAACAGCAAACAAGAATCTTCAACTTGACCTTGGAAAAGGCTGTGTGCCTGTAGATAATCTATCAAACAACGCTGGATGACAATGATATATTTCAAAGTATTGTCAGATGAAAAGATTGATAAATTTGCTGCTGCAAAGGGAGAACTTTGGAAACAGGCAACAGGCAATTTAGTGCGCTCCCTCTGCGCCGCCTCCTCTGTCCCTGCCGCCCCGTCCCCACCCCACCACCCCCCAGCCTTGGGGCCAACTCAGTGTAAGAGGGCCAGTAAATCAGCACTGTAAT
>PVHT020000059.1:6365289-6377314 GCA_004024745.2 Catagonus wagneri
TTTTACTGCCTCATTTTTTTTTTTAAAGAATTGCTGCACTAGAATGAATGGATTATGAGTAAATAAAAAGAAGCTGTCAGTCTCTTTGAAGGTTGTGTTTAAAGGGACTTGCCAAGTCAGGACAGAAGAGTGACAAGATAGAGACCCTGGTGTTTTACATGCTCAGCCCAGCTCTTCCGCTTCATCTGCACCGCACTAAAGGATGTCGTTGAAGCATTGAATCACAAAAAAGTGGCACGCAAAATAAAAGGTGCCACATCACAATGCCGGTAGTGTTTTAAGGCCGGAGTACCACATTCCCCACTCCAATTGAAACGCAGGTCTCCACAGCCGAAGAAAACAGTACTATACTTACATAACTTATAATTAGGTTGAAGTCTGCCTACCATTTGACTTTCTAATGAGCGTAATGAGATTACATGCCTGATAGAAGCACTTGTGCAAAAGCAACTTTCTTGTTTAATGAGGCCCTAATACAGGACAAAATCGAATTATTTTCTCTCGTTTCCAAATTCTGCCTCCAGTGCGAAATCTCTATCTTTTAGGGGGAGGGATGGGAGAGGCTGAAAGGGGTGAGACGGTCCATGGCCAAGGGTCTCCTGGGAGCTTCGCGACCCAGAATCTCCGCGCGTCTGGCCAGGCCGCGCTGCGGGTCGGACTAGCGGCCTCGCTTTAATTGCTCTTGGATGACGTCCATGGCACCCGCGGCGCGCGGGGAACCCCTCGGTGGGTCTGAAACTAGGTTAAAGCAATTAGCATGCTGCCAACATATTGTCCCTCGGCAGGGCCGTGGGTACCAGAGGAGACGCGCGACCGTACCTAGGCTGACCAGGGCGCTGCCGGGCGAGGAGCCACACCTCTCCCCCGCAGAGCCTGCGGGGCGCGGAGGCTGCAGAACCGCACGGAGGTGCGCGTCGAGTGCGCGCGGCCGCGCTCCGCACCTCCCTCTCCGCGCCCGCGTGTTGTGAGCGCGCGGGGCCCAGTCCACAGCACCGCGCACCCCGACTCCTGCCCGCATCTGAGGGCTCCCCGAAGACCAGGGAGGCACCAGGTATCGGCGGAGGAGACTAGCTGGAACCCCAGCTTCCGTAGCTCTCCCCGCCGCGCCCTTGCGCCTTTCCCCTTCGCTAGGGGGCGGCCCTGCGCCCTGAGCCGGAGGCTGGCCTTCTCCTACCCTGCTTGCCTGAAAGGACAGGATTCTGTTGGAGACAAAACAAGCCAATTTCGGAAGTAACCCAGTTGCAGAAGTGCAAGAGAGGGCGTGCTCCTTCTCGCCTTACCTAAGAAACTGACTTTTGATGGGACGGTTTTGTTCAGCACGACCGCCTTCCCATCTTCTGTGAGGGAAGAACAACTGACTTCTATGTACCTGATGCTGTTAAGCGCAGCAAGGATGGGGCATCTCAACAGCAACCCTTGCTCCCTAGCGCGTGGAAATAGAAAAACTCCCTCCCTTGGCTCGCCCAGAAACTAGCCCTCTGTTACCACTGGACACCCAGCGCGTGCACTTTATACGCTGTCATTAGGCAGGGCGCCAGTGATCCTCTCGCAGCCTTAGCTTTCCCGTCCGAAAAACGAGTACAAAAAATACTTAATGACCCATTGGTCTCATAGGGTGTTTGGAGAGCAGGCTAAAAATACAGGCCATAGTTACTGTTTAGGGCTGCTGATGAACAGGAAGGGCCCCCGAGAGAACCGAGGCCTAAGTCTCTAATCCACTCCTCTTCAGCTACCTCTAAGAGGTGGCTCTTATTAGACAGCTATGTCTTGAATCTCTGGTTCAGTTACAGTTTTTACAAAGTAAGTTAATTCTTCTTTAATTTAAAGGTATAGCTACAGCCCATCATATATTAAACAAATAACTTTTAGAAAAAGGTGTAAATAGCATTTATTAATATTGCCTAGAAGTAAACCATATCTGGCAATAAATTAACATGAAGTTTTCTGGCCAGAGTTCTTCCAACAAAGTTCTGCCAAAGGTGCTGGGGGGGGGAGGGAATCACAGGCTATTGCATATTTTTAGAAAATCAGGATAAATTATATAAATTATATATTTAAAAAGAGATCATCTAGTTCATTACCTCGACAAGATAATAAATAGATAAATAACAAACAGTTGATTGCCATTAGAAAAATGTGATTCTTAAATTACATTTACATTATAGATATTTTCATGTACAATATGCACACAGACATAACCAGATCCTAAGGAGGGTCTGGGACTTCTCAGGACACAAACTCAAAAGGCGGTTCGTTTTCTATGTTGTTGAAGGAAGATTTGCTGTTGAGTTTTCTGGGGTCCTCTGGGGTCCACACTTTGGCTGTTCGGATAATATTTTGTTCTTTGAGTTGTTTTTCATCAGTCCAAGAGAGAGAGTGTCCTGCAAGGGGAGGGAGGCCATAATCCGGGTCGCTGGGAGAGGGGGACCCTGAAGGGGTGAGAAGAGAAAACAGACTGTGAATGTCCAACTCCGTTCTCAGCGTCGCCCTCCGGTCCTTTAGGATCCCTTCTTAGGCGCCTGACAGGCGTCTTAGGTTACATTAGAATGACCCTCTTCCACTACCCTCAAGCCTCTCACGCCCCCACCCCGGAATCCCAGAAGCTGCATGTCTGCCGGGGACGCGCACCCTCCGAGCCAAGGTCAAAGTGGCGGGAAAAAAAAACCCGAGAAACGTCAGCTCGCACTCGGAGTGGCGGGTGCTCACGGCCCATCCGTCCGTCCGTCAGTCGGCTGGTCGGTCTGCTCACCCAGCCCCTCCGGGACCTTTCCGTGCCCGTCCCTATCTCCCGGAGCTGGGAGACGGACGCACTTACGAGTGCCCCGGTGGCAGATGATGACCTTCTGGGCCTGGCTGCCCAGGCTGTCCCCGCCCAGGCGCCCGCCGCCCGGCCCCCCGCCGCCGCCCGCGCCGCCGCCGCGCAGGGGCAGGTCAGCCTGCACAAGCTCGCTGAGGAAGTTGATGTAGCCGATGGCCAGGCGCAGCGTGTCCACCTTGGAGAGGCGCTTCTCGTAGGGCAGCGTGGGGATGTGCGAACGCAGCCCCTCGAAGGCGTCGTTGATGGACTGCATGCGCCGCCGCTCGCGCACGTTGGCCGCCTGCCGCAGCTGCTGCAGCTCGGCCTCTGAGCGCACCCGCCGCCGCCGCCGCGCGGCCGCCGCCGCCGCCCCGCTCAGGCCGCGCAGCCGCGCCCCCGGGTTCAGCACCGCCGCCCGAGCGCACGGGTAGGCGAGGCACGAGGGCGGCGAGCCGGGTGAGTAGGGGAAGCCGCCGGGGGGCGCCCCGGCTTCCCAGCAGTAGCCGCCGCCGCCGTGCTCCCGCTCGCCGGGGCCCACCGTGGGCGGCGGGGCGAGCGCGTGCTGGGCCGCCGAGGGACCGGGCTGGAGCAGCAGGCACGCCCCGTCGCGGTAGCAGTATTCATGCAGCTGGTGGCTGAGGAACTCCACCTCCGCCTGCTCGTCCGCCAGCAGCTCATCGCCATCCTCCAGAGGGTCCCGAGAAGACTGGTCGGTGAAGAAGTCCTCCTCGTCAAAGTAAGGGGACGGGAAGGCATCCAGGCCCCCGGGGAAGTGCTCTAGCAGCACCGCGTCCATGCTCTATGCCGCCGAGGGCCCGGGAGACTGCTGGCCTGGGCTGGGGGTGTTCTCTGAAAGTTTGCTGCCGCAGTTCGGGCTCGTCTGGCAGCCCCCTCCCTCCAGGTCCCGTGCGGGAGGCCTGAGTACAGCCCGCCCGCTTCCCGCCCCCGGCCTCCCTGCAGTGCCCGCGGCCGCTGCGCTCCGGCCGGCGCCCGCGCTACTCTGGGGAGGGCTGTGCCGACGTGCTGAAGCTGAGGGCCGGCACGCGAGGATTCTTATAACTACATCCACAGGCGCGTGCCAGGGACCCGCGGCGCCAGCCAATCACCGAGTGAGGGGTGCTGGCGGGGAGGAGGCCTGGGAGGCTTTCCTCCCGGTGGGAGCGCCCGGGGCGAGGAGGAGGAGGCGGAGCCCAAGCGGCCCGGGGCTCCTCCCGCCCCTCCCCGCCCGCTTCCCCGGCGAGTACCTGGCGGACTCGCGGCTCCAGGGGCACCTGCAGCCCTAGGCGCCCGCCGCCCGCCCGCCCGCGCGAGTGGCACAAAGGTGGGCTCTTCCGTCCTGGGCTGGGATAGCAGCGCGCGCCGTCTCTGCGCAGCCACAAATGGCCCTAGGGGTGCGCGTCCGCGTCCCAGACCCCGGGGCAGGATCACCGGTAGAGCTCGGGGGTCCGCGCAGAAACTGCAGAGAGCCTGGGCAGTCTGGGCGATGCCAGCGCGCGGGCCAACGGCCTGGGTTCCGTTCTGGGCTTCTGTCTCACAACTGGACCTTTCCAGGACTCTTGAAAAGCTTGCACAGTGCAAGCGGCTCAGGTTGGAAGGCGACGCGCTCCAGCTCCCCAAAGCGTTCCAGGCGTTGCGCGGGGTCTAGGCGCGCTGCTCCGCATCATGACTCGGGTGCCCGGTGCTCCGCGGCCGGTCTCGCCTCCCCTCCCTTTCCCTGCCGGGAGAGAGAAACGGGGACGCTGGAGAGGCCGCCTCCGAGAGCGGCTCAGTGGGGGCAAGTTTCTTCTGAGAGCAAATCGAAACCCTAGGGGTCCGGAGCAATAAAACCTGATACAAAAGGCGTCAACTGAATTGCCTACCCCGCTGTCCAGAGGGAGGGCGTGGAAGTTAAGGGGCAGAGTGTGAGCAGTTTTCAGAGCCTGAGTCTTCACCCTTTCTTACTGACTACTGGGATCATCCCTGAATGATTTTTTTTTTCCTTCTCAACCTTTAAAAACATTTAAAAAAAATTGTGCCCAGGCCAATGACACACTATCAGAGACTGCCATGTAATACGAAGTCCTCAGTTGGAAAGTAACAAAGCTACACTTTCTAGGTGGAGACAATTCTGTTAAAAGCCAGGCTCCAGACAGCGGTGCGTGCCTGGTGGTCTCTCAGCAGAAGACTGAGAGTCACCACCTTCCTAGGTTTGGTTGCTTCCTTTTTCAGACACTTGTCCAACCACCAGAGGGACAAGTGTTTAGACTCCTCTCAAAAGCCAAATCCAAGTATCTTAAAACATCGATTTCAACAGGCTTCTTGGTTTTAGACATTATATTTAACTGAATTCTGAGACCCAACCAGTTAAGGGTAGAAGACAGAGAAGACCAGAGCTGACCTTCCCTTAACTCTCAAGGACACCGGAGTATTTTAACCCGAAGACTTAACTGTTTTTCAGCAAGTTCTTTCCTTCGCTGGCTCTGTATGTAGCTCATGCCCCTTCCGCCCCTTCCGAGTGAGCTGATTAACCTAAACAGATGCAAATGTGGGCCTTTTCCCTGTGTTGAGTACTGAACTTTACCTTGGCCGCCCAAGTCAGCTATTGGGAAGTCCAGTGCTGGTGGGAAACTTTACAGTTCTGGGAGGCTGAGCAGAGCTAGCATGGGTGTTCTGGGCCGCTCCTGGGGCTGCATGGATGAACCTGGGGTAGGAGGAAAAGAAAAGATGTTTACTTGTTCCAGACAGGCCCCTCCTTGCCCACCCCCATCAGTTTTTCCCTTAGAGAGCTGCTGTTTGTCTGCAGACTGGTTCTATTGGGAAGCGAGGGTTAGGCCTACAGATGCCGATACTGGGACATGCATGTGCTCTCTCTCTCTCTTACACACACACACACAGCCTGTCCTTAAGTAAGACATGATTGTTCTTTTCTCTACTAAAAAGAAGAAAGGCTTCACCGCTAATAAAGGAAATTTTCTCTGGGTCACTGGAGGTCACAACACTGAGCACGGCTGCCCTCTGCCTCTCGAAGCAACAGGTTGGATGAGGAGATGGCTGAAGCAGAGCCCTTTCTGGCCGGGCTGCAGACCCAAACTCTCATCCAGCCCCTCCCTCTGTACTCCCTGGATCCTCTTGGCACGGGGAAGCAGAGAGGGGAACAGGATCAGAAAGGTTCCAGGTACTTCAGGGCAGAGGAACAGGGCTGGTCCCAGAGTCCAAAGCCTCTCCACCCTCTGCTAAGCTCCGGCTTCTCCACTCCACTCTCTGTCCTCAAGAGAGACGTCCCCTAACCTTGTCCCTGCCTCGGTATAAAATGACACCCATCCTCTAAGCCTGGGAGTGGCAAGGTGCTTGGTTCTTTTTAGGGTCAAATCCTGGTGAGGCCTTGAGATTTTTTTTTCAAGTCTTTCTAAGGGGCTCAGTGGCACCTGTCGTCCTGGGCCCAACAGGCTCCCACCACATGATCCTTGAGGCTGTCTGAGGTCCACACCGCTCAGTCGAAGAAGATGGTTCTGGGAGAAATCTGGCAGGGCCCTTCGGCACAGAGGAAGCCTTGGTGTGTCCATCTGCCTGTCTGTCCATCTCTTTCTCTTTCTCACTGTGTCCCTCTCAGCTCTCCCTTCCTTCCAGGCGTCTCAGGGACCTGCATACTTGCTCACTAGTTTCGAAGCAGATGTTTCTAGAAACTTTCCCTGGCTTTTAGGAACAAGTAGAGGTTTGGAGCCTAGGTCCTTGGCTCCTTCCGAGGATGGATTCTGGGCAGAGAGCATCATGAAGGGTGGGGTCTCCAGGGAGTTCCCTAGTGGCCTAGCAGTTAAGGACTTGGTGTGGTCAAGTGTGACTTGGGTTATGGCTGTGGCTTAGGCTTGACCCCTGGCCCAGGAACTTCTGCATGATATAGACGTGGCTGAAAATTTTTTATTTTTTTAAATTTTTTGCCATTACTTAATGAATTTTATTACAATTATAGGTGTACAAAAATCATCACAACTCAGTTTTATATTATTTCCATCCCAAACCCTCAGTGCACCCCCCCACCCCTCAACTTGTCTCATTTGGAAACCATAGGTTTTCCAAAGTCTGTGAGTCATTATCTGTTATGCAAAGAAGTTCACTGTGTCCTTTTTTTAGATTCCACATGTAAATGGTAGCATTTGATGTTGGTGTCTCCGTGTCTGATTGGTTTCACTTCGCATGGTAATTTCTAGGTCCATCCATGTTGCTATAAATAACATTATTTCGTTTCTTTTAATGGATGAGTAGTATTCCATTGTGTATATGTACCACATCTTACCTATCCACTCCTCTGTCGATGGGCATTTAGGTTGTTTCCATGACTTGGCTATTGTATAGAGTGCTGCAATGAACACTGGAGTACATAAGTCTTTTTGAATCATGGATTTCTCTGGATAGATGCCCAGGAATGGGATTGCTGGATCAAATGGTAATTCTATTTTTAGTTTTCTAAGGATTCTCCATACTGTTTTCCACAGTGGTTGCAACAATTTGCATTCCCACCAACAGTCTAATAGGGATCCTTTTTCTCCACACCCTCTCTAGCACTTATTGTTTGTAGACTTTGATGATGGCCATTCTGGCGGGTGTAAGGTGGTACCTCATAGTGGTTTTGATTTGCCTTTCTCTAATAACAAGTGATGTTGAACATCTTTTCATGTGTTTTTTGGCCATCTGTATGTCTTCTTTGGAGAATTGTCTGTTTAGATCTTCTGCCCATAAAAAAAATTGAGAGAGGGGCCTTGGGCTCTCCATCCTTCCCCTTCCCTTTCATGGGGACATAGTGCCCGATGGCCCTCAGCACACGTCCTCCCTGCTGGAGCCTCAGCTCCACAGAAACAGGGTGCAGCTGTCTTGCAGCCAGTGTCCCACACTCCTCAGTTAGTGCTTGCAAGCAGGTACTTGCAGGTGTGATTCATGGTCTGTCTCCCCACTTGAAAATGGGTCCATGTTAATTCCTCATGACCCACATTGTCCCTGCCCCCACTCGTGAACACAGAGGTGATGTCAGGTGGCTGGACTGTACTCACCTGTGTCTGTTCCCCCTTTCTTTACACTCCCCCTCCAGCCCCCATTCTGTGAAAACTTTCTCTCCTCGCTTGAGTGCCCTCATCAACCCACCCTTTAACCCTCCACTCTTAGGAAAGAGTTTTGCTTTTTTTTAATTCATTGAATTTTTTTATATTTATAGTTGTACAACTCTCATCACAACCTAATTTTAGAACGTTCCCATCCCAAACCCCCATCCACCCCTTCCTCCTCCAACCTGTACCCTTTGGTAACCATAACTTTTTCAAAGTCTGTCTGTTTCTGTTCTGCAAATAAGTTCGTTTGTATCCTTTTTTGTACATTCCACATATAAATGATCTTATATGATGTTTGCCTCTCACTGTCTGACTAACTTCTTTTGGTATGATAATTTCTAGGTCCATCCATGTTGCTGCAAATGGCATTATTTTATTCTTTTTAATGGCTGAGTAATATTCCACTGTACATATGGAAAGAGTTTGAAGAATAGAATCATGGGGTTAAGGCTGAAAGGCCTCTGAGGCCCAGAGAGCTTTGGTCACCTTCCCTAAGGTCACACAGCTGATTACCAACAATTCCAATCTGCCCCAGCCCAGTGCTGGTTCCCCTGGCTGCTGAGAGCAGATTCCAGCCCTGCTTTTGCCCACTCCTAAAAGGTGCATTTATATTGATGTGCAGTGTAGTCAGTCCAGGTCCCATTCTAAACCGGCCCAGATTACCAAACACCACTTCCTGGACTCTCCAGAGTCCTGGCTGCACTGCAGAGACCACATCTCTGATGTGCTGAGGAAGGAGTCACTGAATGGAATTATTCCCAGCCTCAGACAAAGGCTGCAGAATTAAATATGGGGTCATGTGGGAGTTCCCATTATGGCGCAGTGAAAACAAACCCGACTAGTAGCCATGAGGATGGGGGTTCAATCCCTGACCTCACTCAGTGGATCGGGATCCAGTGTTGCCCTGAGCTGTGGAGTAGGTCGCAGACACAGCTTGGATCCCGCATTGCTATGGCTGTGGTGTAGGCCGGCAGTTGTAGCTCCAATTTGACCTCTAGCCTGGGAACCTCCATATGCTTCCATGTGGCCCTAAAGCAAAAACAAAAAAAGGTGTGTAGGGGGGAGTCATGGAGCTTTCTCTGGCCCCCAAAAGTCACACTACATAGATTATGGACCCTTTTTCCACTTAGAAGGTGCACTCTGATCATGTGACATTTTAGTCTTCCTGGAAATGACCGGCTGGCCTAGATGATGCTGAACTCCTCGACACAGCTTCAAAGGCCTTCCTTGAGGAGATGTGATTAAGATGGCGGCCTAGAAGGAATGGAGCTCACCTTCTGTCATAAAAACAACAGAATTACAACCAAATGCTGAGCAGCCTTCAACCAAATGGACTGGAAACTTTCCAAAAGATATTCTACTCCAGAAGACAGAGGAGGCCACATCAAGAGGAAGGAGGGGTGATTATGCAATAGAAGCAACCCTATACCTCCCGGGTGGGAAGCCCACAGACTGGAAAGTACTGTGTCACAGAGACTCATCTACAGGAGTGAGAGTTCTGAGCCTCACGTCAAATCCCCACGCCTGGGGATCTGGCACAGGGAGAAAGAGCCCCCGAAGCATCTGGCATTGAAGGCCAGCGGGGCTTGTGTGCAGGAGCTCCACGGGACTGGGGGAAATGGGGACCCCATTCTTGAAAGGCGCACACAGACTTTCATGTGCACTGGGTCCCAGGGCAAAGCAAAGGCTCTGTAAGAATCTGGGTCAGACCCGACTGCAGTTCTTGGATAATCTCCTGGGAAAACGGGGTGACTGTGGCTCATTGTGGGAGAAGGGCATTGGAGGCAAGGCGCTTGGCAATATTCATCAGCCTGTATTTCTCTGGAGGTGGCCATTTTGGGAAAATCTGGCCCCACCCATCAGCACTGAGAAGCCCCAGGCCAAACAATAATCCAGGTGGGATCCCAGCCCCACCCATCAGTAAACAGGCTGCCTAAAGACCCCTCAGGCACAAAGCCACCTCTAATCTCATCCAGAGACAAAGCCCCACCCACCAGATGGATAGGAATCAGCCCCACCCACCAGTGGCCAGGCACCAGTCCCTCCCATCAGGAAGCCTACAGCAAGCCCCCACCCCCACAACGCCAACTTCAGCCAGGAGAGAGGCAGACATCAGAAGTAAGAGAGGCTACAACTCTATCGTCAGCAAAAAGTTCACCACACCAAAAACCTGTAAAAATAAAAAGACAGAGAACTACAACTCAGTTAAGGGAGAAAGAAAAAAACCCAGAAAAACAGCTAAGTGATCAGGAGACTATCAGCCTCCAGGAAAAAGGCTTTAGACTGTTGATGCTGAAGATGATGCAAGACATTGGAAATAAACTGGAGGCAAAGATTGATTACTTACAGGAAACACTGAGCAAAGAAATACAAGGTAAAAAACTTAAGCAAATAGAGATGCAAAATACAATAACTGAGATAAAGAATTCATTAGAAGCAGCCAACAGCAGAATACAGGAGGCAGAAGAACGAACAAGCGAGGTGGAGGACGGACCAGCTTCAAAGACTTTCCTTGAACTAGCCCCCCGTACATGTCATTCTCCTCATCTTCTCTTTCCTTCATCCTTGCTTTCACTCATGTTTATCATTTACTGTCATAATTCTGTAAGGTGAAGGGCCTCCTCCTTACTGCACCCAGTGAAAAGAGGAGACCCAGCTTTAAATCCGGGGCCGCGTAACCCTGAACGGCCCGAACTCCACGCCAGGTCGGCTGGCTCCACATCCCACTGGCCTTGCTTATCATATTCTCCCTGCCTTTGTCTCCACCCTGAATGTAGCTGATTTAACAGGATTCCCACATGGATTCTCTTGTTTGCTAACACAATGCTATGAGAGAAACTGGGCATGTTATTGTTTTGTTTTGTTTGGTCTGTTGTTTGTCGGCCACGGCGTGTAGCGGCTTGATGTGGAATCTGTTTCCAGACCAGGGACTGACCTGGTGCCCCAGCGGTGGAAGTGGTGAGTCCTAACCGTTAGACCGCCAGGGAACTCTCTGGGCGTGTATCATCCTTCTTCTTTGCAAATAATAAGATTCAGAAATGCTGAGAACTGCCCTGGAGTGACTCAGCTGGCACCACCGAGCCACAAGTGGAAATAAGTGGAATTCGAGCACGAGGGAGTGGTGAAGTCAGCAGCTTTTTGTAGAGTTTCCCAGCAGACAGCCTCCATTCTGAAACTACTCAACCTTAAAAAAAAAAAAAGGCAAGGCCATGTCTTATCTGAAGATGAGGGCAGGAGGCACATGGCTGCCACGAAACGCAGGGAAAATCCCAGGGCCCAACACCCACCGCCTGCCTTCCTGTATTTTCCGTTGTTAAACATTAATCTTTGAGGGGAGAAACACCAAAATGCTGATATAATTATCCAAATCAGTGTTTTCTGTCATGCCAAGGTTTATTTGATGAATAGCAACGCTTCTGAGCTTTGTCCTTCAGTCTTGTTGTTCCGAAAGGTGTTTGGCCTTTAGTAATGTAAACACTGAAGGTCACTCTTACCAGACTTCTTCGTCTTGGCCTCTGTAGGGAGCAGTGAAAAGAAAAAAAAAAGTATTTAATAGAAACAGAAACTTTGAGCTTTTTTTTCTCTTTGCTTCTTTTCAAAGCTATGTGTTTTTCCTTTTCCTAGTGTCAGGTCCACTTGTAGGGCCTTAAATGGATTATGAAATATTCAGCTGCCATAAAAAAAAATGAGAATGCTTTTGATGTAATGATATGAATGATCTCCAAGATACACCATTAAACTGAAAGAAGCAAGAGTGGCTAGTATGCTTCCCTTTGCATTAAAAAAAAAAAAGAACACAGTGAATATATGTGAGTGCATTTGTTTATGCAGCCATCCAGTATCTCTAGATGGAAACACAAGAGACTGATGACATAAGCTGCATTGAGAAAGGAACTGAGGGGCTAATAGACTTTTTCAGTTTTTCACTGTATAATCTTTTGGAGCTTATGGTGTTTTTTTTTTTTTTTTTTTTTTTTTTTTTTTTTGGCCGCCCTGCAGCATAATGGAGTTCCTGGGCCAGGGATCAGATCCTAAGCGCAGTCTTGACCTAAGCCAGCAGCTATGCCAGGCCGGAGATCAAACCCAAATCCCAGTGTTCACAAGAGGCCGCCAACCCCATGTTGTCACAGTGGGAGCTCCTGGGTCTTACGTT
>PVHT020000059.1:6377414-6502485 GCA_004024745.2 Catagonus wagneri
TCTTAAAATATGTAAACATAACTGAAGAAATTAAAAAAATTTTTTAAGTATAACTTTTAAAAAATATTGAATTTTTGGTGTTCCCACTGCGACACAGTGGGTTAAGAATCAGACTGCAGTGGCTTGGGTGGCTGAGGAGGCATATGTTAAATCCCCTGCCCAGTGCAGTGGGTTAAAGGATCTGGTGTAGGTCATAGCTGTGGCTCAAATTCAGTCCCTGGCCTGGGAACTTCCATGTGCCGTAGGTGCAGCCATAAAATAAAAAATATGAAAATAATGAATTTTTTATCTACATTATATTCAATTTTTTACTGAATGCATTACTGTGCAGTTCTATAGTATTTTTTTCACTGATAGCAACCTCATTGCTGCAGAGCACTTTGAATACATAGCACCTTAATGGGAACGATTATAAACTTGCAAATTCCGCTGAAGAATGAGTTTTGTAAATGTGCTAAATGAACATTGCAATGGATTATTTTTTTTAAATAACGAATTTTTAAAAAAGCAAATCTTTGGAGGAGTTCCCACTGTGGCTCGGTGGGTTAAGAACTTGAGTGGTATCCATGAGGACGCAGGTTCAATTCCTGGCCTTGCCCAGTGAGTTAAGGATCCAGCATACTGAGGGCTGTGGTGTAGGTTACAGACACGGCTCAGATCTCGAGTTGCTGTGGCTGTGGTGTAGGCCGGAAGCTGTAGCTCTGAGTCGACCCCTAGCCTGGGACAGAGAACTAGCACCCCACCTTCCACTGCCACCCCAGAGAGGCCGGGAAGCACAGAGCCCGTGAGTGTGGGCTCTGGAGCCTGGCTGCTGGAGTCCAGAGGCTCTGCCACTGCCAGCTGTTCGGGCAACTTCACTGATCTATCTGTGCCCCCATTCTGGCATATGCAAATGAAATTATAACAGTACTACCTCTGTGGGTTATGGTGAAGATTGAGTTTACGAACATAAATCTGTACCCAGTGCCAGGCACCCAGTCATATTTGCTCAATTTAATTAATTAATTAATTAAAAAATTTTTATTATGGCCTCACCCGAGGCATATGGAAGTTTCTGAGCTCAGCAGCAGCAACCCCAGATCCTTTAAGCAACTGGTCCGGGCCTGGCATCGAACCTGTTCCCCCTCAGAGACCAGAGTCAGGTTCTTAACCCCGTGTGCCACAGCAGGAACTCCCTGCTCAATTTAACTTATTTGCTCAATTACCTTTATTTACTTGGCGGAAGTAGGTTAGCGGTGCTCAGTAAACACTGCGGAATGGTGGGGGTATACCAGCTGTTACAAGCGGGAGCCCAGATAGTCAGGTAGGAGTCATTCTTCTTGGCTTCGCCCATCCTTCCCGCACCTCCCAGGGTTATAGTATACAAATGTCCGCAAAAATAGCCACAAAGACAGGGCTTGGTTCACCGTCGGCTCAGGAAGAGGCAGTGCAGCTCTGCTAAGCTGTTCTCACAACTTTTGGAGGCAGTTAGGGTTAGGCGTGGTGACAGCCTTCTGCTAAGGCTCATGGTTATGAGTGGGGGGCTGGAGAAGAGGTCCCCATTCCCACAGGATGGCCCGCAGAGAAAAGCCTGCGTGGGCTCAGCTGGGGGCGTTCACACATCCCTCCTTTTAATATTTCTTTTCTTTTTTCTTTGTGGCCGCCCTGTGGCATAAGGAGTTCCTGGGGCAGGGACAAATCTGAGATGCAGTTGTGACCTAGCCGGACCCCTGGCTGAGGATCGAATCTGTGACTCCAAAGCTGCCACTGATCCCATTGTGTCACGGAACTCCTCCTTCCTGTTTCTCTTCTGCAGTGTCCTTCTCAGAGCCTTGAGGGTAGGAACTGGTGGGAGCTGTCGTTCTCCCCTCATTCCTTTGTCACCAGCCCTTCAGAGAAGCCAGAGGCCTTTCCTCACCTGCAAGGAAAAGCAAGGTGTTTTTCCTTGTAGAGGAAACAGCCATGCTTCTATAATCGGTGGGTCCTACTTAGAGCTTTTCCCTCTTCATAACAAAGGCGCTGTTTTCATAGCCAGAGGCTTGATTTTCTTGGTAAGGGTCCCAACCTATCATTGGATGGACCTCTCTCATTTTGGCAGATTTTCTAAATCCACACATGAAAGCTCCACAAGTTAATTACGACTTTTTTTTTTTTCAATCTTGTGACCGTGTTCGGATGGTAATCTTAAAAAATAATGACAACAAAGGGTAGCATATTCTGGTCCATCTGGATAGCCACCCAAAATCCTAGCCCTGCCTTTGAACTTGGAGCCTGAATCTGAGTTTGCATTTATGTTTAAGATTCTAGTGGTGTTAAGTAGTCTATTTTAAGTGCTTTGGCCTAAAGAAAACACACAGGTATTGTGCTTGTGCCAAGAAACCAAATAACCTCAAAACAAACTAGATAAACAAAGCTATCGTGGTAGTTTAATTAAACTGGGGGAGAAATGTCATCATGTGATGCAGCAACATTGTGTCAGCTTCGTAAGCGGTAAATGTGGTTCACATTAAAGTTAATTTGAATTTTGTTGATTTATAGATTTGAAAAATTTTTAGTGTATTTGGTTTTGTAGTTGTATAATAACAACAACACAATAAGGAGTTTATACCAACTTCGTATTTGCAAATATTTAAGCAACTTCATTTTAATCATTATTTAAGCAGACACTGAGGGCTCAGGAGAGATTTTATTGGTTGTTGCTTTGCCTTGTTTTTCCATGAAAGTGGTGGAGATTTTATCTATAAGGACATATATGCACATATGTGTGTATGTAAATATGTGTGTACACACATATAAATACATACATATATTCAGAGTCAAGTCTGAGAAATACTGTTCCATGTTATCATCAAATACATGTGTTTGGCTTCAGGTGAAGAAATTCCAAGGCAGAGAGGAAAGGGGGCAGGAGAGTAAATAGGATGTGAAGCAAAATGAAAAAGGGCAGGAGGAAGTGTTTGGAAGTTTGAAGGAGGAATTGTTTGAAGTAGGAGAGTGTGGAGACCCGGCAGCTGTGGACCTTGGACGCACATGGATCTGAGTTCAAATTCAAATTTCTCAACTCCTTACAGTTGTTTGTTCCTGGATAAGTTATTTAAACCTGCTGAACTTCAGCCTCATTGGCTGTAGAAATAGGAAGGAATAATAATATCTATCTTAAGGATTGCTGTGGAAAGTTAATGAATCCATATACGTAAAGTACCTGATAACAGAGTAAGCACTCAGAGAATGCTAGTTTCATGCTAATTCCCTCTATACTCAGTGGGTTAATCAATAAGATTTTTTCTTTTCTTTTCTTCCTCCTGAGCTTTACTGAAATATAATTGACATACAACATTGTATAAGTTTAAAGTGTTCTGTATGATGATCGGATATATGTATGTATTGTAAAATGTTTACCAAAATAAGGTTAGTTTATACATACTTTGCCTCATATAATTACTATTTTGTTGTTGTTGTTGTTGTTGTTGTTATGTGAGAACATTAAAGCTCTACTCTTGTACCAACATTCAAGTATGCAATACGGTATTGAATAAGTTTTTATTAAATGTCTATAAAGCACAGTAGAAAAAGATATGAATGAAAGGTGATATCACAGGAATTTAAAAAAAACTGAAGGATTTTCTACCATTGGGTTGAGCCCTGATTGTCTATATAAAGAAATCATTAAAAAGTTAATTATCTCCATTTTTTTTTTTTTTTGGTCTTTTTAGGGCCATACCCATGGCATATGGAGATTCTCAGGCTAGGGGTCCATTTGGAGCTGTAGCTGTCAGCCTACACCACAGCCACAGCAAAGCGAGATCTGAGCCACATATGTGACCTACACGACAGCTCACAGCAATGACAGATCCTTAACCCACTGAGCAAGGCCAGGGATCGAACCCGAGTTCTCATGGATGCTAGTTGGGTTTGTTAACCACTGAGCTACGACGGGAACTCCCTCCTTTTTTTTTTTTTTAATGGCTGCACCGGAGGCATATGGAAGTTCCCAGGCTGGGGACTGAGTCTGAGCTGCAGCTGTGACCTATGTTGCAGCTGCAGCAATGCGGGATCTTTTAACCCACTGCACCAGCTGGGATCGAACCTGCACCTGCACAGCAACCAAGCTGATACAGTCGGATTCTTTTCTTTTCTTTTTTTTTTCCTTTTTAGGGCTGAACCTATGGCATATGGAAGTTCCCAAGCTAGGGGTAGAATCAAAGCTGCACCTGCTGGCCTACACAACAGCCAAAGCAACACCTGATCCAAGCTGTGTCTGCAGACTGTGCTGCAGCTTGTGGCAGTACTGGATCCTTAATCCACTGAGTGAGGTTAGGGATTGAACTCAAATCCTCATGGACACTATGTTGGGTTCTTAACCCACTGAGCCACAGCAGGAACTCTTTCAAAAAAAATTTTTTTTTTGACTGCACACCTTGAATTATTCTGGATAAAGTTCTGGCTTCTATAAAAAATATCTAAAGACAATATAACATTTTTGGCTCTCCCATGTAATAAGTACTCCAAACATAAGCAACCCTAAGTTTATATGGTAGCTAAATGGATTGAAGTTAAGCTTCCTTGTAACTTGATACTCAACCTTCCTAAAACATGATTTAACCCTGAATCCACAATGGCTGCTCCAGCGCCTGCCATCATGTCTGCATCCCAGCCAACAAGAAGTAGGAAAGAGGAAGGGTACACTCCTTTCCTTTTAAGATCATGACCTCGAGTTTGCATATATCACTGTGATTTACATTCATTTGGCCTGAGCCATCAAATGGCCACATCTAGCTACTACAAGAAAAAGTGACAAATATGGTCTTGAGTTCAGTGGCTATACTCCTGGTTAAAACTTGGGATGCTATCAAATAAGGAGAGAAAAAAATTGTGTATGTCTGTGGAAGGGGGGGTGGAATTAGTTGTCTCTGAAATACCTTATCATTACCATTTTTGATATATACCCTGTGGGTGAATTTATGCATATAAAATTGCATAGAAATAAGACTGTATTAATACATTGCATACCTTTTTTTTTTTTTTTGGCTGCACTCAACAGCATGCAAAAATTCCCCAGCCAGGGAGTTAACCTGAGGCGTAGCAATGACAACGCCAAGTCCCCAGCCTTTAGGCACCAGGGAATTCCTCATAGCTTATGTATTCAAACATGCACCCCAAAAAACTGAAGGATTCTCTACCATTGGTAGCTTTCACTTTGAGCCCTGATTGTCTATATAAAGAAATCATTTAAAAGTTAATTATCTCCATTTTGTTTTTGTCCTTTTAGGGCCACACGCATGGCATATGGAGGTTCTCAGGCTAGGGGTCCAGTCGGAGCTGTAGCCGTCAGCCTACACCAATTTTAGGAAGATGAGATGAGTAAAAATATATTAGAAGTTCCACATGTTTTCCTTTAGCTCGGTGGAACATCTTGTTCACTCTGGAGACCACCAGTTGATAGAAAGCCAATCGATGACATTTTTAAAAAGCTGAATGATCTTTTTTCTTCATATTATATACAAAGTTACAAGCAATATGGAAATACTGAGAAAATGTAAACGCACCCTGCTTTAAGCCTTAATTAATTTACCTATTTCTTTAAGAAGGATGTTTTGGGAAGTTCCCGTTGTGGTTCAGCAGTAATGAACCTGACTAGTATCTATGAGGATGCAGGTTCAATTCCTGGCCTCGCTCCGTGGGTTAAGGATCCCGTGTTGCTGTGACTGTGGTATAGGCCAGCGGCTACAGCTCTGATTTGA
This sequence comes from Catagonus wagneri, assembly GCA_004024745.2. Lineage (NCBI taxonomy): Eukaryota > Metazoa > Chordata > Mammalia > Artiodactyla > Tayassuidae > Catagonus > Catagonus wagneri. Next base: position 6,383,135 of record PVHT020000059.1, read on the forward strand.
CTCCTAGTCTGGGAACTTCCTATGCCATGGGTGTGGTCCTAAAAAGAAAAAAAAAAAGGGGAAAGATGTTTTGAGCATCAACTATGTTCGGTCACTGCGTTAGGTGTTGGAGGTCAGAGATGCTGTCTCTGTGCCTTAACAGATTCTTGGGGCGGAGGGAGAGGAGAGATGATTACCACCCAGTGTGGTGAAGGTTTCGGGGCTCAGCCTGAGAATGAGTGGCTTGTGGGGAGCGGGCGCTTCGTAAAGGGAACAGTGTTGAGCTGGGGGCGTCTTGCGAGAGCCTGACCACAGTGGAGGGGGCAGGAGTTTGTTCCTAGGAAGCTGAAGAGATTTACAAAGGAGGGAGGTGTGCTAGAGCCCACGATCTCCCCTGGTTTAGGGACAGGAATGCCAGCAAATCGATCTTCCCTGGTTTGGGGACAGGAGTGCCAGAAAATCGGTGGGATGCTACAGGCTCCATCCATCTCGCCAAGCCACCCGGGGTCAGTGCATTTCAATGTGCCTTTTTGTATCTCCTTTCTTAGTCCTGCCTCTAGGCCCATCCACATTGCAGGCACTGTGAGGCCTTGTGGTGACCACATCTCTGCCCCACCAAGACCTGTGTCCTCAGAGAATGCCCAGTGCTCCAAATTATCCTATTATCCTTTCTGCCCCCTCTAAAAGCCAATTACTTCAGGGCCATCGGTCGCAGCAAGAGGCCGTAAAGGAAAACATCTGCTCCACTAAGGTGTAAGCAACACATAGCAACTGAATGGTCATCTCTCCAGCATTTCACTAGTGCCCTTGGAAGGTAATGCCATCCATCACAGGGATGGATTCTTAAAGTATAGCCTACTGCAGTCATCGCAGAGCATTTGGGGGATAGCAAGAGATTTCCTCTGGAAGCTGGACTCCCACCTTTAGTTAGCCTTCACCAGTCTTAGAACCTTTATCACGTATTTCCTTGATAGCAGATGGTCCTCCTGTTTTTTCACCTGCTCCTGGTCCTTGTATTCTTTTCAGATGCTTGGAACCTACCAGGCTTGACTACAAACCCATTGTAAAAATTCCAAGATGGAGCTAGGAAGATGTGCAGAGCTTCCTAAGCTGGTTAAGAGAGGTTATAGGCGGAAGCAAAGCTCTGCAAGCCATCATCCATTTTATGACATTCCCCTGCCCCCATTTAAGGTGGTGTGAGGGATTTATGTTATCATTGACCTTAGAGGTCCCCGGTGCTTAGGGAGAAATTTCCTCTGAGCAGCTGTGAGCGGAGGAGAAAGGAAGGTGTAGAAGGACCCTGCTGTACTTTCTGGATGTTTTACAGTAAGAGTTAACATGAAAAGCTCCCATCAAAAGACGTCCCGCATTGCTATGGCTGTGGCAAAGGCCGGCAGTTACAGCTCCTGTTAGACCCCTAGCCTGGGAACCTCCATATGCCGCGGGTGCGGCCCCAGATAAGGCAAAAAATAAATAAATAAATAAATAAAACAAAACAAAAGATGTCCCAGGTGTCACAGCAGCTAGAAGGACAAACCACAGACCTCCGTCTTCTTCCAGGAGGATCAGAACCTTGTACTTCTCTAGTTTCTTTGAGTGAGACGTGGCCATATAACTTGCGTGAGTTAGTAAAAGATGAATAGAAATGTCATGTCACTTCTAGGAGGAAGCTTTTTCTTCCCCCTTCATGTTCAACAGTGAATTTTACTGTTGTAATTTCCCTGCTACTTACAAAATATTATTGATGGAGTTTCCACTGTGGCTCAGTGGGTTAAGCACAAGACATAGGGTCCCTGAGAATGCGAATTCGATCCCCAGCCCCACTCAGTGGGTTAAAGATCTGAGATTCCCACAAGCTGCAGCATAGGTCACAGATATGGCTCGGATCTAGTGTTGCCGTGGCTGTGGTGTAGATCTGCAGCTGCAGCTCTGATTCGGTTCCTGGTCCAGGAACTTCCATATGCTGCAGGTGCAGCTGTAAAAGAAAAAATATTATTTTTAGTAATCCAAGTAAAGTTTGGACACAGTACTTTCACAGGGCAAAAAGAACTATAAACAAATTCTAAACTGTATTTAGTAGGTCTGACTTTCACAGTGGTGTAGGTTAGGAATTTTAAAGCGACCTTCTGTGAGATCTAGGAGTAAATGAGTGGGTAAATGTATTGTGAATAATGAGAACTCATGTTAGAGAAGGATGTTATAAATGTGGAAAGGAGAAAGACTAGAATGTATAGATAGAGGCATATGACTGTAGATATGAACTGAGGTATTTGTATATGTATGTGCATTTTTTTTTTTTATCCCTCTAGCTCTGTGTGCTAAAAGGGCCCCTGTAGCAATGAACACACTTTGTTTTCAGATCTTGGCTTCTAAGAACCATTCCTGACTTAAAGGTTCTGGAGACCCTTTGAGAAATGGCTGATTCCAGGGCAGGGGCAGGCCAGGAGGAAGCTTTCAGAGCCTGTGTACTTTCAGCTCCTTTGCATCTCTCTTCTGTAACCAGGGTGGAAACACAACTTGAGGCAGAACACCTGTCAGCCCGGGGCCTTGAGTGACCCTGATGAACAGAGTCCCCTGCAAACTCGCATAGAACAGGGAACATGTATAGAAATAAATTCTTGTGTGAGGTCACTAAGATTTGGGGGTGGCTACTATAGAATAACCTGGATTCATTACCTATGTCATGGCACTTAGGACTCAGTAAATTTGTGTGTTAGTCTAAAATCTTTTGGTGTCAAGTAGTAGAAACCAACTTGAATTAATGAACATCAAAAGGGAGATCTGGTATGGGACTCAGGGCATGTCCTAGTAGCTAGGTCTCAGGAACGCAGCAGTACCAGGAGTCTCAGAGACTAAAAATTTGCCCTATATCTACATGAATAGACCCTCCCAATTTTAACTGGGCACATGGACACCCAGAATAAAAACTACATTTTCAAGCTACCCTTGCAGCTCAGTGTGGTTATGAAACTAACTTCTAACTAGTGAATAGAAGTGATATTCACCTTTGAGCCTCTTCAAAAAGGAAGAGCACATCCCACCTTGCTACTTTCTGTCTTTGTACTGATTGGAATGCCAATGCGATGGCAGGAGTTGGAGCAGCCATTTTGAACCATAAGTTGAAAGGCACATATTGAAGATGGATAAGTAACTAGATAAAGGAATCTGAATCTCCCACATCATTTAGATCCCGTGTGAAGCCTGGAATGCCTATCCAGTTTTTGTGAGAGAGAAATAAACTTCTGTCTCCATCAAACCACAACATATTCCAACTTTTTTACAGGGCAGCCTCACTTGTATCCTAGTTAACACACTGCAATTTGGAAAGGAGCCTGGGGATTTCTGTCTTTCCTGCACTCCTTTCTGTTCCCCTCTTCATGTCTGCTTCATTCTTTTTTTTTTTTTGTATGGATCAGTTTTCTTTGCTTTTCAGTCTCTTAAATATTATAACTATAATATATTTTTATCTCATTGTCTTAAAATTTGCCTGTGATTCCTTATAATATATGTAATTGATGAGTATAATAGCACATGTTTATAATTTCTATATAATTAATCAGAGAAGGGTTTGAAGCCAGAGGTAGCATGATCAAGGCTGCCATTTAGAAAAGTAGTATGATTGAGGCTGCATTGTTGGAGAAGGGATTGGAACAAAGTGAGATGACAGGCAGGAAAACCGATCGGAAAACTGCAGCAGAATGGCTGAGAGATTATGAAGGCCTGAACTGGGTGGTGGCCACAGAATAGAGAAATACTTTGCAAAGAGAATTTTAGGACTTGGTGTTGTTAGGACTGTGGGATTGGAGAAGAGAGAAAAACAAAAGACTACACTGAGGATTCTGCTTTTGGTATCAGGACACATGGTGGGCCTGTTTACTGCAATTTTAAGCAAGATAAGGTCAGACATTGTCCGTATATTGGGGAGCATGGAAGTGCTGTTGAAAATGACTAAATTAGTGAGCGTTCCAGTGTGAGAGTGTGAGCCAGAATGCAGTGTGCCGAAGACTGAATAATGTTGAGGAAATGGAGATCCCTACTTTGGGTAACTTGTTCAAGAATTTTGTTGTGAGTGTGATGATAGAGAGGGCAGGGGTGATTTTGTTTTTCAGGTGGGAAAGGCTTTCCTTCACCTTGTAAGGAATCTATTTTCTCTCCTTTACTCACCTCTCAAACCCCATTCTTTTAGATACACACCCATCTTCTTCATCCTTTTCACCATTCCTTGTCCAATTTCTCCGTTACTTTAAGAAAAGCACTCAGTTTTACTCAGTCAAAAGCTAACTCTAATAGCAGATGAAACATACATAAAAGTAATGATGGCGATGCAGCTGCAGGAAAGAGAAGTTTCCAGGTAACATTAGATAAGAAAGCAAGGCAGACAACCTATAAAACCTTTGGGAGCACCCAGAAGCTTCCTTCAGACACACCTAAAATTTCTGTCTGCTTCCTTCTCTTTTTCTAGTTAGCCCTGAAAAGTATCAAAAACCATTTGTTATTTTTGTAATGGTCTTAATATCAAGTGGTGTGGGTTTTTGGTTTGTTTTTATTTGTTAACTATTTTTCTTTTTCTGTATTTTGGCCCCATGAAGAGTTTTGAGAGCCAATAAACTTCTTTAACAATCTCCCCTCTACCCCAGGGAAAAAGCATTTTGAGTTGCTGCTTTATAGGTGCCAACCTGAGGGGTTTGAAGCCTCGGCTTGCCAGGCATTTCAGGTCCCAGAAAGGCCCACGGGGCTACCCACTGAGGGTACAGTGCCTTCCTTGGTTTCTTTTGGGCCGCAAGTGACTCCGGGCCTGGGGAGAGGCAAATGAGGAGAGGCCACTGCCTTAACCAAGAACATTTGTTAAATGCGCACCCAGGATTAGGCCTGTTTTTGCACGGGAAGATACAGAGGGAGATTATGGACCCACGTGGGAAGTTCAAGTTAAATCTGGACAGGTCCCTGGGGGCCCAAGCAGCCCAACACGAGGGCAAAATGCCTCTTCTTTGCCCAGCCCAGCGCTCGCCTCTACGGGAAGTTCTTGCCTCCCGTGACCTCCCTCTGCCCTCAGCCTCGAAACTGGGTCAGGGCTGGGCAGAGGCGCAAAGCCTCCCCCGGCTCCCCTCTCCACCAAGTGCAGACCATAAATAACATCCTGTAGGCTCCGCCCCCAGCTGCTTTCTCTATCCGCCCCGCCCCCCCGGCCCCCCAACCCCCCCAACCTCCCAACCCCCCAGGACCTGGGTCTGCGCCCCAGGCCGGCAGCTCTCGCCGCAGAGGAGAAAGAAGGAAATTGCGCGAGTGCCGGGCTTCGCGCGGCCGGGCGCCCCTCCCGGGCCCTCCCCGGCGTCCTTCCCCCTCCCGGGCGTTTGTGTAGTTGACACCTGCAGCACGGGCGGCCGCCGGGGCTTCCCGACACAAGGCGCTGGTACCTGAGCCCTTGACTGGTAATGCACCATAAACGGCTCCTTTCAGGCCCTTTCAGAGCCGGAGCGCGGAGGTCAGCATGTCTACAAACCTCTCTGTGTCCGCCCCGTCTCCCGGGCCCCGGGTGCCCGGGCCTCCAGCCGCAGAGCCCGCCGGTCCGTGGGAATCGCAACACTTGTGCTGCGGCTCTGCCCGCGGGGCGGGCGGGGGAGGGAGACCACCCGGCCCTCCCTGGGCCCGGCCTCCCCGCCCGCCCCACGCTCGTTCACAGAGCGCAGCGAGTGGAACGAATGGGTGCCGGCGTCCTCTGACGCTCGCGGAAACCAAATTATAAGGCTGGAGGGGCCCGCTCCGCCGCGAAAGGTACCCGGCGGGCATCCGGCGGTCCAGGGCCGCCCTCCGCCCCCCTTCCCTGCGGGCGTGTGCGACCCGCAACCAAAGGCCGGATTTGTCGGGACGCCATCCCTTTGAGGGCTTTGGAGGGTAGCGGTGGTACCTGTGGCTGCGGTGACCTAGAGTATGAGACCCGAGCGGATGAGACGTGCGTATTTGGGCTGCCGAGCCGCTGTTGAGAAGAAAGGGTCACCGGCCGCGGTGGCGAGGCAGCTAGCATTCGCCTGTCTCCCAGGCCCAACTTTGCGCCCTGAGCTTAGCGCACGCGGTGCTGAGACGCAAAGTCGGGTAAAGGGGAAAAGTATTTCCAGCGTTTCCCCAAAACGTTCTCCTGATGTTTCCCCAAAATAGAAGTGGAGGAGTGATGACACGTGATGGAGAGAACACAACGCACGCAAGACAGCTAGGTCTTGCGGGTCAGGCTTCCATCTCCCCCACTGGCCTGGCAACGGGGACAGAGAAGCGGGAATGGGGCGCGAGCTCGCGGCCCGGGGCCGTGGGCGCCACTGACCAAGGTCATCCAAGCCCGGCGAGTGAGCCATCGGCCTGATGGAGAGCAGGCAAGAGGGCAGGGCAAAGGCAGCGGCGCCGGAGGGAGAGCGAGTCCCGAGGCCTGTGCTCTGGCGCCGGGCGCCCCCTCCCGGGGCCGCAGTAAACGGGGGTTACCTGGGGCGCCGGGCCTTGTCGGCCACTCTGGCTCTCTGCTGTCCCAGAACTAATTAAACGCCTCTTTTGGCGGAGGGAAGCCTCGGGTCCGGCGGTGGTGGGGGGCGTGTGGGGGCGGCCTGTGGGCACGGGAATAATCAGCCCCATTCTTGCGCTTCTACAAAACCCGCGGCGCAGCAAGAAGTGAACAGCGGCCGCCTGAATGGCAGTTTCAAAAGGCGACACCTGCAAGCGCGGCCGGTTGTGAATTGAATGGAGTCAAACGCGGCGCCGGCTCGTACCTGAGCCGCGAGCTATTAGTGTCAGGCGCGCCCGGTCGCCGGGCAGGGAAGCGCGCGGCCCGGCCGCCCGCGCTGAATACGACAAGCTGCGGCGCGGCCGCTCCATGGGAATGTCGCCACTTGTGCTGCTTGCGGTCGGGAGGGGGTGCGCCGCCCTTTCAGAGACAGACACAATTAGGCAAAATGCTCAATGAACATTATAAATGATGTGCGATCGCTCTGCAGATTGCCTGGCAAATCAAATTATATGGTCGCTCGCGGGCGATTTCCATGTGCTTTTAAAACTTAAACAGGTATTCGCCGATTTAAAAAAAAAAAAAAAAAGGCCGACTCAGGGATTCCGGAAAATACAACTGAAAGACTGTGTTGAATATTCACATGTCCCCTTTGTTAGCGACTGACTTCACAATGGGCTTGGGGAGGAGGCGCGTTTGGAGGAGACACATTTTTTACTGTCTTACGTACTGCGGAGGAAAACACCAGAAGTTCGCATTTATTACAACTCACAATTACAGTGGGACCCTTTTTTTTTTAAGACTAAAATTCTTCTCATAATGAATGACTTGAAAGCTACAGTCATTCTAATCAGATGGAAGCTGGCCCGTTGAGCTTGGAGAGAGGTGGGGAGAGAGCAGTGCTAACTCAGGAGGGGAGCTGTCTAGGGGGAGTCCGGGCTCCGCGCTGCGCACAGCCCAGGATCTGGGCCTGGGGCGCAGCTGGAGGCTCCCTGGCTGCCCACAGGCCTTCTGGCCGCCCGCTGCCCTCTGGGACGAGCAGCACACCGGGCGAACAGAAGAGAGCAGCGCCCGGCGCAGTGCGCCCTGTGCGGCTCCGGCAGCTGCTCTGGCATGGGCATTCCGGGCACCCTGGTCACCCTCGCTCCGCCCCAGTTTGGCCCTGCGCTCTGCCGCTGGCGACTCTGGAGAAGGGGCAGCTGGAGGCGCCCAGATTGCCGGGACCCCCGCCGAGGCCGGGAGCTGCGCCGCAGGCGAGGGTCTGTCACCGAGGAAGAGCAGAGTCGATTTTATCTTCTGAAAAGGAGGCAAGGAAGCGGCAGCAATAGGCCGCCTCATGTCTCCGCCGACCTTCATCTCATTTTCGATTTTCTACTCTTTTGGTTTTCAGATAATTGGGCCAGAGGGAGGGGTGCAGAACCTGGATCCTGGAGGCAGTTGGCAAATACATGTGTGTGTCCTGCTGAGGAAGGACCAGCAGAAGGGAAGACTGGAAATCTGGCCTTTTTTGGTTAGCCTTTGTTACTGCATCACTGGGCAAGTAGCTTAATTTCTCCGGCTCAGCTTCCTCATCTGTGAAATGGTCGTAGTATTACCAATGTCAGATACGGTTGCCTTTCAGGATTTTTATTACTTTAGTTGAGAAGAGCATTCTTTATGGTAGATTGTTATTGATTGTTAACCTTAAAGTCAAGAGCTATACATGAACCCCAGAGATAAAAAAAATATATATATCTCAGGACAAATCTCAGAAAACTAGAGTCCAGAGCACTTGTGATCCTCATCTCCCTCCTCGCCCTGTCCTTGCACTGTCCTTGTTGGGACAGGAGTCAAAGAATGCTTTTCCTGCTTCTGCGTGAGAAGAGGTGCTGGGAGTGACAAATGCAGAACTCGATCAACATGCAGCCTATGTGGCAGTGCGTCTGTGTTCAGAAGGGGCAGGTCTCGAATAAATTAACCATTTTCATCTCTTCGTTGTCAAAAACTTTTCTGTTGATACCAGCGACCAACCCCATGGAGAGCAATTGAGAAACTCATCTTAAGAATCAAGAAGGCATGTTTCATTGAGAAAGAGCATTTCTTTATTGCAGTTCTGGGTGTGAGAGTTCTGAATCGGAAGGTAGGGCCATCCGGAAGAGCCAGGTGCGCTGGCCTTGGTGCTGAAGGTAACGACCACACCTCTGGACGCAGTCTCCTTCAGATCAAGGGCCATTGTCAGAGGCTGCTCCAGGAAATGTGGTGACACCCGCTTGATACCTCCCAGTCAGAGTGGGAGCTTGGTGTGTGTGTGTGTGTGTGTGTGTGTGTGTGTGTGTGTGTGTGTGTGTGTGTGTAAAATGGGTTGCATGTTAAAGCCACTGCACAGTGCCTGGACAGTAGACAGGTACTCAATACATTTTAGTTAATTGGATAATTAGATACCTTTCTCTCAACCCCTTGTATGAGTTACTTATTAAATTCAATGTGGGAAAATTTTACTAAATAATAGTCTGAGGATGTTTTAAAGGTATGTGATTTCTTCCTGGCTTTCCTTCCATTGGATTTAAATATTATTGTGGCAGTTTAGACACAGAGTGAAATATATCAGACCAAGAGTTGTTCACCCAATGCTCTATTTTTGGATGGTAATTCGGTTCTGCATTATCTCTGGGTGATTCCATCTCAGGAAAAAGAGATGACCTCTGGGACAGAGTCATCTTGAAAAGGTACATGTGGTTTCAATTAATGAATTTATTCTGAGGTCTCTGAGGAGACTCATTTTGTACTGGGTTAAGCCAGTGGTTAAGACTTCATACATGTCATTTGTGGGGAACATTTCCCTTGGGCTAAAACATGATCAAAAAACCAAGAACATTGTTCACTTTTGGTGAAACCAAGAGCACAAGTTTTACCAAAATCTGTTCACTTTTCTGACACAAGGCCCATTCAATCATTAAAAATTCATTTCTAAATATGCTCATGCAAAATAGATATCAACTAGCATGTGTATATGTGTACACTCTAATAAGATAAGAAAATAGGCATATTTGAAAATATTTGGGTTAAAAGTCAGAACAATAAGATGTAACCAGGATGCATTTCTTTATACTTGGTAGAGGTGGCCTCAAGTTTTGGCTCCAAACTTCCCAGCAACCAATACAAAGAGGAAACACAACAAATGTCATGATTCGCAGAAAAACAACTGTTTAAGACACCTAAGAAAATTTCTTCCCTGTGTCCCCATAAAATGATGTCTTGAACAGTGACCTCAACAATGTCCCTAAAGCAAATGGATTTGGGTTGTGAGAGCTGGCTCGAGTTTGTGCCACTCAGTGTAGCCCTACACCATCCCCCTTGTCTAAGTAAGAAAACAGGTGCCAAGAAAGGGACCCAGGAAATGCCATGCTTACCCATCTATTTAATGGGCTGTTGGAAGCTGAGTGTTGAAGGCAAACCATCCTGGGAGTCCTTATAGTACAATTGTTGCCACTTCTGAAAGATTTGCAAAAATACCCTGGGTACCCAGCCTGGGATCTAAGGTAAGATCGATGGCAAGGCTGCCATTGGAAAAGAGCTGTTTGGGCTGGAACCCTGGAAGCCATATCTGCCTATGAAAATCATCTGTTTAAACCTCACATTCCTAGGCCCCAGAGATTCTGATTCCTTAGATCTGGGCAGCATCAGATATATCTACGATCTGATGCTACCCAGACTTACCGAAAAATATGTATATATTTACAGTCACTCCAGGTATGCAAGGAAATTACCAAAATCATTCCTGTTTCCTCTAGGATAAACTACAGTCCCAGCCTCTCCTATGGCTGTGTGGGACTGTGTAATTGAGTCCTGACCAATAGAATGTAGGCAACATCATGTAGATCATTTCCAGCATTGATCCCTAAAACCACTGTTCAATCCTCTATATTGGCTTTCCCTCCTCTTGTTATCTGTCGGCTGGATACAGAGGATCTGGCAGAGGATTCTGTGGCCCTGGATGACAGCAGAGATATTAGATGGAAAGAACCTCAGCCTCCGGGTGGAAAGACCATCATCCTTTTTGACCTGCTAACACACATTGAATTATGAAATGAGCAATAACTACATTTTTATGCTGTTAAGCCAACTGAGACTGGGGGGACTCTTTGTTACAGAATCTAGCTTTGCTTGTCCTAGTACACCAGCTGATTCTAAAAAGGTACCGTACCCACATTTGGAGAAACACTATCGTAGATAAAACTATGCAGAAGCAAATGATTCAGCCTTTTGGTGACAATTCACTAGCATGTAAAAATGGCTCAAATGGTAAAGACTTTCAGGTGTAGTCCAGTTGAATGCAAGACTGGGATAAGCGCTTCGCTGCCTACCTTCTACAAACGCTCCATAATGTATGTTTGGAGGTCATGATTACTATGTTTTCTGAATACTTCCCTCCTCTTTTCTCTCTCATCCTTGATCCTGTCACCACTGGGGCAGAAAGATGCATCTCAGGAAAAAAGGGAAGAAAGAGCAGTCAGCAGTCACATCTGTAGACTGTCTGTTATGGGGCAGACACTATTTGTAATACTTTCCATCGGTTACCTCATTTATGTTCACACGTTTTCCTTCAGGGTCTATGTTCATATTCTCATCTTTCATTGATGTTTCTAAAACTTTATTGGAACTGTTGCTCTAAGCATTTAGAGACTTTCAGGTGAGCTCATAGCTCTGCTCTTTAAGGTATCTTACTGGATGAACTAAGTGCCCCTGAGCTGTGCATCTCAGTGGGAAGATAGAGGGACATGAACTCAAGTTTAGTGACATCTGTGGACAGGAGCAGCAGTTTGGGGGAGATCAACAGATCGGCTGACTGGGTTCTGGGAGAAGCTTTTCTAAATGGACCTATGAGTCTGTTTGGACTTGATAACCTTGAACTCTGATCCTGGAAAAGGGACATGTTTTGTATAAAGAGCCTTAGCGAGGTACTTTTTTTGGGTCTTAAATATCCATTTCTAGAACATTGCAAATCAACTCTAATAAAAAAATTAAAAAATAAATTGAATAAAGCACTAAGCACTTGAAAAAAATGTTTTATAATTTGGGGTTTGGGGAGTTTGGGCTTTTGAGGGGGCACAAGCCCCCCATCTCCTTGCATGGCCCTGCGATAAACCTTTCTCTGCTCCAAAAAAAGAAAAGAAAATCTATTTATAGGGATCAATTCTAAGGAAATAATCTGATATATGTAAAAGGATGTACACGAAAAGCTCTGCCATGACACTACCTATAGATTTAAAGAGAGGAAATAACCTAAATGTTGTTCAAGTTGATATGCCATTAATTAATTAATTAATTTATTTATTGCTTTTTGGGGCTGCACCCGCGGCATATGGAGGTTCCCAGGCTAGGGGTCGAGTCGGAGCTATAGCTGCCGGCCTACACTACAGCCACAGCAACACCAGATTCGAGCTGTGTCTGCCACCTACACCACAGCTCATGGCAACGCTGGATCGTTAACCCACTGAGCAAGGCCAGGGATTGAACCCGCAACCTCATGGTTCCTAGTTGTATTCGTTAACTGCTGCGCCACAACAGGAACTCCCTGATATGCCATTTAATAATGCACCATGAAGGGAACTCCTCATCTCCTTTTTGAATGTTAGGTAGATGGAATCGTAGAATATCCCTTTGCAGCTGCTTTTTCCAACGCCATAAATGTGCACATCGTCCACAGTTTTGCATGTTTCTTTTTTTTTTTTTGCTGTGTAGTATTGCATTGTATGACTACACTGCTCCTTCTATAGGATTTTCCAATAGATGCTCCCATGTCTCTTAGTGCACCCGTGCAGACAGTTCATTGAATATAAACCTAGAACCAGAACTTCTGGGTCACAGGGCAGGCATATACGTAGCTTCAGGAGATAACTCCAAACTACTTTTCACAGTAGTTCTAACAGTTTATATTCCCAGGAGCAGGAAATGTGTGCTTTAACACTTGCTGAAGTGGGAGCGTGTGGTCTATAAAAGGAGATTCCAGGGAATTTGTTTCCAGCCCCTTCTTCCCAAGGACAGACAGGGGAAAGCCTCTGTAACACATTACGGGGTCTCCAAGGCGCACTGTGGATGTTACCGTGGCCGTACACTCAGCAGATCAGAATCTAAGCCGGCCTTGAAGTGAATCTACCAGCACAATGAAAATAATCCTCCAACAACAGAGCTGAAAGGTACTCTGAAATAACACTGGGTGAAAAGAGTTAGATACTGAGGAATAAGGTTCTGGATCTAAATGGATCACATGAATGAAATGTTTTTCAATCTGGGGCCTCTAGAAAGCCTTAGAAGTGGTAATGTGACTTCACCAAATATTTTAAATATTAAATAGAAACTTAGGGACCTCACTGTTGTATAGCCCAGGGAACTATATCCAATCATTTGTGATAGAATATGATGTAAGGCAATGTGAGAAAAAGAGTGTATATGTATCACTGGGTCACTTCGCTGTACAGCAGAAACTAATAGAACATTGTAAATCAACTGTAATAAATTAAAAAAAAAAACTACTTAGGGAGGAGTTCCCGCTGTGACTCAGCAGGTTAAGAACCTGATTAGTATCCATGAGGACGTGGGTTTGATCCCTGGCCTCGCTCTGTGGGCTAAGGATCTGGTATTTCTGCAAGCTGTGATGTAGGTCATGTGGCACGGATCTGGTGGTGCTGTGGCTGTGGTGCAGGTTGGCGACTTCTGTTCCAATTCAACCCCTAGCCTGGGAATTTCCATATGCTGCAAGTGCATCCCTCAAAAAAGGGAAAGAAAGAAAAATTTTAGGGAAACCAGTCCTGAATTGAGGATTGACCTTGGCAGGATTTTTTCCTTCCTTTCTTTTCTTTTTGACTTTTTCCTAGAGCCGCATCCACGGCATATGGAGGTTCCCACGCTAGGCGGCTAAAAGGAGTTGTAGCTGCCAGCCTTCGGCACAGCCACAGCAACACGGGATTCGAGCCGCGCCTGCAACCTACACCACAGCTCACAGCAACGCCTGATCCTTAACCCACTGAGCAAGGCCAGGGATCGAACCTGCAACCTCATGGTTTCTAGTCAGATTCGTTAACCACTGAGCCACAATGGGAACTGCAACCTGGGCAGGATTTCTAAAGCTTCCTGGCTTTGCTTTTGCCTGGAATCCCACGAATTCATGAAGAGCTCTGGCTACTTCATGTTCATTACAAGCTTTGGTTGGAAGTCCTGTATCTCTGATGAAAAAAAGAGGGAAATTAGCTACAAATGAACACATGCATAATCTCTTAAACCTTGGGGCCATGAGTTCTGAGGTGACGAAGCTGGAAAGCCTGAGGAGGCGTTTATCAGGGAGAACATGGGGGCTCTTGGCAACCCCTGAACTCGCCACACCAGCTGGCTCCAGGAACTCCCTCTGGCCTTTCTGAACTATTTCAGGCAGGCTCTCACTAAGGTTCCCCCCTGCTGATATACCTATACTTGTGGGCATAGAGTCTTAGCATTTGACTGGCCTACTCCATTACCACATGAGAAAAATCAGCAAGATGGTGTGCCACCATCTTGGGAGGCAGAACAGAGTCACCAGATGATGAGCAGAAAGATTCTGTGTTCCTTTTCTGTGGCAGCTGTGCAAATGACCACTCACGTGGTAGCTTGAAACTGTGTGTGGTTTATTTCTTATACTCCGTAGGTTGAATGTCTGACACAGGTCTCGCTGGACTAAAATCAGGGTGTCAGCAGGGCCACATTCCTTCTAGAAGCTCTAGGAGAGAATGCCTTCATTGCCTTTTCCAGCTTCTGGAGGCTCCAACATGCCTTGGTTTGTCACTCTTCTTCCTCCCTCTTACAAGCCAGTGACCTGGAGCCTCTTTGACCATTTTTCTCACTGTAGCACCTCCTTCTGCCTCTCTTCTTTTGCTTCCACGTAGTCACTTGGGGCTCTCCAGTGTCACCTGGGATCATCTCTTGTCCTAAGGTCAGCTGATTATCAGCCCTAATATCATCCGCCACCTTAACTGCCCTGGCTGTGGGACCTGGCACAGTCACATGTTGCAGGCACCAGGGTGTGGGTCCATTCAGAGGGTCAGTAGTCTGCCTGCCCCTTTCTATCACGTGCGGGATTCAAGGGGGAGGAGACCTTGGGTGGAGGTGGGAAAGGCGGCGGCTGAGCGGGAAGCTATAAAAGCACGTGCCTCCTCGCTTCCTCCGGGTGAGGCAGAGTGCCAAGAAGGTGGGCAATGCCCCGAAAGGACGTGACTGCCTTGCGAGGCTGGAAAGGACCTGCTTTGGTTTCCTGAGATATCTATCAACCCTCCGGGTGTTTTCAGGCCATTGTCTGACTCAACGCTGAGCCACCGAGGCGGCTGGGCTGTGGCGTGACTGAGTCCTCTCCCCTTGCGTCCCCAGAGGCCTATCGTCTGGAGTGCCTCTTGGTGGTGGAGAGACTAGAAATACCAGACGGAGGAACAGAAAATACTAGAAATCAATGAGATCGGCAGAGCCAACAGGGAAATTGCTAAATGCCAGACCTCAGGCATAAGCCCTTCATACGCAGTGTCTTCATCTTTGTAAAAGCAGACACCGTCTATCCGGAGGCGAGGGAGAGGGACACACAGTCCGTGTCCTTGGCCGGCACCCAAGGCAGGACCACCGCGCAGGGCGGGCCAGGAAGCTCCGAGCACATCCGGGTCTTTCCTCACGAACTCTTGTCGCTCGTCGCTCTGAAGGAGGGCGCTTCCGGGTTGCGCTCTCAGTTTTTCCAAGCAACGCGACGCGCCCTTGCGCTCGGTACCTTCGCCCTGCCAGCCTGGCGAATGGAAGCAAGGAGTCGTTACAGTTCTAATTGAGGGGATTAAAAATGCCAGTTCCCAGGAGCGGATGGCAGACCGGCCCCAGGTGCCACCTGGCCCCTTTGAGGCCGCAGCGCGGCTGAAAGTGGCGGGGGGCGGGGGTGGCCAAGGGATTTAGGTCTCCTTTGTCCTCAAACTGTCTTGTTTGGGTGGGGCCGCATCTGTTGTGGGGGCCGGCTGCCCTGTAATGAGGCTTGCGGTGCGGCCGTTTCTGCTCCCTGGCCTCGTTGGCACGGGCCCAGTCTTTGCATGATGGGTGTGAGCCTGGTGCCCTCTTTATGGAGGAGGCGGGTCAGAACCCCGCGGACTGGCTTTCCAGATAGTCATTCTGACGCTTCTTTATTTTCTCCTCTCCTTCTGGAATGCCCACTTATCCAAGGTAAGCTATTGGCTGCCACCCAGCGCCCCCCTCCCCATCTAAGTTTGTACTGTTTCACAGTTTAAATTGTTTCCTGTGTGTTACTGTTATCACTCCAGGAAGTTTCTAGAAGGCACATAACATCCTCACTCTCAGGTTTCTTTTCCTTCCCCCCAGTGCTCACACAGAAGAGGCACATAAATAATTGCTGGTTTATTTATTTGGCTGAATTCTAGCAGAAATTAAGCTGTTTAAATGGATGTGTGACGTATGTGAACCTCTGGTAGAAATAATAGACGAGCAACTTTTGAGCAACACGTATGAATGTAAAATAAGATGCTTTTTCTGCCTTCCTGAAACATGATTTTCCATTACCTACATTTTATCCACTAAAACAGAGTCATGTCAGAAAGCTCTTTTCAGGGAGCCTCTGTTGTGGCACAGTAGAAACGAATCCAGCTAGTATCCATGAGGATGCTGGTTTGATTCCTGGCCTCGATCGGTGGGTCAGGGATCTGGTGTTGCCATGAGCTGTGGTGCAGGTCGCAGATACAGCTCAGATCCCAAGTTGTTGTGGCTGTGGCACAGGCAGGCAGCTGCAGCTCCAACCTGGGAACTTCCGTATGCTGCGATTGTGGCCTTAAAAAACAAAACGAAGACAAACCCCCAAAATTTCTTTTTGGCTGTTGTGTCAGTAGCTCTCATATTTTGGAAACGTGGCATGCTTCCTTCTCCCTGAAAATGACAACAGTTCAGGTAATTCTGTTTTCTTCCTGCCAGGGAGCTCAAAGACCTGCTCAAAACTTAGAACAAGGGTATTAAGTCCTTCCTGGGGCTCAAACTTTCTGTTTTGTCCTCAGATTATTTGTAACGAGAGATGGAGTGTAAATGAAGAAAAAGAAGGCATACTTTTTAGGAAGCACAGAAAGTGAGAGTGGCTTACTGAAAAGGAAGCATCATTGGGAGATATATTACTTTTATTTGTATTTATTTATTTATTTATTTATTTAGTCTTTTTAGGGCTGCAGGTGCGGCATATGGAAGTTCCCAGGCTTGGGGTCAAATTGGAGCTGCAGCTGCCAGCCTACACCACAGCCACAGCAACGCTGGATCCTTAACCCACTGAGCGAGGCCAGGGATTGAACCTGCATCGTCATGGATACTAGTTGGGTTCAATACTGCTGATCTACAACGGAAACTCCTGAGAGATATTTTTTAAAAATTATAGCTGTTACGGGTTTCTTCATTTCAAACCCTTTTGATTCCTGACCACCCCACCTCTACTTCCTCTTTCACTGTCCACAGGGAGGTTGGCAATAGGGCTGCCACTGCGGACCCACAAGCAACACAACAGCCCTGAACCGAGGGTCCCCCACTGAGATCTGTGCGGCCCGTCCTCACCGGGACCTTGTGAGGCCTGACTCCAGCGAGTCAGCCGACCTGAAGCCAGAGCAGAAGCCTCCTCTGACATGGAAGCGGTGGCAATAACCGCCCTTAGGATTTCCATTTTTTTTGCATTTGTTTTTCCTAGTAGTGAGTTTGCGCTGTGAGTTCTTTGTGGACTCTGTTTTCCTGAGTACCCCATGCCTTAAAGCAGATAACAGCCCCTGGAAGTTCCACTGGGAGAGGACAGCCTTCACTACAGCACATTTAACTGTTCTGGCAGCTCCGTCGTGCTGTTTGCTCATAATGAGCTGATGATACACTGCAACTCTGACCCCCTTTCCCCAGGGTCACTGTCAACACCTGTCTCCCAATCTCATACTTGTGCAGAGGGTTTTCAGAGTCTATAAGCTGGATGTTACATGGGGCTCCAGTACCTCTCACCTTGTTAGTGTGAGCCCGTTGTGCTAGCTGCTTATGAATTTTTAACAGCTTTATTAAGGAATAATGAACATACCATATAAGCCACCCATTTCAAGTGTACAATTAAATTGCTTTTAGTATTTTAATATATTCACTATATACTATAATCTATTTTGAACCACATTCAAAATTACCACAATCTATTTTGAACACTTTGATTACCCCCCAGAGTGGCTCCACACCCCTTAACTGTCACACCTGTCCCCACCCTCTCCATCCCCCCAGCCCTCGGCAGCTACTAACCTGCTTTCTGTCCCTATCAGTGTTCCTGTTCTGGGCATCTCGTGCAATTGGAATCAGGCAATATGTGGTCTGTGTGACTGCTGCTTCCTCCTGGCTTAATGTTTGCAAGGTTCATCCATATTGTAGGTGTATTGGTACTTTGCTCCTTTTTTTTTTTTTTAATTCAGAAGTACATTATATAATTTATTTTCAATTTTTTAAAACTGACCTGGAATTTCCAACATGGCACAGTGAGTTAAGAATCCAGCCGCAGTGGCTGCAGAGGCTCGGGTTCAACCCCTGGCCCAGTACAGTGGGTTAAAGGATTCAACACTGCAGCAGCTGTGGTGTAGACTGTAGCTGTGGCTTGGATTCGGCCCCTAACCTGGGAACTTCCATATGCTGCAGATGTAGCCATAAAAAAAAAAAAAAAATTGACTTGTCATTGACTTACAATATTATATTATTTTCAACTGTACAACATAGTGATTTGATATTTTTTATTGATCATACTTCCTATAATATGATTATAAAAATATTATTTTTTCAAATAATATTGCATTATGCAAATACATCATATCAGTTGGTGGACATTTAGGTTGTTTTCACATTTTGGCAATTAGGAATAATACTACTGGGAACATTTGTGTACAGACTTGTGTGTGGACATTATGTTTTTATTTTTCTTGGGTGTACACCTGGGAGCAGAATATGGTAACTTTATTTTTAAATGTTGGAGGAACTGCCAGACTCTTTTCCAAAGTAGCTGCACCATTTTCCATTCTTACAGCAGCGGAGGAGATTTCCAGTCACTCCACACCCTCCAGCACTTGTTATTCTCTGCTGTTTTGATTATGATCATGCTAGTGGGTGTGACGTGCTGCCTGGTGGGTTTGCTTTTCATTTCGCTGCTGGCTAATGGTGCTGATCATTTTTCATGCCCTTAACTGGACTTTTGTATATCTTTGGAGAAATAAGTGTTCAGCTAGTTTGCCAGTTTAAAAAATTGGGTTGTCTTTTTATAATCAAGTCGTAATAGTTCTTTATATCTTCTAGACAAAAGTCCCTTATCAGATATATAATTTGCAAAGAGTTCCTCCCCTTCTGTGGTTTTCTTTTCACTTTTTTGATGGGGTCCGTGGAAATGCAAAAGTTTTAAATTTTGATGATGCGGAGTTCCCGTCGTGGTGCAGTGGTTAACGAATCCGACTAGAAATCATGAGCTCGTGGGTTCGATCCCTGGCCTTGCTCAGTGGGTTAACGATCTGGCGTTGCTGTGAGCTGTGATGTAGGCCAGCGGCTACAGCTCTGATTCAACCCCTAGCCTGGGAACCTCCATATGCTGCAGGTGCAGCCCTAAAAAGTGCAAAAAAATTTTTTTTGATGATGTTGCGTTTTTCTGTTTTTTCTTTGGTTTCTTGTGTGTTTGGTGTCATAGCTAAGAAACCATTTCCTAAAGTTATGGATTTTTAAAAAATCCTTTGCTATTATCCAATATATATTTTGTCTCTTTTCCGTACTGGTGTCATCCTCTAATGAGCAGATAAAGTCTATCCTTATGAAAGTAATAAATATTAACTGGCACAGGCTGGAGTACTGAGTGTGGCGGAGAAGGCTAATTTCCTATCAGGTTTGCTTTTCTCCATGGAAACGAACTTGCCACCGTGTGTATGGCTGCCCAGTGAGACATCACTGCCCAGCACTTACATGTGTCTTGGTGACCAAGTTCTCTCCAAAGACAGAGCCAGTCCCAGCCACACAGAGGACCACAAAGCCCTTGGGAAGGGCAGGGCTCAGAGTGGAAGAGCCTGGGTTCCTGAATGACCACATGGAGTTAGCTGCCTGCTGGCCGGGAACACTCATCCCAGGCTAATATAGAAGTTGGAAATAAATATTTCTGTCTTTAAACCATCATATTAGCGGGAGGGCCCTCTTATTACAGCACCTTAGATCTACCTAAGACTCGAGGTAAGTTGCAAATTACTCTATTCAAGGTTTCTTTAATTGTGAATTAATTAGCACCCTTAACGTGGAGTCAGTAAGCAGGCACACATCTGAATAACTGCCCTCCCTCCAGTTCCTGGGCATAGTTCTTTTTTTGTTTAAAGAAAATTTTTTTGTTTTGTTTTCTTAGGGCCACACCAGCGGCATATGGAGGTTCCCAGGCTAGGGGTCGAATCAGACCTGCAGCTGCTGGCCTACACCACAGCCACAGCAACTCGGGATCTGAGGCACGTCTGCGACCTACACCACAACTCACAGCAACGCTGGATCCTTAACCCACTGAGGGGGGCCAGGGATCAAACATGCATCCTCATGGATACTAGTTGGGTTTGTTACCACTGAGCCATGACAGGAGCTCCCCAATTTTTTTATTATTGTTGATTTATAGTGTTCTGTCAATTTCTGCTGTGCAGCATAGTGCCTCAGTTATATACATATATATATATATTCTTTTTCTCATATTATTTTCCATCATGTTGTATCACAAGTGATTGGATCTAGTTCCCTGTGCTGTGCAGCAGGACCTCATTGCTTATCCTTTTCTAAATATAAAAGTTTGCATCTACTAACTCCAGACTCCCATCCATCCCACTCCCTCCTCCTCACCGCTGGCAACCCCAAGTCTGCTGTCCTTGCCTGTGAGTCCATTTCTCTTCTGTAGGTAGGTTCATCTGCCAGGCACAGTTCTTTACAGTAACGTGGTTGGGGGTCCAGGCTCTGGCATCACTGTCTCAGGGTTCAAACCCCAGTCTCGGCTTAGACTAGTCATGACCTTCATCAAGTTATTTAATCCTCCTCATCAATCTTCAGTTTTCTCAACCTTAAAATGTAGGTGATGGTAGCACCTGTTATCTATTTCATCGGGCATTTCTGAGAATAAAATGAGTGAACACATATCTCTAGTCCTTAGAGGCCCGCACAGAGAAGGTACTTGCTTGAGCCTAGCTTTTATTATTTTATGCCTTGTTCATGAGGATCTTATTTAGTCCATAAAAAACTGATTGACTCCTAGTGTGCACCTTGCGCTCTGTTGGGTTCTGGGGCTACATTTTTCCACAGAAGATTCAGACGAAATTCTGTCCTCAAGGTGTTGACAGTTTAATAAGGAAGTCAGATTTAAAGTGATAATATAATGGGAGTTCCCTTCGTGGCCCAATGGTTAATGAATCTGACTAAGAACCACGAGGTTGTGGGTTCGATCCCTGGCCTTGCTCAGTGGGTTAAGGATCCGGCGTTGCCGTGAGCTGTGGTGTAGCTTGCAGACGCGGCTCGGATCCCGCGTTGCTGTGGCTGTGGTGTAGGCTGGCAGCTAACATCTCCAATTAGACCCCTAGCCTGGGAACCTCCACATGCGGCGGGTGCGGCCCTAAAAAAATGACAAAATGGCAAAAAAAAAAAAGTGATTATATAATGGAACTGGAACTATAATTTGTAACAAAGTGTGTGGGGTCTCAGAAGGATCCCCTCGCCCCTGGCTGTGGGTTGAAAAGGTTTCAGGGTGGGTATCAGGAAGAGGGAGGGTATTTTAAGAGCTTGGTGGAATTCAGAAGCACCATTTCCCCAGCTGTTCCTGGCTACCATATGTCCAGTCATAGTCAACGTCAAGGGGAGGATGCTGTTGACCTCAGTGGACAGTCTTCTTGGTCTCAAGTAGAAGAGAAGCAGGAAGGATGTATTTGTCTAGGTGGCTCCTAATGCAGAGCCAATCCCTCTCACAGTGTAAGAAGAAAAATCACTGTCTAGTCTCCTTTAAAACAATGCTTGGAGTTCCCTGGTGGCTCCTTGGGTTAAGGATCTGGTGCTGTCATTGCAGCGGCTCAGGTCGCTGCTGTGGTGTAGGTTCAGTCCCTGGCCAGGCAACTTCCACATGCCACAGGCACAGCCAACAAAACCTCCCAACAGATGCTTGAAAGATTGTCAGTTGAAAATACATAAAAAGTGACCAGTTTGGAGTTCCCTTCGTGGCTCAGTGGTTAATGAATCCGACTAAGAACCATGAGGTTGCGGGTTCGATCCCTGGCCTTGCTCAGTGGGTTAAGGATCCGGCGTTGCCGTGAGCTGTGGTGTAGCTTGCAGACGCGGCTTGGATCCCGCGTTGCTGTGGCTGTGGTGAAGGCCAGCAGGTACAGCTCCTGTTAGACCCCTAGCCTGGGAACCTCCATATGCTGTGAGTCCGGCTCAACATAAAAAGGCCAAAAGACAAAAAAAAAAAAAAAGTGATCAGCTCAATTGGGTAAATCATTCATACTCATAAACTATTCTCCCATCCTTCAGCCCGCTAATATACTGGACTGGATTTATGTCTCACTGTGCATCCACCCATTCATTTACTTTCTAAGGCAGAATTTCTATAATTATTCTACTTTGTGTTAAGAGGGCAGAGAACCCTCACATTGTTAAATACTTCCCCACGGCAATATTATTTGTTTAAAGTCTGTGGGTTGTTAAGTAAGAAAATACAGAAGATACATTTCTAGTGCTATGATTACTTACGATTTTTAAAAAATATCTGGGGGTGGGGTGGGGTGGGGGGGAGACAGGGAGGAAGCAGGGCTCAAAAGATGGTTAGTAAGCAGCTTCCCCAAAGAGGAAGCCCAAATCAACCATGAATAGTTCTAAAGCAGTCATCTGGCTCCCTCTGGTGGACATTTTCAAAATTACTCATTCCCCCACACAGCAGACACACTTGTTAGGAAAATGGAAAGATGTAATGAAACGGTCTACCAGCCCAAACTCTCTGCTATATGCCAAGGGTGTAACGAATTGGCTAATGTCCTTGGGTCAGTCTCACCAGAGCAAGAGTTTAATGGAAGAGATAAAACTGTATTCAGCTGGAGTTCCCCCTTTGGTGCCGTGGGTTAAGGATCTAGCATTATGGAGAAGGTTGAAGCTTCAGCTCAGAGTCAGTCCCTGGGCTGAAAACTTTCATATGCCACGCAAGTACAGCCAACAGACAAACGAAGACCCGCGAAAGACGCACACACAAACTGATTCAGCTCTACTCTGTGCAAAAGGGATATGGCAATTTAGCATTATTTGTACTCAGTTTTCTAGTTACTAAACCGTCCACACCCTCCTGCCTTAGTCTGCAGCAAAAAGCCCGTTTAGATTCAGTACCTTCTCAGGGTCTCGCCACCCCTCCCCTCTCCCCCCAAAAAGTACTCAAGGGACGTGTAAAGATGAGTAACGCCCTCTGTTGGCGCTGCTGAGTCCTATCTGTGTTGTCTTTTTCTTCATTTGGGATACTCGGACAGAATCTACACCTACACAGAACTGTTTCTGAGCCTTTTCGAGTTCCAGGACCCATGCTTCCCCCTCCCACAGTATGAGTTGCACATTTCTAATTGGTTGATAAAAGATATTTAATGTTAAAAATAATCCGTGAAGTGCATGCATAATTTGTGTTCTGTTCATCATGCGAAGGTGTGTGTGTGGTTTCAGAGGCACACCCAGTGTGTGACCTGCAGCTGGTCTGTGGGATCCATCACAGGGGTGCCAAGGCTCTTGGGGTCCAGGGAGCCTACCGCCTGGAAGACAAAAGCTCGGGGCAGACAGGGCTCCTCATCTTGTGGGTATTTCCTTATACGAGTGGGGTCTGCTGAACTCCCTCCTCAGCCCCCAGGGCCAGGAGCCGTTCCCTGCCCGCCTCTCTGTGATGCTATATTATTACACGGGACCATCGTGCCTGGAGCTCGCTGTGATGGCCCCGTCGTGGGACACTGGGGAAAGGGCTTGGTTCTGGGATGTGTCCAGCTGTACTCAGATCTTTGCTTCAGTCCATTGACTCAGGGCAAACCAGGGGCTGGTTGCTCACGGGCTCTCATCTCCTCAGCCCCAAGCGTATCACCTCTAACCTGATTACAGAGGGAAGAGGGTTCGAGTAAGCTCCAGGCGGTCTCATGGGTGACCTCACAAATCTAGCTCTCAGCCATTCGTTTTTTTTAGAAATGGGTTTGATGTATCTACCATGTACAAGGGCCTGGACGCTGTGGGCATGGAAAAGTCAGTAGAACAGTCCCTGCCCTCAAGGAGTTTCACTTCTAGCAGGGGTGCAGAGGACAGGTGGTGCATTCAAGGCAAAATCTAGTGAACAACACAAGGAACATGGCATCGCCATCTTGTTATATTGATGTCATTTGTTTACACGTCTCTTTCTTCCTCCCTCCCTCTCTCCCTCTTCCTTCCTTCCTCCCTCCCTCCCTCTTTCTTTCTTTCTTCTTTTATTTTTGGCTGTGCCTGCACGTGGAAGTTTCTGGGCTGGGGATCAAACCCATGCTGCCTCAGTGGCCAGATCCTAACCCGCTTGTGCCACAAGAGAACTCCCACATGCTTGTTTCTTAAAGAGCCCAGTGCTTCCTTTCTCCTCCCCTTCCTCCCTCCTTCCCTCCTCCTCCTCTTCTCTCTTTCTTCTCCTCTGTCTCATCACCCAGCACAGTGCCGTGAACACGGTAACGATCAAACACACACGAGTAAAGTGGGCTGGGTTCAGGGTAGACCAGCTCACACACACTAGTGGGTGGTGGGGCAGGCCGGAGGTGACGCCGCCTCTTCCAGTGGGTGTTTAGCTGTGATAATGGGTGTCATACTCAGTGTTATGCGGCTATCTAACTGTGAGCCCCCCTCCCCCAAATCAGGTCACATACAGTCAATCCAGGCTTCTCTGCTGCCACCTTCATCCCTGATTCTAAGTGATGGATGGTTGTCATATTGCCTTTTTTGTTTGGGTTGTTTCCAGTTTGCGACTGCTGTGAATATGGTGCTGCTACGACCTCTCTTGTATAGAGTCTTCGGTGCAAATAGAGACTTAGTTGGCAAATTACCCAGGAGCTGGCCTGGTAAGTCATAGAGGTGGGTGTGTCTAGCTGTCGTGGATGCTGCTTGTCTGGTAACCAGGCCACTGAGTCAGTTACCCCCAAATTCAGAGCTTTGAAACCACCTCCAGTTTATTGTATCTATTTTGAGGGCCACGAACTGGGGCAGGCCTGGCAGGGTGGTAGGGTTGGTGCCACATGGTCTGGGGCTGTGGGACGGCTTTAGCCACGTGTCCAGTGTACATCGAGTGCTGGGAGGGGACCCTTGGGATCTCAGGGAGCACTCTCCGGCACGGCATCCTCGGGGGCTGCGATGTTTAGGGGCAGTGGTTCCCTACCCCCCAACTCAGGGGCGTCGAGTGTTCAAGACCCAGTCAGAACTCCACCAGCTGCTTCCAGGGGGGCCTCAGAAGTCAGTTGGCATCACCTCTGCTACCTGACACAATCACATAAGTCCCTGGGGCTCAGAGTCCCTGGAAGAGGAGTCAGCCTTCACCTGGTCCGGAAGGAGGGACAGAAGGCTTGTAGCCCATGTGACCGACTGCACTGCACAATACTTAGGGGAGATTTTTAATGCCGACTTTACTGTAATGAACAAAGACTGTTCACATGTGTCTGGAAGCTTCCTCTCTCCACCTCCAGCTTCCAGACAGAGCTGCTTTCACTGCTCCCCAAGATCCTGCCTCAGCCTCTACAGGGAGAAAGAACCTCAGTCAAGTATCAAGTGCATGATCTGTCTCAGCTTCCTAGCCCCCTCCTTCCTTTCCTCCTCACCAGGGTCAGCCTCTCTCCCTCCACTGCCTCCCACCGCCCGCTCCAGCCTAAAAAAAGGGAAAAAGAAAGAAAGAAAGAAAGGACCAGAGTACTTAAAAGGAGTGAGAAAGGCCCCGTGGAGAGGGAAGACCTCCTGCCCAGGTTCTCCACCCAGCTGCTGGCATCACCCCAGGCGGGAGCCTCCTGACTGCGCCTGCGTGGGCACGGCCGGGTTGAGCAGACGCCCGGTCAGGGGTGCCCCGGCCTGCTCCAGGGGAGATGAGAAATGGTCTGAGCAGCAGCAAGGCGTTCAGGGTCACGCAGGTTCCTTGCTACCTGGCAACTTGCATATCTGAACTGCACCCACCCTCGACCCCGTGAGGACTCTGGCAGACATTTAGAGCTTTCAGTTAGTCAGTGGCCTCCGTCACGGATCGGGCTGTTTCTCAGCAGTGAGCAGAAGACGCGACCTTCGTACCTCCACCATGCTGGCATGTGGGCTTGGTGACAAAGTGCTTGAAACTTCAGGTTAACGCCTACCTTGCTGTGCCTGGAACGAATCTGCATTCAGAGTGGCTGGAGAGCCAGCAAATGCTTCTGGACCATCCAGAGAGAACTGCTGTTTGGACCCCGGGGAATGGAGTGTGCTGAAGGGACAGGACTTCTTGTTGATAAATTCTGGGCATTCCAGCTGTCCGGTCCCCACACGGCTTGAAGCACCAGAGAACCCACACCTGTGGCCACCCTCGGATGGTTTCCTTAAGTCCAAGTGACAGCACTTGACTGCCAGCACGGGCCGGTCACTAATTACTCTGAGCTGCATTTTCCCCATCTCGGCAAATCGAATTTGACTATGCAGATCCATTTTGATACCCAAATTCTATTTTATTTCAGTCAACTTCAATGGAAGGCATCTAATGAATGCTAGGTATTCTTATATGCCAGGTTGTCCTAAAATCATCCATTATATTGTATCCTCCTTCCAACAACCCTCTGAGGTAGGTCCTATTATTATTATGCCCAGTTTTACAGCTGAGGAAACTGTGGCCCAGAGAAGTTAAAGGACTTTCCTAAGGCTGCACAGCTGGTAAGTGGCACAACCAGGATTCGAACAGTAGCTGGCTTTGGGAGCTGAACTTGAGCCACTTGCTGTACCATGAGATCCTGGAGGGTTGTCTCAGGGGGACCTGCCTGGGGCTTCACAGCTGGCAAGTGGTGGGTCCCAGATGAAAATGAGGTTTTGTCTGAACCTGAGAAAGCTCATCCCTTTACCTCTGCGCTGTAACAGCTCCCACATGCTGTTTATAACCGCAAACGCTAGTAAACATAAACACCCAAAGGCAGGGCATTGTTAAATAAACAGTGGCATAGCTATACCAAATAATACACCTTAAAATTATGTGGGAGAATATTCACTTATGTGGGGAGGTGTTTTTGATATATTAAGTGCAGAAAGCTGTTACAAAACGGTGTGTGGCTTAAATTCACATGCAGGCCTGGAAAGGAGCGTGAAATACAATCCCTAGCCTATTAGTTTGGCCAACGCGCCAGCAGTCCTGATGCTGACAGTCCTGATGCTGTTGAAGGCATGCGGAAGTGCGAACACAGATACATGGCTGGAGGGAGTGCACACTGGCAAAACCACTTGGAAATCAACTGAGCAATCTTGAAATATTTATATCTTTCGACCCAGCAGTTCCAGTTCTAAATACGCATCTTAAGAAACCCTTGAAGAAGTGCACGAGGAAATTTGTACACAGAGTTTCCTGAAGCATTGTTTGTAGTAGTAAAATGTTGGGAACAACCTCAATTTTAACAGTAGAGGAATACACAACATGGTATATTCATGCAGAAAAATACTACACAGCTGCTTAAATATCAGGGCCACAAATATCAACATGGGAAGACTTGAGAACTGGCGAGTGTAAGTAACAGGTTTTAGCTCAGTATGCACAGAAATTACCATTTGTGAAAATAATATAAACATATACACCAGACACACACATATGTACATCCATCTATACATCCATCATCCCTGAAGAAAACATATCAGTTGATTTTACTAACAGGATCCAACTTTATCGGAAACATTTCATTCATACACACAGACACAGACTCAGACACACAGATACACCCCCCCACACACACACTATTTCCAGGTGTTCATGAGCATCAATGCTGCTGATGAACAGGATGGGTGTGTTTATTTTATACTTTCTGCATTACATGTTTTTCTACCCCTGCCCCGCCACTTTTATAAAGTAAAAATATGTATTTTTGTGGGAGAAGAATGGTCTCAGAATATTAGTGTAGCTGTCCCTGGGTGTTGGGATTATGGTGACTTAGATGTCCTTTTACCATGTCTGTATTTTTCTAAATCTTCCAAATTGAATATGTTATTACTTGAAAGGAGATAAAGGCAGTCTACGAATAAATCCTCGCCAAATCTCGGGGCAATGTGAGAACAGAGTCTGGAGCCGCCCCCCTGTGGTGTTTTCAGCCCTGTCCTCGGGGTGGGGGGCAGTGTGCAGCGCCCAGGCCTGGGGTGTTAGCTGTTGGAAAGAAAGGGTTCGCCCGAGCCAGGGAGCACGGGACAAGCTCCCCCACGCTGACCCCGGGGAGAGGACGACCCTGCTCCAGTGCCTCGCCTCCTGCAGCCGGGGCCGTGGGCGGTGGGCCGGCAGCTGTGTTCTGTCAGGGCCCCTCTGCGCGGTTTTTATGAGCTGACTGGTTTTGATGTCTCCAGCTCCCTCTTGCTGCTTCCTGGGTTAGGGCTTTAGCTTTCAAATGGCCCAGGAATCCTGTATCTGGAAGAGATCACAGGGATGGGGCCCAGCTGGGCTGATCACCGCCATAGGGCAGATCTGGCGCTGGTGAAAACAGGCTGCTTGCTGCGGTCGGGCTGGCTCTGCTGTTTCTTCTGGGGCAGTAGTTTCACTGCCAGGATCTTCAGTGGAAGATCAGTCTGGGATGTTTGATCCAGGACATAGATCCACTTGTGCCCAAGTTCCTCCAATTCTCCCCTAAATTTTCTTATAATGTATTCCTTTAAATAAATGATCCAAGTAACATCCACACATTGCAGTTGCCTGCTGTTTCCTAAACCTCTTTAATCTGTTTTTCCTTTTCTCTCTCCTCCTTGTGAATTACGTATGGAAGAAATCGTGTTGTTTGTCCTGTGGAGTCCTCAGCAGCCTAGATGTTGTCAGTTGCATCTCGTGATTTTATTTAAGATGGTCCTCTAGTCCCCTGGGTTTCGATTTCACATTTCATCAGATCGGGTTGGAATTTTTTTGTTAAGATTACTTCAGATGTCTGCTTGTTTCTTTTTTTGATGGTCCTGACCTAGATCTGTTGGGTTATGGGGGACTGCAAAATCGCGATTCAGAGCGATATGTCTTTCAATTTATGGTCTGGATTACTTATGGAGAGAGAAACTTCTCCAGAATTAACAGTTTGACTCTCCTCAAGTACAGCCCCTATAGGAGAGGCAGGATCCAACTTGAGACCCTCCCTCTATTTCTCAGCACCTTAGTCAGTTAGGGCTTCAATAACTGACTGTCAGATGAGGTGCTTTATAAACAATAGAAATTTAGTTCTCACATTTCTGGAAGCTGGGAGGTCCAAGGTCAAGGCACTGGCCATCTTCTCACTGTGTCCTCATATGGTGCAAGGCCAGGAAAGCTCTCTGGGGTCTCTTTGATAAGGGCACTAATCCCATTCATGAGGGCTCCACCCTTGGGACCTAATCACCTCCCAAGGGCCCCACCTCCTAATACATCACCTTGGGGATTAGGTTTCAAGAGATGAATTTTAGATTTCAAACATGCAGTGTATAGCAATCAGTTTTCAAAATGATTATTTGGTTACCTAATACCCTCAAAAATGGACCAGTGGACATTTTATTTTTATCGTTTATCACTCAGGGATTTAAAGGCATTTGAAATATTTCACTCTGTTTTAGATACCACTCTTATTGATCCTCAGATTGGCCCCAGCTTTGGTCAGCATGAGCCCTTTCAGGCAGGATGCTGAGTGCTTTCAGCATGATTCTAGTTGAGTGCTTGACAGCCTCCTTGCCACCTGGTTATGACAAGATGCTCCAAGCTCATCTTACACATTTCCTATCCCAGACCTGGAATCATCCATTTCTTCAAGGAGCCCTGGTTCCTTTGAGTGGGAAATAGAGACCACAGGTTGCCACCTATCACTGGAATGCTTCTTGTTTTCCAGCCTTTGCCTGGAAGGAGTTAGGAAATTATTTTTTTAAAGATAAAATGAGTTTCATATAATTACCTACTTGTATTTCCAACTTAAATTGAAAACTATAGGCTTTTTATATCACCATATCTATCACCCTAGGTTTCTCCTTTCTCCCACACTGAAAATCCAGTTCCTACCTAATTGCTCATAAGCTGACACTATGATGCTGAAAACAGTTTAATGTGGTTTTTTTTTGGCAGCTCTTTTTGTCCTAGGTGGATAGACAGGCAGATTACCGTGTTTTAAAAGTGCTTACAATGGTTCCTGTCTCTGTGGCAATGCCATTAACATGATAGACAGTCAGGTTCATTGTTTTACCTGATTCTTGATCATTTGGGGGATTGATTTTGCAAATTTCATTTTGTTTCATAACTACAGAAAATATTTTCATGGTTTCTGATCCAAATCACACTCTTTGTTAGATGAAAGTAGCGTATTACACAGCGTCTCCCCCACTGTTAGACACCCTGGAGGTCCCTCCACGTTGGTACATGGAGATGGTCTCAGTTCTGTTTAGAATCGGGCAGTGCTCCACCTAATACCAGAGCGGCTGTACCAGAGCTTCTTCAGCCGCTAACGGAGTGATGAACCCCTTAGATCATTTCCAGTGTTTTTGCTTTTACAAACAGTGCTGCCATGAAAATCCTCCTACATTCTTTTCTTATTTTTGCCAGTGTAGCTTTAGGATCAGTCCCTAGAAGTCCAATTGTTGGGTCAAAGGGTAAACGTATGTTTTCCAGTAGATGTTGCCAGATTGCCCCGGACGGGGTTTTAGGGTCGTGTGGTTTTTTGTTCTTATGCCTATTTCTCCACAGTCTCACTGATGGAGCATGTTACCAAATTTTTGGACTTTTGCCAATCTCAGAGCTTCACTCATTATCTCTGTGAAGTTACGAATTTGCAATTGTCATTGTTTAACCACTGAAGTCAGAATAAAGAAGAAATGTTTTGTCTAGGGAACTACACTCCATATTTTGTAGTAACTGTAAGGGAAAAGAATCTGAAAAGGAATATATATATATTTTAAATTCTTATATATATTCTTATATATATATCTGATTCTTATATATATTCTTAGGTATATATCTGATTCAGATTCTTAAATGCATTCACACATACATATCTGAATCACTTTGCTATACATCTGAAATTAACACAATATTGTAAATAACTATACTTCAATAAAAACAAAAAAAAGAAAAAGAAATATTTTGTCTAGATAATATCCTTTTTTTTTTGTCTTTTTTCGTTTTAGGGCTGCACCCACAGCATATGGAGGTTCCCAGGCTAGGGGTCCAATCGGAGCTACGGCTACCAGCCTACAGCACAGCCACAGCAACGCCAGATCCGAGCCGAGTCTTCGACCTACACCACAGCCACAGCAATGCCAGATCATTAACCTATTGAGCAGGGCCAGGGATGGAACCTGCAACCTCATGGTTCCTAGTTGGATTCGTTAACTGCTGTGCCATGATGGGAACTCCTAGATAAGATCCTCGTTAGTTTAGGATTAAAATCATCACAGGTATATGGGCTACATCCAGACTTCATTAGCCTGTGGCTACAATATTAAGTCTCATTACATTTTTTTCTCTTTTTTTGGTCTTGCCTGTGGCATGTAGAAGTTCCCAGGCCAGGGACTGAACCCGAACCGCAGTAGCAACAATGCCGAATTCTTAACTGCTAGACCACCGGGGAACTCCAAGTCTCACTAACTTTTAGTGCCAAAATTATAGTAGTTTGAGGTTTCCTAAACATAGCTGAAAAGGGGCATAGCTGTCTTTCCTCCAATTCCTCTGGGGAGCCTCCCAAGGGGACCTGGAAGGCAGCCCCCAGCAAGTGTATCAGCAGCAGTCATCAAGCTGGCTGCTGCCCAAGTTCTCCGCTGTGATCCTGCATCAGTGGTGGTGGCTACGAGGACACCAACACTGACCACTGCCCCAGCCAGCGGCCTGGGAGGGAAGGAGTCAGCACTAGGAGACCTGAAGAGACTGACAGAGCAGCTGCCCCCGCACTGCGCTAGACTGTCTCCTGACCCCTCCCCTCATCTGTGCCTTTCTCCTAAAATATCTCCGGAAGACCTCAGTTTGCTTTTGGCTTTTGATCCTTGTCCAGAATCTTAGGAAGATTTTCATAAAAGGGGTTCCTTCCTTGGATGGTTCAAACCCCCTCCAAGAGGCCTTCCTCTGCTCTACAAGGAAAGGCTCTCGTGCATACGGACAAACTCCAACAGCACAGGAACGTGAGTCAGAGCATCGTCTACACTGACAGCATCTTGTCAGCTCTGAGTGTCGGGCTCCAGGGGCACCTCCGTGCGTCTCACAAGCACACAGCAGAATACACAACTAGCTGGCTCTGATTTATAACAGCAAAGCAGGAATGACTCACTGAAGACCAGCTTACACCAGTTTAAAAGACAAAATAGGGAGTCCGTGTTGTGGCTCAGCAGAACTGAATCTGACTGGTGTCCGTGAGGGTGCAGGTTCGACCCCTGGCCTCACTCAGTGGGTTAAGGATCTGGTGTTGCCGTGAGCTGTGGTGTAGGTCACAGATGCGGCTCAGATCCTGTTTTGTTGTGGCTGTCGTGTAGGCCAGCAGCTGTAGCTCCAATTTGACCCCTAGCCCTGGAACTTCCGTACTCCACAGGTGTGTCCCCAAAAAAGGGCAACATAAATAAATAAATAAATAAATAAATGGCAAAATAACTGGGAAAGTGGACAAAATTACTGGAAAATACATTTAAATAGAAATCATCCTGGAGTGCATAAAACATTAATGATAAAAAATACTAGTGATTTGAAAGACTCATTTTGATTGGTATTTTTTTGGAAATTTACTTAGAACCAAAGAGGAAAATTTAAATTCATGGAAAACATCATCAAGCAAGCAGCGTAAGCACAGTGATTTAAAAGAATTAGGAAAAATATGCCCCAATTTGGAAACAATTTTCTTTAAAAATGTGTACAGTTCATAGGACTCAAATGTTATCTCTCCCAAACACATCTACATTTCAAAAAAAAAAATCATGGTAAGTGAAAAAAATGCTTAAAATTTTATAATAATGTTGCCAGAATTTGTTTTTACTATTTATTGCTTTATATTTCACTGCTTTTTTACAATTGGTTGTTCTATATCATAAGCTGTCACGTATTTGTTTTTGAATGAATCTAAGCCACTTTTGTTAAGTGCAGACTGTGGGGGACAGCATGTGTGTGTGTGTCTGTGTGTGTGTCTCTGTGTGTGTGTGTGGTCCCTGGACTCCCGGCAGCTTCCTGTCTATGGCAAAACAACAGGACACTTTACTCACACATTCTGGAAACGTCACTTAACTTAGAAGGAAATCATGGTCTAGGTTTCACCGAAGCCACTGAGGCCACTTTGGAGGGAGTGTGGTCACCATCTGAATGGTCAGGCCTCTCAAGATGGCTGTTCCCTTGCTTTCTGTCCATCCCCAGCCGACCTGTGCCAGCCTCACCTGTACCCTGTGCACGTGTCTGACCTCCACACACTTGCACCCGGACCAGCTGGTGATTGTTCATATCAAAGGGGCAGCAAGGGGCGTGCCCCTCCCCGGTCTCCCTGGTAACTAGTGAGCCCACCTGACCTAAGTTCCCGCGATAACTGGCAACCTCCCCTCCGCCTCGGGAGCGAAGCCTGCGGCCATGTTCTGCCCGTCGCCGCTGCAAACGGTGGGGTGTCGCTCCAGGAACTGGCTTCAGATGGGTAAGGTCCCCCATCCGTTAAGCTAGAGACGTCTCTGTCGCTGACTCCGGGCTTTTTTCGGTCTTAAAGCTAGTTAAGCACAGGCCGCGTAGGCCTGCGGGCAGCAGCCCAAGACCATCTCTCCTCGGTGACAGGGGACCCTCAGGCTGTTCTTCCTCATCCCACCTGCTTGTCCCTTGCAGAGGGTC
Organism: Catagonus wagneri; assembly: GCA_004024745.2. Taxonomy (NCBI): domain Eukaryota; kingdom Metazoa; phylum Chordata; class Mammalia; order Artiodactyla; family Tayassuidae; genus Catagonus; species Catagonus wagneri. Next base: position 6,416,602 of record PVHT020000059.1, read on the forward strand.
TCTGGCCCTGGGGAGGAGACGCCAGGGAGGAGCTCTGCTTGTGTGGTCACTGTTCCCGTCCTGGAACCATAGTTGAGCCTGGGATCCCGGGACGATGCAGGTCTTGGGCTCCGTGGAAATGGTCACCCCAGGGCCTCTCAGAGGGGCTCCTTTTCCATTCCTGACTCAGACCCCAGGCCCAGGCGAGGGTCCGCTCCTGACGTTTCTTCTCTGTTGCACTGCATCTGGGTGACTCTTCTCAGTGTCCGTGCCCTGTGCAGGACCCGCCCCACTCCTACATCCTCTGAGGGAACCCACAGTGACAAGGGTGAGGCAAAATTTCAGCATCAGCTGCCTCTCGGGGTCTGAAGGTGAGGGTCTGCTGACCAGTGGGGGCCTCTCCCCCCTCGTCCATCCGGGCCCTGCCGGTCCTGCCCCCAGGCCTCAGCGTTCAGGCTCCAGGAGGGTAGGTGGGGATGAGGGTACAGGTTGGCCACGCACTTACCTGCAACACCACCAAACAGGGATCATGGCCAGATTGTCTGTAGGTCTCAGAGACTCCTAGTCTTGACCATGGACTTCTCAAGGCCTTTCCTCTGCCTGAAGTCGGGATTGTACCTGAGCTGTTGTGCAAATTTAACATCCTGCTTTTCCAAGTGAAAAACCACCCAACCGGGTTTCCACCCATGAGGACCTCGGAGGCGGTAGAGGCTGCAGTGAGGACGCAGGGGCCTTGGGCATCGCACTAGGATTCAGTCTGTTTAACTGTAAAGTGATAGCAGTTGGACCCCGTGCCTTTTCATCTCTTCTCCGTGGTATTTCATGTGTTAGGTTCTTCCTCAGGTTCTTCTGGGAATAATCCTGAAAGCAGCTTTCTTTTTTCCCCCATAGTATCTCATTGTATTTTTAATATTTGTGGGATATAGTCTAGTGTTCCTGTTTTTGTTGGTAGTACTGGTTATATGTGATTTCAACTTTTGTCCTGAAAGCAGCTCTTTTTTCCCTTTCTTGTTTGGCCATTTTTGTGTCCCTCTGACCATTAAAAAGCCTAATTATAGGAACGAGATCACTAGGAAATTTAACTCCTGATTTAGGTTGTCCTGAATGCACACCATGCCTTGCCTAACCTGTTGATTCTTTTTTTTTTTCTTTTCTCTGCCGCACCTGCGGCCTGTGGATGTTCACTAACTCGGGACTGAATTCGAGCTGCGGCTAACACAGTTGTGGCAATGCTGGATCCTTAACGGGCTGGCCACAGTGGGAACTCCTGCTTCTTTTCCTAGATTAAAAGACTGAAGAATTAAGCAGTTAAAGAATGACTAGCTCTTTGCCCTCGACAGCCCCTTTAGTAATCCTGTAGGCAGACCACATGGACAAGATAACATCTGAAGAGTCAGCTAGTCCACACTCAGTGGAGAATGATGCAGAACCCAACCCTCTGCCTCCATGATTTACTGATTTCCCATTAAAAATGATCATAGCTTCAGAGTTCCCATTGTGCCTCAGTGAGTTAAGAACCCAATGTTGTCTCTATGAGGATGTGGGTTCAACCCCTGGCCTCAAACAATGGGTCCAGCATTGCCACAAGCTGCTGTTGCAGATGCAGCTTGGATCTGGTGTGGCTGTGGCTGTGACTGTGGCTATAGCTGTGGTGTAGGCTGGTAGCTACAGCTCTGATTTGACCCCTAGCCTGGGAACTTCCCTATGCTGCAGCTGGGAAAAAAAAAAAATGATTATGGCCAAACAGAATCTTCAGGTTGGTCTCAGGAAATAAGTCCACCTTCTCCTCAGGGACCAGGGAGAGCACACAGGCCCTGGCCTTCTGCCTTCTTGGCCCTGGCCAAGCTGGTTTCTTATTAGGACATTAGTCCCCAGCAGTGGAGACTGGAGGCGGGTGCTGGTGACTCCCAGAAGCCTGTTAGGAAAAGGCGTCAAGTTTGGTTCTCAAGTTAATGACACGCTAAGAGATTCACGAACACCAAGAGCTTCCTCAGGACACTTGAGAGGCGTCCCTCTGGAGAGTCCAGGAGCTGGGGAGTTGGTGAGGAGGGTGGTCCCAGTGAAGCGGCGCCTGAGACCGAAATCAATCCAAATAACGTGTAGAAAACAGATGCTCTTAATTGCTGATCCTTCTTGCGACCCCTACCAAGATTTTTTTTTTTTACATGTAGCCTAAATGTTCTCCTCACAGGCGCAGTGAAGGACTTACAGTTTATTCAGAGGCTGACGTGCTGCTGATTGAAGAACAAAGAAGAGCAATCAAGGTTGGTGTTTTTTTCATATGTCTTTTAACATTTACAAAGAAAATGATTTCAAGGGATACACACTAGAAAGAAACTGTAAATAGTTGCCAATCAGTCAAATACTTGGATTACTAAAAATATTTTGCCCACTCTCATTCTTACCACCCCCTCCCCCATAATCAGCATCTAAATGCAACAGGAATTACTCTTTGTTCATGACTCTGGGGGCAGTGGGGGAATAAAGGGTCAGATTTAAGGGCATCCAAGACCCCAGGACCTGGGCTTGGATGACCTGACAGACCCAGACTCCCTCCCTGACGAGGGCAGGGAGATGGCCTCACAGGAAACCAGCAGAAGCCTTGGTCTCCCCTCCCTGCTCCCCAGAACTAGACTCGGGGCCCTTCAATGGTGAGCTTTAATATGGGAGAAGGGTCAGAGAGCAAGGGGACAGGAACTGGGGCTGACGTGGACAGCAAGCCTGTAGGACACTTCCTCTCTGAAGAATTCCTCTCTTGCTAGTGTATTGAGAAAATGCCCTTTTCCTGGAGGCTTGAAGCTCCAGTGGGGTCTCACGGCACACCTTATAATGTCATTGTTCGGTTTGCTGAGGGAGGAACCCGCGAGGCCAAGTCGGTAAAGCAAGAGAAATTACTAAGGCATCAGAAACAGATGGGCTGAGCTCAAGGTGGCGCCAGCAGCCACTGCGAGGAGAGGCCAGGCTTATACAGGATTCAGGGCGGGAATCTGCTGGGGGCAGTCTATGGCGGGAACTTGTGGCAGGAACAATAAACAGAAGGAGGGGAAGGTTACACAGTTCAGGGAAGGGCAGGTAATCTTGGTAGGTGGTTAATCTATGCAGGCAGTTGTTTTCTACAGGCCCCGTTTCACATTGGTTTGATTTTTGTTTTGTCCTGAACTGGGAGGACCTCCAAAGAATCTAATTTTTCATAGTGATCAAAAGCTGAATGACTTTTTAAATATCCTCTTGAAATCATTTTGTTAGAAATTGGCTTGGGAGTTCCTATCATGGCTCAGTGAAATGCACAAACTGGACTAGTATCTGTGAGAATGTGGGTTCGATCCCTGGCCTCCCTCAGTGTGTTAAGGATCCAGCATCGCCATGAACTGTGGTGTAGGTCATAGACATGACTCGGATCCCAAGTGGCTGTGGCGTAGGCTGGCAGCTGCAGGTCTGATTGAACCCCTAGACTGGGAACTTCCATATGCTACAGGTGCAGCCCTAAAAAGCAAAAAAGAAAGGAAGGAAGGAAGGAACTGGTTTTTACATCTATTTTCTGGGATGAAGTTGGTTTATAGATCTTGATGTTACCCTCTACCTTTAAGGGGACTTTTTAGTCTTTTTAAAAATTAAATTATAGTTGATTTATAATGTGCCAGTTTCTGCTATGCAGCAAACAACCCAGTCATATCTATCTATCTATCTATCTATCTATCTATCTATCTATCTATCTATCCATCCCATTAGTTGTATTCCATCATGGTCTATCCCAAGAGACTGGATATAGTTCTGTGTGCTATGTAGTAGGATCTCATTGTTTATCCATTCTAAATGTAATAGTTTGCATCCGTTAACCCCAAACCCCCAGTCCATCCCACTCCCTCCCCCCTCCCCCATGTCAACCACAAGCCTGTTCTTGATGGCTGTGAGTCTGTTTCTGTTTTGTAGACAGGCTCATTTGTGCCATATTTTAGATTCCACATATAAGTGATATCATATGGTATTTGTCTTTCTGACTTACTTCAGACTTAGTATGATAATCTCTGGTTGCATATATGTTGTATATATGTACCACATATTCTTAATTCATTCATTTGTTGATGGTCATTTAGGCTGTTTCCATGTCTTGGCTATTGTGAATAGTGCTGCTATGAACACAGGGGTACATGTATCTTTTTGAACTGTAGTTTTGTTTAGATATATGCCTAGAAGTAGGATTTTTAGATCATATGGTAGTTCTATATTTAGTTTTCTGAGGAATCTCCATACTGTTCTCCACAGTGGTTGTACTGATTTACATTCCCAACAGTGTATGAGGGTTCCCTTTTCTCCACACCCTCTCGAGCATTTGTTACTTGTAGACATATTAATGATGGTCATTCTGACTGGTGTGAGGTGGTACCTCATTGTAGTTTTGATTTGCATTTCTCTAATAATTGGTGATGTTGAGCATTTTTTTTAATGTGCCTACTGGCCATCCAAATGTCTTCTTTGGAGAAATGTCTATTTAGGTATTCTGCCATTTTTTTATTGGGTTCTTTGATTTTTCTGTTGTTGAGTTGCATGTGTTGTTTATATATTTTGGAAATTAAGCCTTTGTCAGCTGCATCATTTGCAACTATTTTCTCCCCTTCTATAAGCTGTATTTTTGTTTTGTTTATAGTCTCCTTTGCTATGCAAAAGCTTGTAAGTTTGATTAGGTCCCATTTTTAAAATTTTTGCTTTTGGGAGACTGACCTAAGAAAACATTGGTATGGGTTTATGTCAGAGAAGTTTTGCCAATGTTCTATTCTAGAAGTTTTATGGTATCTTGTCTTATGTTTAAGTCTTCAAGCCTTTTTGAGTTTATTTTTGTGCATGGTGTGAGGGTGTGCTCTAGTTTGATTGATTTACATGCAGCTGTCCAGGTTGCCAACAGCACTTGCTGAAGAGACTTTTTCCCATTTTATATTCTTGCTTCCTTTGTCAAAGATTAATTGATTGTTAGGTGTCTGGGTTTATTTCTGGGCCCTCTGTTTTGTTCCACTTATCTGTATGTCTGTTTTTGTACCAGTACCACAGTGTCTTGATTACTGTAGCTTTGTAAAATTTCTGAGGTCTGGCAGTTATATCTCCTGCTTGGTTTTTGTTCCTCAGGATTGCTTTGGCAATTCTGGGTCTTTTATGGTTCCATATAAATTTTTAGATTTGTTCTAGTTCTGTGAAAAATGTCATGGGTGATTTGATAGGGACTGCATTAAATCTGTAGATTGCTTTGAGTAGTATGGCAATTTTAACAATATTATTTCTTCCAGTCTAGGTGTGTGGGATAGCTTTCTATTTCTTTGAATCCTCTTTAATTTCCTTTATTAATGTTTTATAGTTATCAACATATACATCTTTCATCTCCTTGGTCAGGTTTATTCCTAGGTACTTAATTTTGGGGGATGCAATTTTATTTTTTTATTTTTATGATTTTAATTTTTTCCATTAGTTGATTTACATTGTTCTGTCAATTTCTACTGTATAGCAAAGTGACCCAGTCATAGATTTATAAATACAATCTTTTTCTCACATTATCCTCCATCACGTTCTATCATAAGTGACTAGATATATAGTTCCTTATGCTATACAGCAAGATCTCATTGCTTATCCACCCCAAATGCAATGGTCTGCACCTTTTAATCCCAGACTCCCAGTCCATTCCACCTCCCCTCCTCCCCCTTGGCAACCACAATTCTGTTTTCCAAGTCCATGGGTTTCTTTTCTGTGGAAAGATTCATGTGCCATTTATTAGATTCTAGATATAAGTGACATCATGTGGTATTTGGCTTTCTCTTTCTGACGTACTTAGTATGAGAGTCTCTAGTTCCATCCATGTTGCTGCAATGGGGTGCGACTTTAAAAGGTACTTTTTAAAATATTCCTTTTCTAATATTTCATTGTTAGTATACAGAAAGGAAACCAGTTTCTGAACGTTAATCTTGTATCCTGCTACTTTGCTGAATTTATCAGTTCAAGTAGTTTTTGTGTGAAGTTCTTAGGGTTTTCTATGTATGGTATCATATCTGCACATACGGACAGTTTTACCTCTTCTTTTCCAATCTGGATACTTTTTTTTTTTTTTGTCTGATTGCGTAGCTAGGATTTCCAATATTATGTTGAATAAAAGTGGTAAGAGTGGGCATCTTTATCTTGTTCCAGATTTTAGTGGGAAGACTTTTTAGCTTTTCTCTGTTGAGTGTTATATTGGCTGTGGCTTTGTCATAAGTGGCTTTTATTATGTTGAGATATGTTCCCTCTATACCCACTTTGGTAAGAGTTCTTATGAATGGATGTTGGATTTTGTCAAATGCTTTTTCTGCATCTGTTGAAATGATCGTGTGGTTTTTGACTTTATTTTTGTAATGTGGTGTATTACATCAATTGATTTGTGAATGTTGAATCATCCTTGTGAACTTGGGATGATTCCCACTTGGTTGTGGTATATGATCTTTTTTATGTGTTGTTGGATTCAGGTGGCTAAAATTTTGTTGAGAATTTTTGCATCTATATTCATCAAAGATATTGGCCTATAATTTTCTTTTTTGGTAGTCTCTTTGTCTGGTTTTAGTATTAGGGTGACGGTGGCTTCATAGAATGTATTTGCAAGTGTTCCTTTTCCTTCAATCTTTTGAAAAAGTTTTAGAAGCATGGGTATAAGTTCTTCTTTGTATATTTGGTAGAATTTGCCTGTGAAGCCATCTGGTCCTGGACTTTGTTTTGTAGGGAGTGTTTTCATTACACATTCACTTTTATTTCTAGTAATCAGTCTGTTCAAATGGTCTATTTCTTCTTGATTCAGTTTTGGTGGGCTGTATGTTTCTAGAAAGTTATTCACTTCTTCTAAGTAGTCAAATTTGTTGGCACATAATTGTTCATAGTATCTTTTTTTGCATTTCTGCAGAATCAATTGATATTTCTCCTTTTTTATTTCTTATTTTGTTTATTTGCATTCTCTTTCTCTTCTTCTTGCTGAGTCTGGCCAGAGGTTTGTCAATTTTGTTTACTCTTTCAAAGAATCATCTCTTGGCTTTATTGATTTTTTTTTCTATTTTAATCTCTATTTTACTGATTTCCTCTCTAATCTTTATGATTTCCTTCCTTCTGCTGTCTTAAGGTTTTGTTTGTTCTTCTAATTCTTTTAGGTGGTAGGTTAGGTTGTTGATGTGAGATTTTTTTCTTTATTGGGAGGGCCTGTATCACTATGAACTTCCCTCTAAGAACTGCTTTTGCGGTATCCCATAGATTTTGTGTGGTAGTGTTTTCATTGTCCTTTGAGTATTTTTTAATTTCCTTTTTGATTTCCTAATTGATGCATTTTTTTAAATAGCATGTTGTTTAGTCGCATAGAGTCAGTTTTTTCTCACTTCTTTTCCTGTGGTTGATTTCTAGTTTCATGCCATTGTGGTCAGAGAAGATGCTTGGAATAGTTTCTATACTCTTAATTTGTTGAGCTTAGTTTTGTGCCCCAGTATGTGGTCAGTCCTAGAGAAGGTTCCATGTGCACTTGAAAAGAATGTATATTCTGGGCTTTTTTGGATGTAATGTCCTGAAAATTTGGGGTTGAGGATCCGGCATTGCCAGGAGCTGCGGTGTAGGTTGCAGATGTGGCTCAGATCCTGCATTACTGCAGCTGTGGTGAAGGCCAGCAGCTGTAGATGTGATCCGACCCCTAGCCTGGGAACTTCCATATGTTGTGGATTTGGTCCTTAAAAAAAAAAAAATCAAGTCTAACTGATTGTGTCATTGAGGATCTCTGTTGCCTTACTGATTTTCTGTCTAGGGAATCTACCCATTGATGTGAGTGGGGTGTTAAAAGTCTCTTACTATTATTGTAGTCCTATCAATTTTTCCTTTTATATCTGTTAGTGTTTGTTTTATGTATTTGGGTTCTCCTATATTGGGGCATATATATTGAACAGTGTAATATCCTCTTATTGAAGACCCTTCAAGATCTTTTATTATTAGTGTCCTTCCTTATCTTTCTTACTGACTTTAGTTTTAACGTCTGTTTTGCATGATATGAGGTTGTGAGTCCCACTTTCCTATCACTTCCATTCACGGTCATAATTCTCTGCAGTTATTCAAACAAGTTATGGTTTCAACTTCTGTCTCTCTCTCTCTTTTTTTTTTTTTTTTTGCTTTTTAGGGCCACAGGTGTGGCGCATGGAAGTTCCCAGGCTAGGGGTCAAATAGGAACTATATAGCTACTGCCTTACACCACAGCTCACAGCAATGATGGATCCCTGACCCACTGAACGAGGCCAGGAATTGAACCCACATCCTCATGGATACTAGTCAGATTCGTTTCCACTGTGCCACAATGAGAATGCCGTCTCTGTCTCTTTTTAACACTGTGTATACATGTGCTGATTTGATGGTGGAGGGTAGGCATGAAGTTCCTGGATATGAAATTAATCTATAAAGTTGCTAATACAATAGGATATGACTGAGGTTCTCTTCTGTGGCCAAAGAGAAACATTCCTGGCGAGTAGATGAAAACACTTTTCTACTAAGTTGCTATTATTTCTTATGCATTACGCAGTGCTTCAGTGGAAGAATGCTCATATATATAGTTAGTATTTGGTTGGAGTGAGAGGCAAAGGCCTCCAGAAAGTTGGGTGGACTTGGGCAGCAATCCCTGTTTCTATTTTTTAGGAAAAGTCCTTCTTAAATGAAAATATGGTCAGAATGGAAACGCAGCCGATATGTGGCAAATATGCCTGAAATCACCTTGGGAAAAAGTGCTACAGAGGTGGGCACTGAATAGGGCAAAGGACCTTTATGATTAGTCATTATTTTTTGAATGGTCCTTTCCCACCCTCTTATATATGAAATGCTATGAGGGCCCAAGAGCATGTATCATAGTCTCCGACAGTTAGAGCAACTTTAAAGGACAGTTTCTAGGGAGCATAGAAATGAGCATTTAACAGAGACTTGGGGCTTCTAAATAAATGGCTAGTTTTCCTCTTAGCACATTTGTTGAATACAGGATCTTTGTGGGTCAGGGTGCTAAAATCCTAGGAGAAAAACCTCTGAAATACAGAGCACTGTTTTTTTATCAGTTTTGTGAGCAGAGAGTTTAAACCATTTTAGGAGAAAAGGCCTCATAAAATACACAGGTTCTCAGGTGACCTTCATGTTGGAAGGTAAGAGGTAGACTGCGCCTTATCATATGTACAACCTGGCCTCTGGATGTACATTTTGCAGTCCTTGACTGAATCAAAGTGAGTGGCCAACATCTGCCCAGCACAGGGAAAAGTGTACCCTCTCTAGAGGAAAGTAACATCATCTGGGAATGGAATATTTCTAATAATATCTGAAATTCAATTTAAAAATACTGGACATTCTTAAAGGCAAGAACACATGACTAAAAATTAAAAGAAAAAATATAACCATGGGCGATACAGATAGTGAAGTTAGCTAACAAGGGCTTATAAAAGTATGTTTAATGTATTCAAGAAAAAAATAATATGGGGGAAATACACTTGTTTTACTTTGTTGAAGATGGAGAACTTCAACAGAGAACTGGAATTCACAAAAAAGAATTTAATTTTTCAGTTATTTTAGAACTAATAAAAGTATAACACTTAAAAGAATCTTAAGAATGGGAAAATACAGTAAAGAACCTTAGAGATATATGGGATGCAATAAATGGTCTAAAACTTGTGAAATTCAGAAGAAGAGAAGAGAGAATAGGGGAAAAATAATAGTGAAGAGATAATAGCAGAATTTTCCATAATTGAAGAAAGTATCAACTTAATATTCAAAGAGCTCTGTGAACCCTAAGCACAATAAATACAAAGGCAACCACACCAGGGTATGTTACAAATTGCTGGAAAAAAAAAATAAAAAGAGAAAACCATAAAAAAACAGTTGTGGGGGGAGTTCCCATCATGGCTCAGCAGAAACGAACCTGACTAGCATCCATGAGAACAGAGGTTCGATCCCTGGCCTCGCTCAGTGGGTTAAGGATCCAACATTGCCGTGAGCTGTGGCGTAGGTCTCAGATATGGCTCAGATCTGGCATTGCTGTGGCTGTGGTGTAGGTCGGCAGCTCTAGCTCTGATTAGACCCCTAGCCTGGGAACCTACATATGCTGCAGGTGTGGCCCTAAAAAGACAAAAAAAACCCCACAGTTGTGGGGATATGGGAACACAGTACCTTCAGAGGAGCAACAATAGAACTGACAGCTAGCTAATTTCTCAGCAGAAATTATGGAAGTCATAAAACAACTGAATGAAAGTATAAAAATTCTCCAAATTAAAATTCTATATCTAGGGGAAAGGACTCTTCAAAAATGAAAGGAGACCAAAAGGTATACATTAAATATGTGCATTTTTTTGTATATCAATTGTACCTCAATAAAGCTTTTAAAAAATGAAAGAATAAATACATTTTCTCTTCAATAAAAACTGAGAAGATTCATCATTAGAAATCATAAAATAAAAGAAAAAGTAAAAAGAGTTCCTTGAGTAGAAGAAAAAAATCCCACAAGGAAACATAGGATTTCAGAAAGAAATAAAGAACAATAGAAAGGGCAAATACGTAGGTAAATATAAGTGAATAGTGACATATAAAGTAATTATTTGTGGGGTTTAAATGTGTGTAAAATTAAATACATGACAATAGTAACATAAAATATGGGTGGTGTTAATGAAGTTCAAGTGTTCTAAGGTTAACATTTTGGAAAAGTAAAAAGTAATTTTTTTTGTGTGAGTATAACAAGTTAAGGATGCATGTCCAGGATAACCACTGAAAGAAGAGTTCATAATGCAGAACATGATAATGAAGAGAAAAATGGAATACTTAAGCTTCATTTCTGCCCATATGTTCTCAAAGAAAATGATTTTAAACACTTTCAATAACAAACTATCAAGACTCTCAATTTGTAACCAAATACTACTATGTGATCTAATTGTTTTTTGACATTTGATTCAGTCATTTTTTTGAAAGAGCAAGTTCATAGACTTAGAAAGCAAATATAAATTTAAGTATTTTATTTGAACAGTTTTAAGTTTAACTTTGTAGCCCCTTGTATTCATTAACACTAAAGTTTAACAAACTCCCATTGAAAGTTAGTTGCAGGTAGAGAGGTTGGAATTAGAATGTTCTAGACAGTCTAAAGTTTTGGAAAAAACCTGCATCCTGTGGATCCCCACATGTGCCTCCCAAAACACAGCTCATCCACAGCCTGCCTCCTTGTTGCCTTTTCCACGCAGGGATTGTGGATTACTCTAATCCTGTATTTTCATTCCTCTTCTCATGTGATCTCTCACCTATACATGTCTGTGAAGAACTTAACTGCAATGGAAAATTCAGCATAGTTTTGTTGGAATTTTTTGGCTTAACCACCAGCCTCCTAATGTCCCCAGAGTCACGCCCTTTGGTCCCGGCAAAGCCCACAGAAGTTCATTTAAGGGAAATGGCTGCCCCTGTCCTTCTGTGAAGTTCCAGTCAGAGCCAGGGTTGAGCTGACTCCAGGTAATGAATTAAAGAAGGTGTGCCAGCAAATTTAGTCTCGTTTGGTAGTTAATAAAACTAGTCATTTGCATAAATTTGAAAACTGAGTTTGGAAATGAGGGAGTGGCAAGGGAAAGGGACTCCTGGAGACAGTCAGTGTTTCCTTGGTTTGAACTTGAGTGCCACACTGTTGATGCAAAACCTCTGACCAGTAGGCCCAGGTCCATCAGGAAACACATGGCCAAGGTGAGCTTCGCACTAGAAGGAGAGAAGCCTCTGTTATTTCTCAGCTGGGACAAGGCTCCTTATGTAAAACCAGACAGATGAACCTCACGTCACTACCCCACTCTAGTCTTTGACATCAGTGTGTGGAAAAAGCCTATCGTATCAGAATTGGATTATGAAAGGATGCAGGGCATGGCAGTGGTAAACAGCTTTCTACTTTATCAGTGAGGATGTGAGCAAGTGATTTACCGTAGGCCTTCATTTACTCGTGTAGGAAATGGGGATGATTATTATACCTAGGTGATAGAGCTGTTGTGGTGGTTCATGGATACAGTGCCTTTAAAACCTAATACAATTCCTGGGTAAATACTTGGCAGTCTTATAGTCAGTGTATTATTATTGTTTTTTACTGAAGACAAGACTAAGCTGTGTTTATCTGCTTGCCTCTGGGATCTTACAAAACAGGAATATTTGAGTACCCAAGGATAGCAAAATGAATCTCCTGTTTGGATTTAAGTCACTCTCTCCTACCAGGCTCACAGGAGGAATGGCACTCTCATGTCACCTGCAGTGTTGCTCTGTCTGCTGGTGACATGCTGCAGAGAAGGAAGGGAGAGGAGAGGGGCCAGCGACACTAGGCCTTCCTGCTGCCCGTCCCTGCTCAACAGGACGTGGAGGGAGAGTGCTTTCTTTCAGATCCTCGCTCTGCTCCTACTGCTGCAAAGGCTCCTTGTATCTGCAGGCCTAGAGAGATGGGAAAGAGGGGCCAGCAGCAGCGCAGGAGAAGCCCAAAGTGCTTCCGTGACAAGAGCACTCCTCTGGTGCAGCGCTGACACGGAAGGCCAAGAGAGCTCTCAGTGGCGCTTGGGGCAGCATCAGGGAAAACAAAACAAGGACACCCACCTGCTTGCAGACAACCTCTGTGCGAGCTGGTCTCAGCGAAGTGTCCACACGTCTCAGGATCCCTGTGTCACTCTCATCAGAGCCAGATGTGCCGTGAGCCTCAGAAAATGAAGGCCATCCAGTGCCCGAGCAGTACTTTTTCTCAGAGCTGTCAGACATGCACAACACCACAGCTGCTGAGACTGTTACAGACTTACAAAGAGCATCCTGGGCTCCAACTCATTTCCAGGGAGCATAGTCTGACTCCTCCTCCTCTGCCATATCCCAGGGCTGGTTCCATGAAAAAATCGCTTCCAGGAATTTGGCCCACCGCACCTCCACTTTTAAGGATGCTGCCCCAGCAGGTCAAGGACTTCTTGTTCCTTTGATGCTGAAGGCATCCCTCTCAGTGTACAGAGGAGCTTTGTGAACTGCTGCATGTTAGGAAGCAGATCAAATCCACACGCTCTAATTGTAGCAAAGGGAGAAATCAAATGAAATACCAGCGGTTGAAGGAGCGCACTGTCATGAGTTTAGCATATCAGAGAAGCGTGAGGACTGGTGAGACGGCCATCTTCAGCAACGGGAACCCCGGGTTCTCTAAACACAAAGCCTGCCTGCCTCTGGGGTTCAAGGGCTGTCTCTGCCACTCGCAGCTGTGTGAAACTCGATGGGCTGCTTACCCTCTCCAGGCCTCAGTTTTCTCATCTGTAACATGGGGATAATAATATCTACATTATGCATATGTTCCGAGGGTTTAAATAAGCCTGAGCACCCAGACATCATGGCAGTGACGGAAGCCCCACAGGGACGAATGATAATGAGGGCTGGGTTGGGGGTGACAAGCACATCTACTCATCAAAGGCCCACTAAGTGCTCTGAAAGATGAACTCCTGTAAATCACTCCAGGAAAACAGATTTTTAAAAAGGGAAATGGCTTTATCTAAGAAAGAGAGACATGAAGTAGACTGTAAATTCAGGGAAAAAAAACACAAAGCAGTGGAGTTCCCATCATGGCTCAATGGAAACGAATCTGACTAGGATCCATGAGGACGCAGGTTCCATCCCTGGCCTCACTCAGTAGGTTAAGGATCTGGTATTGCTATGAGCTGTAGTGTAGGTTGCAAATGAGGCTCGGATCTGGTACTGCTGTGGTTGTGGCATAGGCCAGCAGCTGCAGTTCCAGTTAGACCTCTAGCCTAGGAACCTCAATATGCTGCAGGTGCGGCCCTGAAAAGACCAAAAAAAATAAATAAAAACTGAGTAAAGAAGGAGAAAGCATGGCAAATAATCAAATCCCTAAACTATGAGCATATTAGGAAGCTCAGCACAAACCCCAGCAGAAAGTCTAGTGTAAGACAGTGGTTTTCAAACAGTCTGGGCTTGGGGACCTCCCCCGCCATACTAAACAATTTTTTAGGATCTCTGAACGCTTTTGTTCACTATGTCTATCAATACTTAAAAAATTGGAAATTACAAGTGAGAATTTTTAAAAGACTTATGCGATAAATTATTTTTTAAATAATACATTCATTACATGCTAACATAAATAATCTAATTTTACAACAAAAGTTCTATTTTTCAAACTGAAACACTTAGCGAGAAGAGTTACATTGCTTTATAACTTTGCAAATCTCTTTAATGTCTAGATGAAAAAAAAAAAAAAGACAACTGACTCATGCTATGTGCTCGTGCATTCAGTCTGCTGAGGTGTCGTTCTGCCTGAAGTGTGGGAGGAGGACATGGTCTGGCACATATGCAGTTAGAAAAGGGAGCACCTGAAGAGCCCCTGAAAAGATCCCAGGAACTCTTGAAGAAACAGAGATAACTCTGAGGCTGGCTTCTGAGAGACTCAGGTATGAATCCAGGCTCTGCCTGTTATGTCTATGCGAACTTGGAAAGTTGCTTCATCTGGTAAAGCCTCTGTGCCCCAATCTACAGGACAGCAATGACATTGTTCGCTCACAGGGTGGCCGAGGGGATTCACTGAGGTGCTTTCTATATCCAGTGCCTTTAGTGCGGTGTCAGACACGTGGTACCTAAGTCAGCAGCAATTACTTTTTAAACATCATTATTACTCTTAGTAACAGATATCCATGGAATCTGAGCAGCTGTGGGTCCAGTAGAACTGGCCACACATTCACACTGGGTTCTTTGCAACCCCTTTTCTTTTCCAAGGGTTCCGAAATACTCATCCGAGCCACTCTGGTCCAGGGAAAAACATTTTAAGTATCTTTTAATCATAGCTTTTCCACCCTCAATAGTATATATAAAGTAGTGATCATTAAAGGAAATTTTGATGAATTATGAATATAATTCTTTTTTCAATGAATGAGTATAAAACTAATAAAAAGTCATTTAAAATGTTATATGGGAAACAATAAACCTTTATTGATGCAGTTAATAGAATCTAGAGGTTTTACCAGATAATATGAGAGGCCCATCATATATAATCTAAGAGTGGAAACTTAAATATTAAGACTAATTAGAAATTTCAATATACATATTTAAATGTTAGCAGATTGTAAGGCCTGCCCTTGAAAAACTGAAACCATTCTGGATCATCTTTATTCATATATTATTAGAGGTTTCTTTTGTTTAGCTTTGTTAGTTATTTATTTGCCTTGTTTTCGTCTTCATTTCTGGAAATTCCACAGCCCGCAAACCAAAAGCAGAGGGACTTGGTGATAACACCCCTCATGGTAGAAGAAATTCCATTCATTTGAAGGAATGGGAGCACATGAAAGGTTAACAGTGTTACATAGTTACCACAATGCACAGGCTGTCAGGGTGATCTGTAAAAAGGGAACTAATATCCGGTTTGTTTACTTCTATTCTAAGTTGGTTTAGGACCATGAAACCTGCAGTCTCACAGGAGATTTGAATAAACACCTCCAGAATCAGTGTTCCAGGGGGCAGGAGGAGAAGGAAGGGGAATAGAGGAAGCAGGGGAGGGGGCAAAGTCCCATAATTCCAAGCTTAAGAGTGACAGTCTGGAGTCCCTAGGGGAGCGATAACATCCCTAGAGTGCTCTTGACCTGGAAACCCTGGATTTGATGTCTCTGCACTGGAGGCCCAGCAGCCCCCCTAGAACATGCACCACACTGGCTCAGGGTGAAGGGAAGTCTATAGGCGGCAAGGAGCCCAGCGGCTAAGAGCCAGCGATCCCTCGTCCACTTGATTCCTTAACTGTCTAGCTTTGGTTGACTTTTCACCTCTTTCTGACTCTATACAAGCATCCGAAGGAATGTTTATTTCTTCTCTACTTCTGCTCTTTATCGCTGATGCTGGAGACTGGGGACAAGGAAGGAAAATGAGAGATCAAACAAGAATGCCTATATCCCTGTAGCTGCGTACCCTCTTAAATGGGAAGCACCATCAGGAATGTAGTCTTCATTTATAGATTCTCATTGATTAAAAGAGATTCTCAAGAGTTCCTCATTATCAGACACAGGCGTGTATACAGCCCTAAGAAGGATCTGTCTCTAAGAATATATCATTGCTAACAGGTACTGGGTGCTTGCTATGTGTCTGCCATTGCTCCTGTACTTCCATATGTATTAACTCATAACTCAGTTGACACTCCCAACAACTTTATGCATTCAATACTACTATCACCCTCACTATACAGGTGGGAAAATCAAGGCACAGAGAGGTTAAGAAACTTACCCAAGGTCACGCAGCCAAGATGTACGTCTACAGACTTAACCATTCTACAACATTATCTCTCCCATAAACAAATGCATCCTTAACAAAAGTATATTATGGAACATAAGCGTCTTATGAATATACTCTCATTTTCCTCAGTATCAGATGCAACAGGAGAAAAAAAAATGGAACAAACTTGAAAGTCATTAAGAAACAAAAATGCAAACGGCCGCTAAAATGAAATGATGAAAAGGAAACAACTAAGGTTGGTAAATTGGCAGGTCAGTAAACCGGCCACTTAGTAAAAAGGGCTTCTGGAGAACTGGCTGGTTTTCTTGTTGGTCTTGGCTGCTTCACTACCTGGGGATGGTCACTCAGCTTCCTTAATTTAGACTAGCACTGTGCTAATACAGTAGCTACTGGTCACATGTGGTCTTTAACGTTTAATTAGTTAAAATTAAATAAAATTAAAAGTTCAGTTTTTCAGCCACACCAGCCCATTTGGAGCACCCACATTTGGCCACCACAGTGGATGGAGCAGATACAGGACATCATTGTAGAAAGCTCTACTGGACAGAGCTTTTTGCTCTGGTCTCTGAGGCCCCTCCCTGCCCCAGCATTCTGTGAGTTCCTGACAGAGCCTACGAGGTGAGGGCGGATCTTGGGCACCGGATTGGAAGAAAGTGTCATCTTTACAGGTGCAGAAACTGGAACACCAATGAAGTCAAAGAACAAAGACTAAAATGTAGAACATGCTTTTTCAAGGATGGCCTCACATCTTTTGCCTTCACGGTTCAAAGATGGAGGGCGAACATCTGGTTACCACAGGCGCAAGGCTGCCCTTTACGATTTTACAGTATGATTCTTTGGCTGCAAACAGGTTGGCCATCTCAAGGTCCCACTTCTCCTCTTTTAACAGAATCACAGGTCAAAGAATAACAGCTCAGAAATATGCATCATTTTACTGTGTCAAAACTGACCGATGTCTCCCAGCTTTCCCCAGGCCGCTGCAGGCTGACTGCCATCTTAGCTGTCCCCTCACCAGCCACTGACAGAGTGAATGAATCTGGGCAAAGGCCTGCCCTTCCACGAGCATGAAGGAAAATCAATCCTAATTGCTCCTCATCCTTGCAAGTGGGGTCTGGCTTTCCAAATTCAACCCACATTAGCAGCCAGCAGTCCAGGAGAGCCCAGTCTGTGCAAAGCCCAAAGCACATAATGAAGCACTTCCTAATGGAAGATGCACAGAACTGGCTTGATTTATATTTTATTCTAAACCAATTTAGGGTTGAGGCAAAGGAAAGGAAAACATCTTTGAAGTTCTGAAAAACAGGACTTCAAAGATGTTTTCCTTTCTTCTTCATTGAATCTACTTTTTTTAAGACTGTTTCCTGCATATCTAAACAAAAAAGCCTTTGTCGAGAGATTTCAGATCCTGATTGACTTAAAAGAGGCTTTGAAATCAAGGGACAATTAAATTTACTTTTAGCTGTATAGACAAGGGCATGGTATTCACGACTGTCAAGCACTGTGGGGACTATCCTCATAAAATTCTACATTTCCTAAATTAAATTATAAACCCATTCTTTTTTTCGCTGGGAGAGATATAGTTTTAATCACATGGCCAGCCAAATACCATTATGGTTTAGATTTCTTTAAATACTTTCCCAGGGGGAACCAATGCTAATAGCTTTATCTTAAGGTGCCCACCAATCTTTATTATTATTAGTAGTACTAGTATTATTTTGCTATTTCTTGGGGATATAAAAAGAAAGAATATAGGCTAAGAAGTTAATTGCTCTGAAACACTAGAAATAATCGAGACAGGCAAGACTCGTAAGTGAAGAGCCCTCCTTATAGCAACCAGGCCAAATGAGAAGGGCAATTAAAAACAACACAGGTATGTATTTAGCCAAGGCCCCAGGAGACAGAGCTGTGTGAAATTAGAGGCTTACTCTTCTTTGGTACCTCTTGAGCTGCTTCTTACCTGAAGAGGGGGCTGTCACAGCATACACAGTGATACATCCCTGCTTCCTGGTTATTCAGGTAGATCCCACTGAAAGGCTGAGAGTAAATTTGATACATCACGTTGAGGTTTCTCATAACAGAGGCAGGACATGATACAGCAGATCTCAATCCAAGATGAGGTCCCTCAATAAAGGCATATTTGTATTAATTTGACAAAGTGCAAATATCACCAGAGAGAAAATTACAATACGCCTGGTGAAGCAGCCTGCAGGCTTGTTTACAACCGGTCTTTATTGTGCCAAATATTCAAATTATGACATTAATAATGCTGTGTATTTATGTAGCACCTTTCATCCCAGAACATCAAAGCTCGTGAAAAAATGAGAGAACGGGCCTCTGGATTGTGTAAGATCTTGGTCCCTGTTTCAGAAGAGCTAATACAACAGGAATCTAGTCCACTGTCTGAAACACTGTGAAATCTCCAATTAAAGACAGGATATAGATACATGAAAAGCAAAGCTCACTGTGATTGGGGTTGTGCCTTTAATATGCTTCCCGTGGTGCTGAGGGCACTGCATACGTAATAAATGCTAAATAATGAGCTAGGTTCTCCTAGTGCCTAAGTTACTGCTTAGATGAAATTGCCACGTTCACTGTGGCTTAAGGAACATGGAAGTTCCGAGAAGACAAGGAGATTTGAGGCAATGAGTGAGCCAAGTCTGATTTCTTTTTTAATGTTATTTTACAAACTGATCTCATTGAAAAAAAGATTTTTGGCCCAATACCTTTCATCATCTCCTCTAAGAAATTTCAAGAAGGAGTTCCCTTCGTGGCTCAGTGGTTAACGAATCCGACTAAGAACCATGAGGTTGCGGGTTCGATCCCTGGCCTTGCTCAGTGGGTTAAGGATCCGGCGTTGCCGTGAGCTGTGGTGAAGGTTGCAGACGAGGCTCGGATCCCGCGTTGCTGTGGCTGTGGCGAAGGCCGGCAGCTACAGCTCCTGTTAGACCCCTAGTCTGGGAACCTCCACATGCCGCAGGTGCGGCTCTACATAAACAAGGCAAAAAAAAAGACAGAAAACAAAACAAAACAAAACAAAAAAGAAATTTCAAGAAAAAGAAGCTCTTGCACGAGCCAAGTATGAAGATCTGCCAGCACTGTCTGGTAGCGGGCACCGTGGCATTGTACGGAAAACTGAGGCGCAGGACAGGTCGCCCAGTCCCAGAGCTGACTTAAGCAGCCCTCTCTAGACCTCCCACCTCAGCAAAGTCACAGGTCCAACACTCAACAATCCCTGAGATGGGAGTAACAGCACAGTTTTTGGGAACTGAGTAACAGACCATTTCATTTCAAATTAACCTCCTGAGCCTGCCATCTGGGCATACTTTGTTTCCCCTCTTTAAAAACCCTGAGCTTGGAATTCCTGTTGTGGTGCAGCAGAAACGAATCTGACTAGCATCGATGAGGATGAGGAGTCAATCCCTGGCCTTGCTCAGTGGGTCAAGGATCCAGCATTGCCATGAGCTGTGGTGTTGGTCGCAGATGTAGCTAGAATCTGGCATTGCTGTGGCTGTGGTGTAGGCCAGCAGCTAGAGCTATTTGACCCCTAGCCTGGGAACCTCCATGTGCTACACCTGCAGCCCTAAAGAAGCAAACAACAACAACAACAAAAAAAAAACAACCCACAAATGAAAAAAAATTAAAAAAAAAAAAACCATGAGCTTGGCTGCAGACATCAGAGTAGTGAGCTGGCCTTTATAGGGCCCGTCCCTAAATGCCGGTACCCGAGGCTGGCACAAAGCGGTGTCTGTAAGGAAGAGGAAGTTTTGCATCCGTCCCACTTGGGCGATGAGACACACCCGCCAAAGGGCTACCCAGGCCTGAAGCTGATCTAGAAAAGCTACTCCCAGGATCTGGACAGTCTGATAATAGTCAAAATACAATTTTGTCACTGCAGGGACAGTTGGACAGAGGAAGTGACAGGGAACTGCTAGCACAGTAAGTAAAAAAATAAATAAATAAATAAAATGTAAAAGAATCCTGAGCTGACATATTCTATGAAACGACATCTCTCCTCTGCCTCCTTGCCTGATGTCTGCACTTTCACCCCTCCTCCCTGATTTTATCCAAGTCCTGTCACTTTTTTTTTAATGATTTTTGTTTCCTCCATTATAGTTGGTTTATAGTGTTCTGTCAATTTCTACTGTACATCAGAGTGACCCAGTCACACATATATATGCATTTTTTTTTCTCACATTATTCTCCATCATGTTCCATCATAAGTGATTATAGTTCCTCATGCTATCCAGCAGGATCTCATTGCTTATTCACTACAAATGCAGCAGTTTCCATCTATTAACCCCAGACTCCCAGTCCATCCCACTCCCTTCTCCTCCCCCTTGGCAACCACAAGTCTTCTCCAAGTCTATGAGTTTCTTTTCTGTGGAGAGGTTCATTTGTGCCATATATTAGATTCCAGATATAATGGTATTTGCCTTTCTCTTTCTCCAAGTCCTATCATTTATTTAGGGTCAGACTCAGCTTTGAGTGCACTTGTTCACTCCAGTATTTACTTGAAAATCTAGTGTGTACCCAGTGCTAGACTGCTGGATACTAAGGTTGCAGAGATGGAAAAACCAAACCAAACCAACTCACAGTTCCTGCACTTGGAATCTGCTACCAAGCTGGAATGAGACACGTGAGCTGAGTGCTGGCAGACTGCACGACAGCAGCTCTGACAGAAAGGTGAACAGAGAGTAAGGGTGGCACTAATTCCTTTACTACTTAGGGAATTTCCTCGAAGGCTTTCTGTACCAGGTAATGTATGAGATGCCTGAGATAAGAGTTTTCTTTTTTCCGTTTTTATGGCCACACCAGTGGCATATGGAAGTTCCCAGGCTAGGGGGTCAAACTGGAGCTATAGATGCCGACCTACACCACAGCCACAGCAGTGCTGAATCCTTAACCCACTGAGTGAGGCCGGGGATCGAACTCGGATCCTCAAAGAGATAGCATTGGGTCCTTAACTTTCTAAGCCAGAACAGAACTCCAGAGTTTTATTTTTCTTTAAGCTTTTATCATCATTTTTCACTGCATGGCTAATTGGTGTTTATAAGGAAAATGCCAAGACACTAAACTGAGTTTTGAAGGATGAGTAAGAGTTAATCAGAGAGGTGGAAGACAGTGTATTTCAGACAGAGCAACCTGGGCTGGGCCCACAGGACAGAACAGGGCAGTGGGGAGAAGGGCTAAGAGGTCGCTGTGCAGGTAGGGGGGACCCATTGTAGCGGCTCTGATGACACCATGATGAAGAGTTTAAACACCATCCTACTGAAAATAGAAAGCCACTGGAAACTTTTAAACTGGGTGCGCACACAATCACAGCTGGTTTTTACAAAGAGCACTTGACGTCTACCTGAAGAATGGATCAGAGTGGGGGCAGGAAGACACTGGAGGCAAAGGACAGTCAAACAGCCACCAGTTCAGGCCTGGATTTAACTGTGGCAGGAGCAGTGGGAATAAAAGACAAGGAGTAATCAATCAAGAATTATTTAGAAGAGAGAAATGAAATGACTGACTGTACAGGGCGGGGCTCAGATTCAGAGACAAAATGACTTTCAAGATAACCTCCTGGTAACCCCCCCAAGATAAGTCCCTTATGCTAAGGACTGAGTATGTGTGTGCACCCCCAATTCATTTTTAAGCCCTAACCCCTGCTGTGATGACAGCAGGGGGTGGGGCCTTTGGGAGGTGATTAGGTCCCGAGGGTGAGCCCTCGCGAGTGGGATTAGTGCTCTTATGGAAGAGACATGACAGAGACGGCCTCCTTCTCCACTGTGTGAGGACACAACAAGAAGGTGGCCATGTGCAAACCAGGAAGAGGGTCCTTGTCAGGAACTAGATTGGCTGGCACCTTGATCTTGGATTTTTCAGCCTCCAGAACTGTGAGAAATCTGTGTTCGTTGTTTAAACCGTCCAGTGAATGGCATTCTGCTACAGCAGCTCAAACAGACCCAAGACCGTCTGGACCAAAGCGAGTTCTCCCTTCCTTGATCCTGTCAACACAGCATACCACTGGGAACAGCTGATACACTCAAAAGGGATGCCTGGCAGATAATCTCACCAAGAACTATTTACAAAGATGGGGACAGGACTGATGGAGACCAACAAGGGAAGGTGAAGCACCCTGGGCAGTGACTGAACACCTGCAACCCTACCAAGCCTGTGGGACACAGAAGCGGGCAGGCACCAAGCCCTGCGAGGCCATAGCCGGAGGTGAGGTGCTGCAGGAGCTGCCCCCTGCATGGGAGGAACACAGCCCTGGGCGGCGCCTGGCTCCCTGATTCTCTACCGAGCCCTCTGACGTCACAGCATCTCCCAGGGACCAGAGAGCAAGGGAACTGGTTGGTCTTCCCAGAGCTCAGAACTGAGTGAAGCATGTGGATAGCAGATCTGGATGGCCAAGAGTGACCTGCATAAAACCTTCTTTTTATTGATAATTTGACTTTTAGCTATCGCTTGACCGGACTGTAGTCCCCTTCATTGTGCTTGGCAGAGTGCTCGCAAATTACTGCTGCCCAATCAAAAGTATGGGCAAGGGAATTTTAATTTTGAGTTACCAAACAGAAAGCTTAGGTGTTTTACTTCTCTTTTCCTTAGCCTCACGGAGCTAACTGAGGCTTATCATTCTGCAGTGTTCTAAAAAGCTAAATGTGGAAATGGATCAACTGAAAGGGATTTATAACATTACTTAAAATAATGGATGATGCTCATTTTGTAAAATGGCCAAATGCACAGAGTATATTACACCATCTGTTTGAGAACCCCACATACTTATTTTCCTAAACATCTGGCAGCTCATCTCCAGGCTGCCATCTCCAGCTCCAATCCCTGTCTGGCTGCATCCTTCAGAACAGGGTGGCTTACAACACCCTAGGAAAACACACAACTGCACAGAGCAGCATGTGTGGCTCCCTTGTGCTACCTGCATAATGTCTAATGGAGTCTCTTTCCTAGTGAAGCCTTTCTTAAAATCCCACCTGCAGGAAGTTTTCAAAAATACCAGTACTACATGAGAATCTACTGGTTTCTGCTGGCCTGTCTAATGGCTCTAGCATCAGTGGCGAAGGTGAGGGTAAGACCACGATTATGAGGCCACAGGCACATGCACAGCTCCCTGAGTTTTGCACGTAAATTCAACGATAGAAATATTCTATAACTTTCAAAACCACTGTGCTGTGATCCACTCTGTGGAGTCTGCTTCACAAACGAAAATACCTAATAACCTGGTTCAGCGGCCATATTCCTTCCAGTGGCTGTATCTGGGCCTAAGACAGACTACGCATTGGGAAAGGCAGTGCCGTAAAATGACATGACAATGAGGAACCACCGAGGGCTGTTCTCTCATTAAATTAAAGAAAGCTGAGTTGTTGAAGGCATTTCAATAATGTGTCCACCCCTTGGCCTGCAGTCATTCGACATTCACAACCGTTTCTTTTGTGAGCGCCTACTAGCTTCAGGCACCACGTTAACCTACTAGGGACAATCCACCAACAGGGCAAATGCTAAGAAGGGAAAGTGCTCGTAAAGGTGAACCCAGCTCAGGGCTGAGACAAGACTTCCCTGTGGGAGTGAGATGGGGCGAGAGCTGAAAGGTAGGTTTGAATGAGGTGGGGGGAGAGGGGACGAGGACACAGGGTGAAAGGGCCTGAAGGGAGAGGGGAGCCCAGGGTCTGAGAGCTAAAAGGAGGGCAGTGTGGCCCAAGGGCAGAGATCAAGAGGCAAAGTGGGTGGATTCCACGACCAGGATGGAAGTAGGGGGTAGGGGCCAGAGTCTCTGGGGACTTATTAGCCAGTTTAAACTTTTTTCTCTTTACCTTGAAAGCAGTGGGAAGCCACTGAAGATTTCAAGCAAGGGGTGGTATGGTCAGATCTGTGATTTCAAAAGATCTCTTTGGTGGCCTTGCAAAGAATGGCGAGGTGAGGAGGAAAGACAGCTGTGAGGAGAACAGCTGGAGGCTGCTGCACACCAGCCAGGGAGGGGGGCCCCCGGACCAGCCTGGAGGCAGGAGCAGCGGAGAGAAGCAGAATGATGCGAAGGGCATTTAGGGGGCAGAATAGGAGGATGAGGTGATGGAGGCCGGTGGGTCCAGGGGAAGGTTTCTGGTTTGCACAAGTGGATGGATGCTGACGCCTGGGGAGGGGGGTACAATGGAGGGCATCCTAGAGCAGGTGGCAGCGAGTTAGGTCCTGTTGCGAGACCTTTTCCAACCTGTCCTCCCCCACCCCCAACACATCTATTCAGAAACTGAACAGCAGCGCAGCTCACCGGTTCCGTCCCTTTTTCCCTCGTGACATGGAACTGCTCCGGAGTCAGCTTCCTTTGCCACTCACTCTTGGAGAGAGAAGGCTCACGCTTTGTAAGAGACCCTGTATTGTGAAATAGGAAATTTTCAAGATTAAAACAGAAAGGCACAGTGACCTTTTCTCCCCAGTCTTTCTCCTAAAGCACACCATCTCCCAGCAGAACAACCCCTTCCTCCTTCGTAGCGACCAGAAAGCTCAGGTACAAAATGCTTTAATTGACTCATTAGTTTAATAAGAAATGAGTAATAAGTAGAGAGCTCGTTTTCCAGTCCCGGGGGGCACAGAAGCTAAAGAGGCAGCTGAAATGTGAAATAATGCAGAATAAGTTCTCCTCAGGTTCCTAAGGGGAGAAATTGATCCTTTTTCCATTAATACGTTCAAAGGAGTATTTCTTGTCGAGATACAGCTGGGAGTAGCTGAGGGACTGGAGAGAAAAGATCACTGGGTTTTTAGACCCCTCTTCCTTGCTGATTTATAAAGATATCTGTGATTTTGTTTGTCAAAGGAGGTCTTTATCAAAAATTCGTCTCACGTGGAAAAAAGAAGAGACTCTTACAGCACATACTCCTGAAAGGGAACTGAGACCCACCACAATCTGTCATCATGCTTCAATGGGTTTTGCCCACTTGTTTTCCTTTTTTCTGCTTCCTTCAGCTTCTGTCTTACTACTTTCATTCCGGTGAGTGTAAACCAAGAAACCAGGACAATACTCTCTCTAGCCAAAGGGGGTTAGGAAGTCTAATGTATGTTATAGTACATAAATGTTTTAATCATCCGAAGTTAAGAATATGAAAGGATCTTATCATCTGAACACCTCAGCTTAAAAAGGAGGAAACAGAGGCCCCAAGGGTTAGTAACTTGACCATATCACTGAAGATGAAATGTTAAGTACCTGTGATGTCACTACCCACATATCAAACGTGTCAGAAAATCATATCTGAATTTCATTTCAGGTTACAAAAAAGAAAGTCCTAAATAATTTCTCAGCAAGAAAAGACTTGTGGATTTCCTCTCATGGCTGAGCAGGTTAAGAACCTGACTAGTATCCATGTGTTTGTGGGTTCAGTCCCTGGCCTCACTCAGTGGGTTAAGGATCTGGTATTGCTGTGAGCTGCAGTTTAGGTCACAGATGTGGCCCAGATCTGGCGTGGCTGTGGCTGTGGCATGAGCCAGTAGCTGCAACTCCATTTTGACCCCTAGTCTGGGAACTTCCATATGCCACAGGTACAGCCCCAAAAAAGAAAAAGAGAAAAAGACCTGTATCTTGGTCACTAGTTAATAATACTGCATAATATGGTATTTTCAGTATTATATATATATATATATATGTATTTTTTTTGTCTTTTTGTCCTTTTTTTGTGGCCGCACCTGCGGCATATGGAGGTTCCTAGGCTAGGGGTTGAAATGGAGCTGTAGCCACCGGCCTATGTCAGAGCCACAACAGCGCCAAATCCGAGCCACGTCTGCGACCTACACCACAGCTCACGGCAATGCTGGATCGTTAACCCACTGAGCAAGGCCAGGGATTGAACCCGCAACCTCATGGTTCCTAGTCGGATTCGTTAGCCGCTGCGCCACGACGGGAACTCCAGTATTATATTTTGTTGATTACTTATGGTTGTTTATATTTAAGAGTTTTTATGTTAAATATATCAGAAGCTATCCTTTCTTAAATACTTTTTATAAGGCCATGGGGATTTCTTTTTTCTTACGGAAATATACCTCTGAAAGATTCCTATGGAAACATTTCTCAGTTACACATAAATTTTCAGGATCTCTTGGGGAGTGAAGCAAAGTGTATTTACGTGACAGCTATTAGTGCCCAGTGAGTTTCAGAGTTGTCATACAGAATTTCAAGTAATAAATGGAGAAGGAATAATAAAATCACCCTTTTGTAATCATTAAAATAATAAATGGATTCAGCAGGAATCATCAAGGGATTTTAAAACCTTTGGGTGGTAAGTATGCTGGAGAATGGAATAATCGCTCATTTTCAAAATATGATCCCAAAGATTATTAATTACAAGTAAGAAAATGTATCTTTATAGCAGAAAACTCTAGAAGCCACCATGTCAACCAAGCAAGATTAGCATCACAGATAGTGGGGCCAGGTGATATCCTCTGCCTCCAGGTGTGACATGGACATCAGCTTATCACAGCACTGAGCTGGGCTAGGGGGCTGCCAGGACTTAGTGACACTGAGGAATGCTTCATCCTCACCCATCTGCTTCTGCGTAGTGACACTAGACATTCTCTCTTTCGTGGTACCGTCTACTCCCTGGCTTCTGTGATGTCAAATTCTCTTGTCTCTCCAGCTTTTCCCTCTCAGCATCTGTCCTCAGCTCCCGTTCCTTAAGCCATCCTTGAATGCAGGTGTTCTAAAGAGGAGTCTGTCCCCACTAGGCTTTCTTCTATCATCCCTCCACACCGCCAGGTGATTTAATCCTTAAAATACCAGCCACACGACAAGCCTCCCAACCTATTTTCCCCTCCATCCTAGGTCTCTCTGCTGCGTTCCAGACCCATACAAAATCCACACCTGGATATCTCCTCTAGGATGTCCCATCTCTGGATCTCATGCTATCTTCTCCAAGAAACATTCCCTGAGCCCCCACCCCCACTCCCAAGTCTGGGTTGCAAGCTCTTCCTCTGTGTTCTCACGGCCTTCAGTGTCTCTGCAATAGACCTGTTTAATCACAACAATCGCAGGTTAATTTGTGTGAATGTCTCATCCACCTCGAAGCTGAAAGTCTGAAAAGGCTGGTTATTATTCAGTGTATTCTTAGAATATATTAGAGTGCCCTGGCATCTGATAAATATTCATTTCTTCATTCGGTTGGTTCTATTGACAGAGCACCTACTATATACCGACACTATTCTAAATACTGGGGATATGGAGGTAAAGAAAACAGACAAGAATCACTGCCCTTACGGGGTCGAGGTAAAGTAAGCTAACTAAGAATATAAAACTTAAGATGATGTTTTCAAAAATCACAAAGGAGATTTGAGAGTGTGAGGATGTGTGTATATACATATTTATATGTGAGTATACACACACAATTTAAAATAGAGTAGTGAGGGAAGGCCTTATTTGGAAAGTGACATTTCAGCAAAGATTTGCAGGAAATGAGCAAACACACCACGTGACTATCTCGGAGAACACTGCAGGCAAGAGAAGCAGCAGGCTGGCTGCACCTGGCATGTCTGATGAAGAGCACAGAGGCCAGACTACTGGCTGGAGTTGGCAGGGAAGACAGTAGACCTGATGGCAGACAGGTAATGGGGGCCAGACCATTTAGGGCCTCAAAGGCTATTGGAAGGCTTTTGTTCTGAGTGAATCTGGAAGTCACTGGAAGGTAAGCAGAGGCATGGCAGGACCTAACATATTTTGAAAGGATTAGTGGCAGAGATACTTGAAAAAAAAAAATTGAAGCAGGGTAAAGGCTGAAGCAGGGGAACCATGACAGAGACTACTTTAATCCAACTGAGAGGTGGAGACCTGGATCAGGACAGCAGCAGTAGAGCAGCTGAGACGTGGTCAGACGCTAGACTGTCTGATGGCCCAGCAGGAGGATCCACTGATGGGTCAGATGTGGAGGTGAGAGATAAAAGGGTCAAGGGTCACTGCACAGCTTTTGGGCTCTGGCAGATGGGGAAGACTACAGGAGGAGTAGGTTTAGAAACTTGGGGGTTTTTGGTTTTGTTGTTGTTTTGGGTTTTGTTTTGTTTTTGCTATTTTAGGGCTGCACCTTGCAGCATATGGAAGTTCCCAGGCAAGGGGTCTGATTGGAGCTGCAGCTGCCAGTCTATACCACAGCTCACAGCAACACCAGATCCTTAACCCACTGAATGGGGCCTTGGATCAAACTTGCATCCTCATGGATACTAGTTGGGTTCGTTACTGCTGAGCCACAGTGGGAACTCCTGGGAAACTTGGTTTTGAATTTAACTTTAAAAATGATTCTGGGATGAGGAATTGGAGACAGTTCACTCTTACTAGCAAAGCCTGCTCTTGCTTTTGCATTCCTTTTTCCCGCCATTTGGGGTGATCCTAAGAGTGACCAGTTCCAGCTTAAGTCACTGTTGACACATTGGCTCACGCTGGCACTGGCCTTCTATTGGTGTCTTGCCCTTGGTTGAAGGCTTACAAAATGTAAATATATACACACATCTGTTAGTCTTTAAAACTGCCTAAAATGCAATGCCTTTCACTTCCCTTATGCTTAAACACATAGTTCATATCCACTCAAACCAGTTCCAATCCCACTTGCTCTTAAAACAATGAAAACACCTTTCTCTGCTAGCACAGCCTAAAATGATTTGAAAATGTTTCCACCATTCGGTTGGCATTTAAGCTTGCATTGCTTTGCAAAGCTCTGTTGTCATCTTGAATAGCTATCTAAAGTCATCAATAGGAGTTCCCATCATGGCTCAGTGGATAACGAACTCGACTAGTATCTGTGAGGATGCGTGTTCAATCCCTGGCCTTGCTCAGTGGGTTAAGGATCTGGCGTTGCCGTGAACTGTGGTGTAGGATGAAGATGCGGCTCGGATCTGGCATTGCTGTGGCTGTGGTGTAGGCTGGCAGCTGTAGCTCCAATTAGACCCCTAGCCTGGGAACTGCCATATACCGTGGGTGAGGCCCTAAAAAGCAAAAAAAAAAAAAAAAAAAAAAAAAAAGTCATCAATAAACTCTTCACAATTGAATTGGTCTCCCATATTTCATCTGCCCAAGGTCAAGAATAGATCCACAGTTCTCCCCTTTCTCTCCTAAATCATCAGTTTATCCTTCCCTCTGGGCCATTCCCATCAACATACTAGAAATACTTTGGTTTTTCTTATCTTAAAAAATGCTCTTGATCTCACTTCCAGCTCCCTCCAGAACCCCTCAAATCTGTGAGCATCTCTCCCCTTCCTTCCTCCTGATGTCTATTAAATCTGTCTAATCTGATTCACCACCACCCCCTGCCCCCCGCCACCTAAAGTGCCCTTTTCAGGTCACCGGGAATCTCAACATTCCTAGACCCAGTGGTTAATATTAGTTGTCTCTTTCTCGGTCTTTCAATACAGTAGACATGCCATTTTCCTTAAAACACTTTGCTCGTAGGACACTGCATTCTTTTTTTTTTCTTTAAGTACTTAATGAATTTTATTACGATTATAGGTGTACAAAAATCATCACAACCAAATTTTATAGCATTTCCATCCCAAACCCTCAGTGCATCCCTCCACCCCCCAAATTGTCTCATTTAGAAAACATTAGTTTTCCAAAGTCTGTGAGTCAATGTCTGTTCTGCAAAGAAGTTCATTGTGTCCTTTTTTTAGATTCCACATGTAAGCGGTAGCATTTGATGTTGGTGTCTCATTGTAGGACACTGCTTTCTTGCAGTTTCTGTCCCACCTCTCTGCCCATCCTCACGTCCTCAACGTGTATATTGTGGAGAACCTCAGAGTCTAGTCCTCAGGCCTCTCTGTTTGTCCACACTCACTGACTTGGGATTTTCAACTAAGTTCTAATGAAAATTGCTTTGTGGAAGTTCCTGTCATGGCTCAGTGGAAACGAATCTAACTAGTATCCATGAGGATACAGGTTCAATCCCTGGCCTAGCCCAGTGGGTTAAGGATCTGGTGTTGCCCTGAGCTGTGGTGTAGGTCACAGACGAGGATCAGATCTGGTGTTGCTGTGGCTGTGTCGTAGGCCGGCGGCTACATCTCTGATTCAGCCCCTAGCCTGGGAACGTCCATGTGCCGTAGGGTGAGACCCTAAAAATACAAAAAAAAATAAAAAGAAAAAATTGCTTTGTGGGTAAACTCTGCAGTTTTTGCTACACAGTCACTTAGGTGCGTGACACATAACACACAACAAGGTGTCCCTCAGGAGTAAGTCAGGTCTTGGTTAGAGAGTAGGATTTGGGGTTGGTCTTCTCCTCTCATGTGTGTGCAGGTGTTTTCTGTCCTCAGGCCACATCCTCTGCACCTCGAGCTGGTCCTTGTGGGGCTGCACATCTTTCAGATCCCACTGCACTCTTGCTATCTTCACTACCAAAAAGTGTTCGGCTGCTGCTTTTGCACTAGACAGCTACACAGCTGTTCCTGGAGCTATGCTTTGATAGACTCGCGTTCCTTTAGGTTCCCTTCTCTTTGCGCTGATTTGCACAGGCTTTCTTGCTGGTCATACATCCAAGAGGTGTGCCTTGATTTTCTCACCTTTAAGGAAACCCACTCTTGGTCATACAGTCCAGCCACTGGCTACCTCCTTCTGGTTTTGTTAACCTTTCTGGCCAAAGTTGCTTTACCAGCAACTGTCCATATGAGCCAGCCTCGCTGCAATACATATTGGTTGAAACGAAGTGAACCTATTAAGAACTGGTATAAAAAGATTCCCTGCCCACTCTAATCTGCAGACTAGTTTTCCCTCCCACCACAGTAACTGAACTGTTGAACCTTATGCTCAGAATGGTTTCTTAGCAGATGATCTCTAGAAAGAATGTTTCCTGAAATAACACTGTTTTCTCCAGGATAGTTCTTACTTTGCTTTTTCAGTTTGGTCTTGGTCAGTCTGTATGACAGAATCATAGGGGCCTTGTCTCTTGCACCTCAGAAATCTCAGCACTGGAGCACAGCGGTCTCTCAGCATCTCTCTCTCTCTACTTTCCCCAAGTCCACAACATAGGTTAAAGGTAGCTACACTTTTGGACTTCCCTTGTGGCACAGTGGGTTAAGTATCCAACATTGTCACTGCAGCAGCCCAGGACACTGCTGTGACGTGGTTCAATCCCAAGCTCAGAAACAGCCAAAAGGAAAAAAAAATGGTGGCTACACTTTTTGTAATTAGAATAAGTGCTTACTGTGTGCTGGCTAAGTTCCAATATTCTGATAAAACATTTTAGTTCTTTTTCTTTCATTTACTTTGTACAACACTGCTATTATCATTATCCTTATTTTACAGAGGAAAGACAAAAATAGGTATAAGCTTACCAAGTTCAAGATGTGCCCAAAGACACAGGGCCAGTAAGTGAAACTATCCACACTGAAATCCCCTTAACCACAGAACTATTACGTGTCTGTCATGTCTGGTGGGTGCCTACTAGTTTGCTGAATTGAACTGTAATGGTTCAATTAAATCCTTAAATGATGGACATTTGGGTTATAGCCAGTTTCTGGTTTTTAAGAGTAGTGTTGTTAAAAACATCTTTGCACAAATAACTTTGTTCTTTTGAATAAGTCTCAGGAGTGGGTGTCTGAGAGGTCAGCAGTTCCTGTTATGTATTGGTGTCTGGCCAAATTTTAATGTTGCTGAAGAACCCCTCAGATTCCCAGGCAATTCATGAGGCTGTTTCCACAGCACCAAGTAAAACAAAAACATGAAGGACAAATTTCCGCTGAAGCCATCACTCTATAAAGGGGAATGAGGAGAGCTCTAGGCCACACCTGTGATGTCCTCATCACCTGTGGTTCTTAGGAAACCAACGCTTGGCACAGAACAAATATCAGACTGGCTGGCTACAGACACCAAGGGGTCTGAAGGCCAAGGCCGGAAGGCATGTTGGGTCAGCTTCCACTCCACAGAGCCAGGGCTTTTATTTATTTAACACTACATTTTGAAAACATCAGGAGATAGAATTCCACTTGAGGGGTACATCTTCAGCAGAGATAGGTATCTTTAAATGGCTTCAACGGATACATAACAGTTGGATTCAGAGATAGTATGCTAGGTAGTTGACCAAAAAGCAAATCGACGTGGGGAACTGGATTCCCCCGCAGTGCATCTGACATTTGGGGCCAGCTGACACAGGTCTCCACAGATGACTCCGTCCTAAAGGATGAAATGTAAACGGGCCCCAATCCCACAGAGCAGCTAAAGGCGTTTTGTAGAAAATGCACGCACTTCCGCCCTAGTCTGAATCACAGCCATTGACTAACAATGGATATCAGGTTAAAGGGGGGAACTTATTACAAGTCCACAAGCATCCCTAGGTCCTGGAAACACAGAAACAGAGCCGAGAGGAAGCAGACCCACGGGAATGCCAAGTCTGCATGCACCGCCTGCTTCTCAGACGCGAAAAGCCGCAGACATAACTGCGGGAGAGGGACCGTGCAACAGATCTGGGGCCGTATCAGGAGAGAGAGCGCAGGTCGGGCCGCTGGCCCAACACCGAGGTTCTTCACCGGGAGGCTCCTGACCCAGAGCCTGACATTTAATGCAAAAAAAAGAGAAAAAAAAGTGCATGTGTGGGGTAAAGACCGATACCTTTCCGTAGATTTTCACAGGGGTCAATAAGCCTCCGCCCACGTCCCTTCAAGTTTACAAGTCGCTGTCTCAATCGGTGAACGGGCAAGGACGCCCCGAAGCAGCTTCTCGAAGAATGAAGTGCCAGGTTCAGAACCAGAACTTGGGCCCCCAAGTCCCAGTGAGTGAGGGGAAACCAGAAGCCGGGAGTTGGGGGTGGGACCTGCGAGGCCTGCGTCCTACCTGCGTCTCGGCTTCCTGCCCTAGCGCCGAGGCCGCTATTGTCGGGACAACCCGACACTGCCCGCGACAGCACCACTCGGAAGGGCAACCCGGGAACTACGCGAAGGAAGCGCGCCATGACGCTGCTGCGCACTCCGGCCCAGCTCGCACCCAAAGGCCCCGCCCACGCTCCAGGCCACGCCCATCTCCCCAGGCCCCGCTCTGCCCCTCCTGTCCTCGCTCCCGCCGCCGCGCGGCACTGCGTTCCTTTGCCTCCCCGCGTTCCTTCCTACTCCCTGCATCATTCTTCGTAACCGCATTTGTGCTCCAGCCCCTACCCGCCCTTCTTGGCTTTCTCCGGCCCATCTTTGCCCACGTAGCCACCTACCTCCCTGCGCTCCCCCCTCCCCGCCCGTCCCCTCAACCTGCACTAGGACTCTCTCTTGCAGCTCCTCCCCTGGTCCCGCCCCACAACCGCCAGCCCCAGCCTACTGTTAGTTGGTTACATTTTCTGGAACTGTGTGTCCTTGAATTGCGTGGTCTTGAATATTTTGTCTGGTTTCTTTCATTTGGAATAGTTATTTTTACAGTCCTTCCTACTCTTGCAGCTAAAATTTTTTCATTCCTTGTTAGTGCTGAGTACTTTTCCATTTCTGGGTATACCAGAATGTATCTAAGTCATCTTTTTATCAGTCCCAATTTTTCCTTATCAGCAACAAAGCTGCGAGGAACATTTCTGTACAATTCTTTGTACAGATATGTGCTTTCCGTTTTTTTTCCCCTTCTTTTTAGAGCTGCACCAGCCGCGTGTGAAAGTTCCCAGGTTAGGGGTGGAATCTGAGCTATAGCCAAATCCTGACCCACTGAGTGAGGCCAGGGATCAAACCTGCATCCTCATGGATAATAGTCGGGTTCTTTTCTGCTGTGCCACCATAGGGAGCTCCTGATAGTGCTTTCCTTTTGAAAAGGAACAGGACCCTATGTTCTTTCCCTCCCATGTTCTATGCCTGCCTTTTATCTGTGGAAGAATTTTAGCCAAAGAACTAGGAACCATGAGGTTGCGGGGTCGATCCCTGGCCTTGCTCAATGGGTTAATGATCTGGTGTTGCCGTGAGCTATGGTGTAGGTCGCAGACACGGTCTGGATCTGGCGTTGCTATGGCTGCGGTGTAGGCTGGCAGCGGTAGCTCTGATTCGACCCCTAGCCTGGGAACCTCCATATGCCACGGGTGTGGCCATTTAAAAAAATAATAAAATAAGTTTAATCAGAGAAGAGAGAAAATACAGAAGCAAAGGAAAACAAACAGGGCAAAACAATAATAGTTTAGTCGGTGAGCAAAAGCAAGGACCTTTCTGACTTTGACCTTCTTGAGAAGGTTCCTTTTCAAGGGCTATAGACAATGTTCTGAGCCGTATCCTGTGAGGGATCTTGTAGAGACTGAAACCCCGAGGAGGTGGAAGAAGGTAATTGTATGATGACCAGACTGTAGTCATGATATAAGCTGCCACAATTCTAAGAACTAGCTTCAGGGAAATGGGAACACACCAACCCTGGAAATGAGGATGAACTGTACTTAAAACAATCAAGATGTCACTGATGAGACCACTGCATGACCAATTTCAAAATTAGTGTCAGAGCTGACTGTGTTGTTTCTGCATGTAGCCCCCTCCCTGCACCTATGAAAGCCCTTGCCCACTAATTGTCAGTGGTGGGGGGGGGAGTCGGCCTTCTGGACAAGTCCCTCCCACCCCTGTCACTGGTTCCCAGCCTCTGAAGTAAAGCAAACTTTCCTTCCCACCACCCTTGCCTGTTTATTGGCTTTAGAGTGGTGAGCAGTGGAAGCCTACTTTTTGTAGCAGGTTTTGGCGCCCACGTGGGGCTGCCGCACTCTCGCGACATCTGGCTCACGGGGTTTTCGAGTAGAGCGGCAGCCATGTTAGCGCCACAGTGGATTCGCGGAACCCGCTGCTCACTGCTCCTGGCTAGCTGGCCCTGAGAGGGGGATTTGGGGGACATTCCTAGCAGCTCCGGAAACCATTTGTTTCAGGGATACTCGCTGTTTCTCCCCTGCTCAGCTGACTGGCCACTTATGCTTTTCCTCAGTGGAATGTAAAGATGCTTCTGGACAAGCAGACGGCTCCAAGACTGAGTAAGTCCACCCGTGTGCACCCGGGCCAGCTTCTCTTTTGAACACAAAATACTATTTGGGCCTTTTCTAGTTGGTTCCGATGTCTGGTTGCCATTGAGGACCTTTTGTGAGCACTGGATGTGATTTGGGTATTTTTGCCAGTTGGTTCTGAGGTGTGTCTACCTTTGAGGACCGTCTGTGAGCGCAAATTGCTATTTGGGCATTTTGTCAATTGGTTCTGAGGTCTCTTTGCCACTGAGGAATGTTTGTGAGCACTAAGTGTCATTTGGGTATTTTGCCAGTTGGTTCTGATGTGTGTCTAGCACTGAGTACCGTCTGTGTTGAAGAAGTATTTGTTTGGGACTCTGTATTGGTCATTCTCTTGGAGGATTTGTGACAGTTCTGTCTTCGGGTGTGTGAATGTTTACTCCCATTTGTGTGACTGGTATTCTTGTTGCCTTTTGTAAAATGACAAATTCAGGTTCGATTCATTAAAAGTATTTTAGCTATGAAACTATGACTAAAGACAAAGATGATTTTTTAAAACACTGTGTGGCTACCAACAACAGTCTTCAAACTCCAGAAAAAAAATAGTTAAGGAACTCTTGAAATTCCCAAACTGGTTAGTTTTCCATACGCAGTTAGAGAAAACCAGCTTAATAAAGTAGTTTCCTCAGAATTCTAATCCTGAGAAAATAAAAATATGCCTAAGAGAAAGCTTGAAGTTAACTGTTATTATGTCCTTGAAAACAAATACAGCTCTCTTTGCCTGATACTTCAGCCTTGGGTTAAATAGTAAAACTTCAAGCCACGGGGTGGGGGTGGAGAGCGAAAACGGGTTTATTACACACACATCTTGTACCACATTAAAGAGAAATTGTGCTACAAGAAAAATGTATGTTTTTAAAGGTTATGGAATATGTTCTTAAGTTTGGTAGCCAAAAATGCTGGTATAGCAGTTCAATTCCTTGTTTCTTGGTCTTAGTTTTTAAGGGTTAAAAATTATAACGTGAAAAATGGTAAGGGAAACATTTCAATATGTAAAGCAAGAAGGATTTATGTTGT
This sequence comes from Catagonus wagneri, assembly GCA_004024745.2. Taxonomy (NCBI): domain Eukaryota; kingdom Metazoa; phylum Chordata; class Mammalia; order Artiodactyla; family Tayassuidae; genus Catagonus; species Catagonus wagneri. The sequence continues at coordinate 6,452,781 of PVHT020000059.1, forward strand.
CAGTGAGAGAAAATATAAAAAATGGGGATATTTTTGTTGAGGAAAAAATGGTGATAATTTTGTTCTAGAGTTGGTTGTTTCTACATCGAAAAAATTGAATAAATATGAATGCAGAAAATGATAAATTGCTTGTAAAAGAGAAACTTGGATTAAAAATTTTTGTACATTTTAGTGTTGATTAAGGTTAGATTAAATTTAACTAGGTAAATAAACTTTATTATTAATAGTAAACTGATGCAAGATTGGAATTTGGTTTTTTCTGTTAAGAGAACAAAGAAATATTGTACTGCCTGTGGTAACAGATTGCAGGTTTCTTTTTCTAGCCAACTTTGAGTTTTCCTGAGGGCCCCTGAGGCATCTCAGAGGGAAATATTGGTAAGAAATTTAAAAAATCCTAATGAAAAGTTATTGCTTTGCCCCTAACAATATTTTTGACACCAAGGTTCAGGATGAAAAAAAAAATTGTCTAGTGAAGCTGTCCCAGGGTATAATTACTTGTGGTAAGTTTACTGCTAAAAGCACTTTACAATGTTTGTGTGACAGTTGGGTGTAACAATGTTTCCTCATCAACATGCCTCTGTGCATGCTTGTTATGTCTGATTAGTTTTCCCACAATGTGAATAACTAGACAAATATATAAACAAAAATAGGTCTACCATTGAGGGACATGAATGGACCCAGAGTAGGCAACTGAGCCACTCTGGCAATGTTTGAAAATTATATTGATTATCAGTACGTTCACTGCAAAGACTGATAATTAAAAGGGGAAAATGTTCACATATTGAGGTATGGAGAAGTCATTCTGGCTTCTACATTAATTGAACTTTGGACTAACCAAAACAGTCTATTTATTTGCCAATTAAACATACAGTGTACATCTGCTTTAATCATTAGAGAAAAAATACATTCAGAAAATAGTATACCAATGCATTTTGATTATTATCCTCATTGTAATATATCTGTTAATTTTCAAATGTTTGTCCAGGTACCATGATAAGGCAATCAAAGAGAGGTAATGTTTTCATAGTACACAATATTGATGCTAAGCATGGAGTTTGGGATTATTTCCAACTCTGTGTCCACTTCCCAAATTAGGCAAATGAGGTCATCACCCCATTCCCTCAAAGAGTTGGGAAAAATTGCAAGAAAAATGGAAATGAAAACCAAGTTCCTCTGCCACGTTTATGATTCACTCTCTATCCAAAACTTTATTCTCTTTCTTGTTCTGTACCTGTCCCTCCTCAAGATTGAGGTGTATCACAGAAAAAGGGGGATTGAAATGGTCCTTGCCTGCCCCCGTGACCTCTGCCTGCCTTTTTTCTTTAGAAAAACTTTAGCCAAAAAAAAAAAAGGTTTAGTCAGAGAAATGAAAAAATACAGAGGCAAAGGAAAACAATCAAATAGGACAAAACAATAATAGTTTCGTCTGTAAGCAAAGTCAAGGATCTTTAGTTCCTTTTCTCAAGGGGTGTGGATAATATTCTGAGTCATATCCTGAGAGGGATCTTGTAGAGACTGAAACCCCCACCAGGTGAAAGAAGTTAACTCCACGTTGACCAGACTGTAGCCAAGACATAAGGTGCCACAATTCCAGGAACTAGCCTCAAAGAAATGGGAACAATTGACCTCCAAACTGAGGATGAACTGCACTTGAAACAATTAGGTGGTGCTGATCAGACCACCCCATGACTAATTTCAGAGCTGACTGTGCTGTCTCTGCCTGTAGCCCCCCCCTCCAACACCTTCCTTGCCTATAAAAGCTCTTGCCCACTAATTGTCAGTGGGAGGAGTCAGCCTCTTTCCAGTCTGCTCCCCACCCCCACCTTCAGTTGCTGGTATCCAAAATAAAGCAAACTTTCCTTACTACAAGCCTTGCCTCCTCACTGGCTTGAGAGCTGTGAGCAACCGAACCTACTTTCACTAGCACTTTCTCTCCAGTAAATACCTGGAAATGGAATGGCTAGGTCATAGTTAAAAGTAACTTTTTAAAGCTCCAAAATATTTTCCAAAGTGGTTGTTTCCCCTTCCATTCTGGGCACAGCCACCAGCTTTAAAGAGTCCACCGATGCTATTTTCTTCCAGAAATACCCTCACAGATACACCTAAATAATGTTTGTTTAATTATCTGAGGATCTGGTGGCTCAGTTAAATTGACATAAAATTAACCATCACGGTCCCAAACTGGAAAAATAAATAGGAAAACAACAGGGGGAGCACTGTAATAACCTATAAACATTTACTATTACGAATGTAAGGAAAATTAATATTATCTGTATGAAAATATGCAGGTCTGACCGGACAGATGGTTAAAAGATATGAGCAGATGGTTTGCACAGGGGAAAATACAAATAGTTAACCAACGCTTGGGAAAATGTTTAGCTTCTCTAATAATTAAAGAACTGCAAATTAAAAGAGCCCAGTACACTACCTCCTACATATTAAATTAATAATTGATTTAAAAAAAACAAAGTTAGCAGTGTTTAGGAAACTTGGGTATACGCATACATTGATTGTGGAAATTGTGGCATAATTTTTCTGGAGAGAAATCTGACAACATGTACTAAGCATCAAAGAACTCATTATATCCTTCCACATAATGCTCTGTGGAGCACATCCCAAGGAAGTAATTCAATAAGGGGAAATACTTGACTTTTGCAAAGATGTTTATATCTCTGCTTTTCATAATAATAGAAGCATCCAAAACCATTAACAGGTAGGAAAATCTTGACATAGTAATTCAATGAAACATTGTATAGCCAGTAAAACTTCAAATATGAAGATTAACTGGGTCTTTGGATTTATGGAATGAGCTATATGAAATAATGTCAATGAAAAAAGTAGAACTCAGGGTTCCTTGGTGGTGCATTGGGTTAAGGATTATTGTCACTGTAGTGGCTCAAGTTGCTGCTGTGGCATAGGTTGGATTCCTGGCTTGGGAACTTCTACATGCCACAGGTGCAGCCTCCCTCGCCACAAAATAGATAAATTAGAAAATGGAAGTGGAGTTCCCGTCGTGGCTCAGTGGTTAACGAACCCGACTAAGAACCATGAGGTTGTGGGTTCGATCCCTGGCCTTGCTCCGTGGGTTAAGGATCTGGCGTTGCCGAGAGCTGTGGTGTAGGTTGCAGATGCGGCTCGGATCCCGTGGCTGTGGCTGTGGCGAAGGCCGGCAGCTACAGCTCCTGTTAGATCCCTAGCCTGGGAACCTCCATATGCTGCGGGTGCAGCCCTAGATAAGGCAAAAAGACAAAAAAAAAAAAGAAAATGGAAGTATACATAATTCTTGAACACTATCTCAGAAAACATTACTGATAATATTTTGATATATTTCTTTCAATCCTTTTCATACATACTGTAGTTGATATGTTTTAATTACTTCCCTTCTCCCTGAATTAAACTCTGATTTTTTGTTTTGTTTTGTTTTTTTAGGGCCACACCCACAGGATATGGAGGTTCCCAGGCTTGGGGCTGAATCAGAGCTGTAGCCGCTGGGCCGACACCACAGCCACAGCAATGCAGGATCCCAGCCACGTCTGTGACCTACAGCACAGCTCACTGCAACGCCGGATCCCCAACCCGCTGAGCGAGGCCAGAGATCAAACCTGCATCCTCATGGATACTGGTCGGATTCATTTCTGCTGCGCCACAACGGGAACTCCTGATTGTTTTTTTTTTTTTTTTTTTGATTTTGAAGAGAACACTGCTGCCCCAGTCCCTTGTTCTCAGTTACGTGATTTGGTTAGGACGGATCTGCAGCAAGATCCATCTTTAGTCTTTTAGACATTTGGAGTTAAATAATTCTGCAGTGTGTATTGAGGGTGGGGAGATAGTTGTGCGATGCATTATATGATGTTTAGTAGCATTTCTGGCCTCTCCCCACTAGATGCCAGTAGTTAACATCCAGTTGTGACACTGCCAAATGTCCCCTGGGGGGAACCACTGACAGGATACAGATGACTGTATTGTAAAACAGTTTAACTGCTGTTTAATGTGCTTCTAAATCTGTCAGTATGCCTTTAGCGCTTGATTTTATTATTCAGAATTTTGGTTTTTAAAGATTTATTGCAATAGACAGATATTATTAATCTACTTCATTCATTTTAACTGCTGTATAGAATGCATTGTATTGCCAAACCACAGGATATCTGTTACCATGCTTAGAAACAGTAGGATACTTTCATTCTTTGGCTATTACAAACCATGCTACCATGCTACAAATGAATGACTTGGTACACACCTCATTGTTCACACAAGACTACTTTAGAATAGACATCTAGAAGTGGAACTACTGGATCAAAGCATAATGCACCTTCATTTTCTTAAGACTTCATCAGTGGCTCTTCAAAGTGGTGGTACCAGCAATGTGTATTAGTCCTTGTTTCCCCACATCTTCACCAGTCTTTGATGTTATGAGATTTGCTAATTTTTGCCAGTATGATGAGTGTAAAATGGGATTTCACTGATTTCTAATTTTCATTTACCTGATTGTTAATGGGGTAAAGAATCTTTTCAGTTGCTTGATAGCCACTAATTCACAATTTTTGTGAATTGTAGGCATTCTTGTCTCTTTCTTTTAGATTGTTTCTCTTTTTGTTTTAGGCTTCTTGGAATTCTTTATTATTATGCAATTATTGATAATGGTATAGGCTTTAATTATTTTCCCTCATTACATTTCTTTTTCTTTTTCTTTCTTTCTTTCTTTCTTTTTTTTTTTTTTGCTTTTTAGGGCCATACCTGTGGCATATGGAAATTCACATGCTAGGGGTCGAATTGGATTTGCAGCTGCCAGCCACAACCACAGCCACGTAGGATCCAAGCCGCGTCTGCAGCCTACACCACAGGTCACAGCAATGCTGGATCCATAACCCACTGAGCAAGGCCAGGGATTGAACCCATGTCCTCATGGATACTAGTCAGGTTCGTTAACTGCTGAGCCATGATGGGACTCCCATATATGAATTTTTAGTCCACCTGAAATTAATTTTGTGTATAGTGTGAGGTATGGATTTAATTTTGTCTTTTTCTAGATGGAGAAGCGATTGTCAGAACCATTTATTAAAAGTTCATTTATTAAACCATTTATGTAAAAGTCTGTTCTGGAGTTCCCTTCGTGGCTCAGCAGAAACAAATCCAATGAGGAACCATGAGGTTGTGGGTTTGATCCCTGACCTTGCTCAGTGGGTTAAGGATCTGGCGTTGCTGTGAGCTGTGATGTAGGTTGCAGACATGGCTTGGATCCCGCATTGCTGTGGCTGTGGTGTAGGCCTGCAGCTGTAGTTCTGATTAGTCCCCTAGCCTGGGAACCTCCATGTGCCGTGGGTGTGGCCCTAAAACAACAAAAGGCAAAAAAAAAAGTCTGTTCTGCTCTACTAGCCTATTTATCCCTGTACCAATATCACACTGTTTCAGAACTAAAGTTTTATATTAAAACTTACTAAATGGCAAATATAAATTTCCCTTCTTCAAAATGTATTGGTTCTTGAATCTTCATTCATCCAAATGAAATATAGGATCACCTTCCATATGGAATTTAGTTGCATAAAGATACCTCTCTTGGAGTGTTGGTCAGAATTGCATTGAATTTACAAATTAAAGGGCAGTTAATTGCCATTTTTGATAATGTTTACTAAAGTAATGTAGCTCTCCATCTATAGGTTTTATTTTGTTTTTCTACATTCTATGTTGTTGTTGTTGTTGTTATTATTATTATTATTTTGGCCTTTTGTCTCTTTTTAGGGCCGTACCCATGGCATATGGAGATTTCAAGCCTAGGGGTCTAATCGGAGCTGTTGCTGCCGGCCTACACCACAGCCACAGCAACATGGAATCCGAGCCGCATCTGCAACCTACACCACAGCTGACAGCAAAGCCAGATCCTTAACCCACTGAGTGAGGCCAGGGATCGAACTCACAGCCTCATGGTTCCTAGTTGGATTCGGTTCTGCTGCACCACAATGGGAATTCCTGTTATTATTGATAAAGGAGTTACCCATCTTTTGTTAGATTTACTCCTAGAAAGATTGTAAATTTTGTTGCTGTTGTATTTCATGTTCTAATTTCTCATTACTTGTTTATGTATTTGAATATAATTTTAGTACGTTGATATTTTACTCAGTAATCTTGACAAATTCTCCACTTACATTCCACAGTTTGTCTTGAAGAGTTTCTTGAATTTTCTATGAAAACAATCTTAGTGTTACATCATCTTTTTTTCTTTCCAGTCCTTATATCTTTAACTTATTATTGTGCCGGCTTGGACTCCCAAAAAACTTAGAATAGATGCAGTGAAAAGCAGGTCCCCTTGTTTTGTTCCTGACTTTAAAAGAAATGCTTCTAACATTTCTCCAATATCCGTGATATTTGTTGTAGATTTTTGGTAATTTTTACTAAGATGTAGATGTTCCCTTCTATTTCTAGTTTACTAAGAGCTTTTGTCATGAATGAGTGTTGAATTGCCTTTGTTGGCTTCCCAGTGTCTAATGAGATGACCACATGGCCTTTTTCTTTCGCTATGTTAATGCAGAATATTCCATTAATAGACTTTCTCCTAATGTTAAGCTATCACTGAATCTTGAGATCAACCCAGCTTAGTCATTATATATTTTTTTAAACACATTTTTAGATGGTTTGTCAATGTTCAATTGAGGATTTTCACATTTATCTTCAAAACTGAGTTGACTTTATAATTTTCCTTTCTTATGGTGCCATTGCCTGGTTTAAATATCAAACTTTTGCTAGCCTCACTAGAGGCCTTATATATATTGTTCAGAATCAATGTATCATAATTTTAATGGCTTCACTATTGTTTGTTTCATAATTGACTTACAAATTGAAGAAGACAATATATGTATAGTTCAACAGTAATTTCAATAGTGAAGATGGTAAATATTTAATAAAAGCAATTTAAAATAATCTGTTATTTTCCTGATCCATCTGATTCTGCCCTCATATCACAGAGGTTTTCATGTCAAATTGGTATGGTTGGCATTTACTTTTTTCACTGAGGTTCAGTTACTCCTCCAGAGGACAGATATACTTACTGCTCTGAAGACTGGCATCATTTCAGATGACCTGAGCTGGCCTAGAAACTTGAGGTTGGCCTTTGACCTCATGGGCCATCTTCTCTCTATTCCCAGACTATGCCCATTCATTTTCTTCCATTAAAATATGAAGTCTTTCTCTGCCTCCTGTGCCCCTCTGGGTCTCTACTTTCTAAGGCTAATCTAAATTTGTGTCTGTGTTCTTTTTATTTATTTGCTTTATCTACCTACCTACCTACCTACCTACCAACCTACCTGTCTTTTGGCTATGCCCATGGCATGTGGAAGTTCCCAGGCCAGGGATTGAACCCCAGTGCCATAGTGGTGACTCAAGCCACCACAGTGACATCTCCAGATCCTGGAGAGCTCCTGTTTCTATGTTCTTCAAGGGAGCGGGCCCTTATCTGACACTCTAGCATGATCCAGAGAGGTGACTTCTGAGTCTTAGTAGTTTACCTGTTGGTACCTCCTTCCACTTAACGTTCCTTTTCATGAGCTTTTCTCTTTTCCTATGCAATACAGTTTCAGGACTCCTCTTGCTTTTTGTCAGAGTTTGACAAGTAGTCAAGCTGGTCCTTGAAGCCCTAATAGCGCCCTCCTGTGGCAGAAGAATATTAAAGCACAGAGGACGAACTATATTTTCCTCCAGCTGCATTTTAAGTTTACTGGGTCAACTGAACAAGGCTTTCAGAGGAAACATCCTTTGTACCTTTATGCACTTTCATCACCTTCTTCGAAAGCACGGTGGCAAATCTCTGAACATATTTACAGGGGAAGGTGAATCCTCTGTCTCCAGATGGCTCTCCACAAAGTTAATCCCACTTTGTGTTACTGGTGATTGAAATCTCCCCTGAGAAGAAAATTGTATGAGATCCATGAACATTTGATGTATGGATATTTCTAAACAGCCTGACTTGGAAAAGATTAAAACAGCCTTGTATTCCCAATCCCTCAAACCTCCTCAGTGGCGGGACCCAGATTTTAATCTGCTCCAGGTGGCTAAACTCAGGAAGGCTTATAGCTCTCAGCATCTTCAATTAATGCCAAGTGTAATCATAGTTGGCAGAGTGCAGGGTGTTCTGGCACATTTCAGAGATGGGCATAGAACTTCTCTGCCAAGTCCTCAGAGTTCTATCTTTTGGATTGCACTTTTCCTCATCAAAAGCTACGGTGATTAATGAGCTACAGGCAGTGGGTAATCCCTTACACTTAAAAATCAGAACCATGGAAAAAAGAAAAAGTAAGAGCAAATTATTCCACATAGCCCCCGGGGTTCTCAACCTCGGAAGCTTTGTGCAAAACCCTTCTTTTAAGACCTTGGCCATGCAGGCGGCTTAGGCTGATTGAGTTGTGTTACACTGGAGTGTGAGAGGTTGCCCACTGTTCTGCATCAGTGTGGGTATTGGTTTTGATTTGGCTCATGAGTTCAGAGACATTTGGAATCGGCCACATTTAAACCAAAACGAAAGCATCAAAACATTGGATTTGAGAAGTAATCACGACTGGACTTGCCTCTGCCGCTTGATTGCTTTCCGGTCCGAGGCAAACTGAAGCAAGATGTTTCCAGAACTCAATATAGGGACACCTCTGCAATGAAACTGCAACCCCTTTGATACCACCTTTAGCAAGGCATAGAAGTACAGTTTGTACTCCAGTACTCAAAAGGAAGTTTTACGTCGAAAAATAAAAATAGGGGTCGAATGTATGTTTTTCTTTAATTTGATGGCTATCGTGAGGTTAAAAAGGTGACATTTCTTAAATTCCAGTGGAGAAACAAGGAATTCACATACCAAACAGATGAAGAGGTGACTGGTACTTGTATTTAATGCCGCTTTAGATCTACTGCCAAGATGATGGAGTAAAAATCACCTCTGGAAACTACAGGAAACTGACAACTTACAATTTTTTTTACGAGAGCTGCAATATTTATCTCAGGTTTCTCTTGTTTGTGGGTTATTTTTTTTCAATTTAAAGATTTTTTTTTTCTTTTTTGCCACACCAGCAGCATGTGGAAATTCCTGGGACAGGGATCAAACCTGTGGCACACAGCAGTGACCAGAGCCACAATGGTGAAAATGTAGGAGCCTTAACCCACTAGGCCATCAGAGAACTAAACTTACAACTTTTTTGATGTAGGTAATATCTTGCCTTTTATGACTAGCAAAAGGTCATGAGAGAACAAGAAAACAGTATTCATGTGAGAACCAAGAAAAACTTAGTTCTCAATTTTGTAGATTACTAAAGTTTGTATTTAAATTAGATTTTATTAGTCATTGTAAAATGGTGCTTTGACTTCATCATACATTGTTTTTAAAAGCTGGAGAAATGGAATTCTAATTCTGTTTTATCACACATGACATGAAAGTGTTGGTAATGACTTTGTTTCATGAGACTCCCCACCAGTTGGGAACACTGTAAATCTCCTATTCCACGGTTTATAGATGGAGATAACAAAGCACGTGGACATTAACTTTGGTGTGATGCGGGTGTTGTGATATGGTGTTCACGTTACAATAGCTGTGATGGAATTAAATCCGAGATATTATCTGTACAGGAAGAATTTGCCTCGATATATGAAACCTGGGGCCCCCCAAGTGTTTGGGCAGAGAAGAACTGTGTAAAGACTGTCTACCAGCCTGGAGACAGACAGAGTCCATGCAGCGGTCTCATTTTTGCCCCGTTGAATGTGACCTTCCCCTTTGTCTTGCTCAGCTGTAAACAACAACAATAAAAGGATGTACTGGTTCCCCCTTTGCACGGCTGCAGCCGAGGCAGAGGGCAATTCTGAAAGCATGTGTAAAGGCAAAAGGAGCATTAGAAGGAGACAATGAATTAAGCCTCCTCCATTCACCTGTCCTTTGCCACGATCTGATTTCACTGTACCCGTATTCCACTTTCCCCTGCGGCTTCCCTTCCACATAACCTTCCAGTGTGCCCTCTGGAACTCCTTCGGCCATAAACAAACCCTTGCTTTAAGACTTGGGTTACTATGGCTACGATACCTATAACCTAGTCCTCAGTCATATCTGTCCACATCCAGGTCACTGTCCCACGTTCACTGAGGACATTTGCACTTGGTTCATGATCTGTCTCTCTGGTCCCACTGCTGGGCAACCTCAGAGTTCAGGCAGAGAACTGCTTGACACCTGAACTGCAGGTCTGTTTGGCTCCAAAGCTTGATATCTTCCTCTGCCTCCTCAAGGAGGCTAGAACATCAGAATCACTAAGCTGGGTAGCTTCAATAAAAGGTAATAGCTTTTGGTCTCAACCAGCCAGAGTGGGAATCCCAGTCATAGAATCAGAAATACCTTGGTGAACGGGGAAATAGCTCTTAGTCTTAAAATGTATTATCTGAGGCAAAGCAGATTTTCAAGCTTCTGGTTGAAACTGCTGGGAAAGAAGTTCCTAAAAATTTCTCTTGAGTGCAGAATAGTCAATGGGAATTATTAAAAACCCATCCATTCTAATTTAATATGCGTAAATCATTGTAGAGATCCCTATTGATATTGCGTGCTTTGTGCTTATGTGATTTAGCAAATATAACAATATTTGTAAGGGCTTTTCCCACTGGAACTGAGCTCCCTCCCAAGAACCATTACACTTGGCTCAGGGTGTTATTTGCTTTTCCTTTCTAATTGCTCCATCTGTTTTTTGTTACTTTTTAGAATGTGAGAGTAGAAGGGTGCTTAGAAGTCATCAGATTGAACCTCTTCCTTTGCATTTTGATCAATGAGGTCCAGAGAGGCTGATGTTTTCCCCAGTTTCACACCTAAAGGATCAGCGACAGATTGGCAGCTTGTGTTTTCTAACCTATAGTGCAGATCCTTTATTCCTCACTACATAAATGAGATTGACCTGTTCTGGTTCCCTTGTCTTAGGGGTAGATCTGATTTTCAGTAAGTTCTGTTTATTGGAGGACTCTGTAGACAGCCATGGTAAAACAGAAATCACTAAAACGATCGTTCTATTTTGTCTTGAATATCTTGATGCATTCTAACTTTCTTAATTCTTGGTTTATTGCTCTAAAGGCCCATGTTTTAATTGAACATGTTCATTTTTGTTATAATGAATGCATACATTTTATTTAAAGTATCCACTTTGCTGCGTAGCTTCACAGCTGAATAAGCAGGCCATTGCAGGCTATTTTCATGACATTTTACCTCTCTTCTCTCTGCTTACCCAGATCTGTCTGGGCTTTTGGTTGACTGAATTGCAAACTAAAAAAAGCAGAACATCACACACAATTCATTTCTCTGAAAGCCAAGTTCACACAAACCTGGTAATTATCCACACAGGGTGTCATCTATTTTTATGCCTTCATAAATAAATAATCTTCACTTGAATAAAAATCATTTGCTTCTTGATTCCTCGGTATTTATAATTTTTTAAAACTTACATGTTCACACTATGATTTAAGAGGCATCATCTGTAGACACTCGATATTATAACTGCTGCCTCACTTAAGGACTTAAGTCAACAAGCCTTCAGTAAGTGCTTGTGAAAAGTCATAAAATAAAGGGCAAGATGTTATTGCTGTCTGCATGCTGTCTCTAACGAATTTGGGCAGGCAAGATGCACACTCACATGAATGGAAACATCCTTGTGGAGAAACTGGGAAAGTCAAGGGTAGTTTTATTTTATTTTTTGTTTGTTTCTTTTCTTTAAAAAATTTTATTATAGTAGAGTTGATTTACAATGTTTTGTCAATTTCTGCTGTACAGCAAAGTAACCCAGCCATATATATATATACACACAGTCTTTTTTCTCACATTAACTTCCATCATGTTCTATCCCAAGAGATTGGATATAGTTCCTAGTGCTACATAGTAGGACCCTTTGCTTATCCATTCTAAATGTAATAGTTTGCATCTACTAACCCCAAACTCCCCATCTATCCCATTCCCTCCCACCTCCTCCTTGGCAACCACAAGTCTGTTCTCTATGTCTATGAGTCTGTTTCTGTTCTGTAGATAAGTTCATTTTTGCCATATTTTAGATTCCACATATAAGTGATATCATATGGTATTTCTCTTTCTGATTTCACTTAGTATGAGAATCACTAGTTGCATCCATGTTGCTGCAGATGGTATTATTTCGTTCTTTTTTATGGCTGAGTAGTATTCCACTGTGTATATGTACTGCATCTTCTTAATCCATTCATCTGTTGATGGACAAGGATAGTTTTATAGAAGTGAGATTGAAGTAGGTATGGAGGGAGAATTTGGAAGCTGGAAGGAAAGCATTCAAAGCCAGAGTAGCACAGCAATCAGACCCAGAGGAGAGGAAACAAGCTGTCTGAGGGAACTATATTAGTGGAGGACATAAACAAGAACCAATGCTATTGAGTATTCCTTGAAATCTAGGCACTCTTCCTGTACATACTAACCTTGTTGAACTTCCCCAACGACATTAGGCATTACTTGACTTCAATAGAATATAGATATTATTCCTGTTCCTCTTTCATTGATGAAGAAATTGAAGTTCACAGACAGAACCGATGTACTGCAGATTCCGAAGCCAGGGCTGTTGGGGCAGGGGTGTGGGACTGTGAAAGTCCAAATGCCTGGCTGGACTTCATGTGCAGTGAACCATTTTGCTCTCATACTGCTTCCATAAGGGGGGCTCAGATATAACAAGAGTCAAATATCTATTCTTATTAATTATATAAGACTATGGGACTGATTCTGATTTAGGATTTTCAGATAGCACTGACCTTATATACTTTCACGGGCCTGGCAAACCAGAAGGTTGCAAATACTTATACCCATTTAATATTTTTTGGTTTCCACTCAATGAGGGTCTTCCTTTTTTTCTTTCCTTTTTTTTTTTTTTTTTTTGCTTTTTAGGGCTGTGTTTGCAGCATATGGAAGTTCCCAGGCATTGGAGCTGCAGCTGCCGGCTACACCACAGCCACAGCACTGCCAAATCCAAGCCGCATCTGCGACCTACACTACAGCTCACAGCAAGCTGGATCCCCAACCCACTGAACAAGGCCAGGGATCGAATGCAGTCCTCGTGGATACTAGTCAGATGCATTTCTGCTGTGTCACAGCAGGAAACAATGGGGGTGTTTCTTAAATTCAGCCTCACTTCAGGTTTTAGCCTCAGGTCCACCTCTGCCCCACATTATTTTAAGATGACTGTTTAGTTGTGGATACAGTTTTATCATAACTGTGATTATTAGAGCCTCCAATTTTGAATTTCTAACTTCTGTTTCTTAAAAGAGGTGAGACTTTAAACAGCTCTTGAAGAAGTCAAGTGAAGGAGTGATGAGCATTACAGGAATGAAGGAAAACCCTCATCAAACCCCACTGGTTATAAAAAAATATTGAGTTACTGTGTTGTACATCAGACACTAATATAGTACAACTACACTTCAGTTTAAAACAAAAGCATTGGTTGGAACTGCTGCATGAAAATCCCTTTGCTGGCATTAAAATTCTAGTTGATTTTACAAATTTAATCAAGGTTAATACATGGCCAAAATCATTTCTTCTGATTAGGTGATCAGAATTCCTTACTGCCAAAATTTGACATGGTTTCAGCAGAATTCTCCTGTCTTGCTTTACTCTGTTATAAAGAATAAACCTGAAATGTGATCACATCTGAATTTCTATCTATATTTTGTAGGTGTGTCACATTATGTGGAAACAAAGAACACTGAGCTTTCAGGTGGAATCTCTGAGGATAATGAGATTCCTAACAAATAATATAACTTTGCTAACCAAATTTTAGTCAGTCTTCAAAAGGTGGTACAGGAAGTTCCTGCTGTGGCACGGCGGAGATGAATCTGACTAGTAACCATGAGGAGGATGCGGGTTTGATCCCTGGGCTTGCTCAGTGGGTTGAGGATCCGGCATTGCCATGAGCTGTGGTGTAGGTTACAGGTGCAGCTAGGATCCAGCGTTGCTTTGGCTGTGGTGTAGGCCGGCAGCTACAGCTCCAATTGAACCCCTAACCTGGAAGTCTGGGAACATCCATATGCTGCTGGTTCAGCCCTAAAAAGCAAAAAAAAAAGAAAAAAGAAAAAAAAAGAAAGAAAGAAATATGCTTATTAATACTTTAATCCACTGAAATTGTGAATATTTACTCATGGGAGTAAAATTTTCCTAATACTTACATGCAAAAGTATGAAGTCTTTTTCCGTAAGAAAATATGAGATAAGAATATCCATGTGGAGTAGTAATAAATCAGCAATATTTTGGGGGGGTGCCATACTGTGCTGACAGGTGTACATATTTAGTAGTTGATATAAAATTATTATGGAAACTCTGGTTTGTTAGGCTATCTCTTCAATGGAAATTCTGTTATTTAGTTTTCTAACTAGATTTGAGTCATTGACCAAACTGTTTAAGTCAAAGTTAACCTACCAACATACACACACACACACACACACACACACACACCCCACTAATGAAAAGCTTCAGTCATACATGCCTATTCATTAATTTCCCCCCAAGGAACACTCTCTGTCAGTCCTGACATCCTAATGCCTGACAAGTCAAGGCAGTTGAAGATTCTCTTTGGGCCACAAGGCAGTGTTTTCCTGGGTCTAACTTTTTTCTCTGAAGCCAAGAGGCAATGCAAGAGAAGACCACAGTGTGTACCTCATGATGAACAGTGGAAATCTGAAGGTCACATGTGTCTCTTTCTCTTCTGCATATTGAGCTTTTTAGGGGCTACTCTTTCTAAGGGAAGTGAAACAGCATTCTTATTCTTTCCTTGAGGATTTGATTCCATCCAACTCCTTGATCAGTTCAGGTGTGTTCCAGAATAGAACTTGAGTAAACTTATCTTTTCATTAACCCAATTCTCTCCTTTCCTCCAAGATATTCATTTATAGATATTGCAGGACTTGCAAGAGACTTTCTTCTGATCCCCTTGCTGGAGGCTTGACAATCAGAGCAAAGGGTAATGAGAAAATTCTTAAGAATACTTGACATGGATTCCTGGAAGTTTGGGGCAGACAAACACAAAGAGGGCTGTTGTCAGTTTTTGGTCCAGAGTGCTCCATGGAGTACTCTGTCCTAACAAGTCTTGAATCTTGATAGTGGCCTGGGAAGAAGTGGGTACAGCCCCACCCCAACCAACTTCTCTGTGCTCCTGAGAGAAGGGAAAAGTATCCTAGTCATTCTCTGGGCTTCACATGAAGAGAATGGGTGAGAGCTGTGGGGCTCCCCAGGAGGCCACCTCACCAAATGGTGCAGTGGGCCATCTTGAGAAACGGTTGGACATGTGGCCTGCTAGAGAGGCCGAAAGGAGGTTAGACTATTGCTCTGGGGTCTTCAGGATGGAACTGAACCCCACCCCACTAAAGGGGGTAAAGGCTACCTATGTGGAGTCTGCCACATCAGTCTAAGCCACCAACTATTAGGCCAAACCAAAGGCAAGCCAGAGAGCTGTCATTCTGCGTTCTATAAAACAGCATCTGTTCCCTTGCACTTGGATGACTATCTAGCTGTATGTAGTGTTACTGAAAGGCATTCAAACATCAGTTGCTGAAAAATAGTTTATTGTCATAACAGCTGCTACTTATTAAGTGCTTTGAGCACAGGGTTACAACGGTATTTCCCTTACCTTTCCTTTACCTCCCCACCTGAGACCAGCATCCCTCTCCATCCTCTAGCCAGGTCCAACGTGCTAGGCTGGGGGAGAAAGAATAAATGAGGAAACCATGACCCAGACTCCACTCCCAGCTCTTGACCTCTGACCTAGCCTGTGGCAGGTACAGAGGGAGCTTTGAATTTAGCTGACTATGTTTTAATAACTGAAAATAACCAGAAATTATGGCTGCTGCCTAAGACATCATTAGAGAAGGGAAAAACTCATTTGACATAGTGCCACTGAAAGTTGTAGTTGAGAGGAAAATACTGTCTTTACATCCCCAAAGAATTCCAATTCTTTGGTAAATCATTTATATATATAATTCCTTTTAGAAAGAAGGAATTATATATATATAAAGGAAAGAAGGCGGCAGATTTTTTTCTAAGTTTGGGATTTTAAAGAAGCAAGGTTATCTAGAAAATTATGAGTTGCCAGGTTTTTTTTTTTTTCAGATAAAGTATTATTACACTTGCTATTTCATCTCTTGTCTTGAAAATAAAATACAGGGAAAATAGTGGAATCTGGGATGGATATTGTTGTAAGAAGATAAATTCCTTAAATAGAAGACATCTTATCTCTTTAAGTATGAAGAAAGTACCATTTATATTCATTCACTACATTTAGTGCCTTGAAACAGCAGTTTTTCGTGTGGTGACTTCATAGATGAAATGCAATCGTGTGTCGTACAAACTTGAGCCGTTGGCCCCCCTCCCTGGAGGACCTGTCCCCGTTGTGTCATGAGAAAAAAAGCAGAGCTGATGCAAAATAACAGAGCAAGAAATGGATAACTCATTCTTCTTCTGTTTTGTATGACTTTCTTTAGTAAAGATTTTTTTTTTTATCATCTTAAGCAGTTCAGTCACCAACACCAAAGTAAAAAATAGACAAATTCCCATAATGTTGGCATGTTAGTTACAAATTTGAGCCTCTGTTTTTGATGGTCTTGGTGAAATTTTCACCTTGGCTTTGTAACACTTCTTCCATACTTTCTTTGTGTTTTATCTTTGGTATTTGAGAATTGGGGATTCAAAATAATCTTTCATTACATTGATACTTTCAGATTAATCAGTTGATATGCTCTCCACATGGCTTCTGGGGCAAAGGGCAATGACTTTTAAAGAAATGAATGTACAAAGTAAGATTGTATGCATTGCCAGCATCCTGCCTTGGGTTGTGCCATATGTGCACAGCCTTCCTGGGATATGTGCTGGGCTCCACCACGGAGAAAGGATGGTGAGAAAGGACGATGGAGAGAGCTGGGCAAAAAAGTAGAAATTGTGACAAATGGACACAAAATGGGTTTCTCCGATTAATCTCTGACTTGCTGGTCAAGAGATTGAACTTGAGAAGAGCTGTGATAAATCAGGGGCTGTTCACAGTTACTGATTACTGAGCGCAAGCCCCCAAAGTAAATCAGCTCTCCAGCTTGTAGGCTGGTTTCTTTCCTTGCTTTTGAATTGTTACATTTAGATCTTAACTCTTTACTTTTCATTTTTTATCCTAGACATCCTAGAAATTCTGCCAACTTTGAATATATTCAGTGTAGAGAATAAGAGGAAAAAAATAGTTGAGCTTACCTTTATTTGGCTCAAATGTCCTCAATGTGGTGGCAGCTGTGACCCATTTCTGAATGTAGTGTTTTCCTTGTTTCAAGTGACAAGCTTTCTAGGGCATAAAAAAGGCTAAAATGGAAATCCCATGAGTTATTAACAAAAAGACTTATTTAGAAATTCTCAAAACTGCCTATCCCCTTCAGTCAGAAGTCAAAATGATAGTTAACTTTGCAAAAGTGGGCTCTATTTCTTGGTGCACAAATGTTGGGAACGAGTTAGGCCAGCCTAAGTGAGAGATTTCTCCCAGTTCTAGGGCAGTGGTTCTCAAAGGGTGGCCTTAAACCAGCAGAATCAGCACAACCTGGCATTTGTCACAAATGCAGGTTCTCAGGCTTTACCCCAGACTTACTGAATCAGGAACTTTGTGAGGCCTCATAATCATCAGAACAGAGGTGATGCTGTTGCTCTCAAGTTTGAGGCCACCGCTCTGAGTCTAGCATGGGTGCAAATGCCTGGAATCTCATCATGCTTTCAAAGCAGTGAACTCACTTTACCTTCCTGGACTAGGGTGTGTCCAGGTCTAGCAAATGCAAAGTAGTGGTTAATGAATGGAACATAAAGGATCACTTTTCTTTGAAAGTGGCTTGTGGTTTACGGGGCACAACTCCTCAGCCTAAGTTAATGGTGTCATTAGTTACTTAACTGTCTGCAATTAGACAATGATGTCAATAAATTGAGTGGTTAGTAGCCAATATTCTGGAGAGATGCCTTTAGACGTGGGCACAGCCCACATTCCCCAACCATGACCAAGGGCACATTGGAGACAAACAGATATATACATATTTTTTTAGTTGTAGTTGCTGTACAATATTATACAAGTTCACAGCATGTGATTCACAATTTTAAAGGTTATACTCCATCTATAGTTGTTATAAAATACTGGCTACATCCCCCATGTTGTACAATATACCTGTGTAGCTTATTTTACACCTAATAATTTGTACCTCTTAATCTCCTACCCCCGTTATTGCCCCTCCTCTTACCTCTCCCCACTGGTAACCAACAGTATTCTCTAGATCTGTGAGTCCACTTCTTTGTTTGTCGTAATCACTAGTTTGTTGTATTTTTTAGATTCCATGTGTTAGTGATATCATAGTATTTGTCTTTCTCTGACTTATTTTACTTAGCATAATGCCCTCCAAGTCTGTCCACGTTATTGCAAATGGCAAAATTTCATTCTTTTTATAGGGGACTAGTACTCTGTTGTGTATATGCCACATCTTCTTTATCCATTTGTCTGTTGATGGACACTCAGGATGCTTCCATATCTTGGCATTATAAATAATGCTGGTATGAACATTGAGGTATATGTGTTTTTTTGTTTTTTTGGTTTTTTTTTGTCTTTTTAGGGCTACACTCGAGGCATATGGAAGTATCGGAGCTGTACTGCCAGCCTACACCAGAGCCACAGCTATGCATGATCCAGGCTGCGTCTGCAACCTATACCAAAGCTCACAGCAATGCCAGATCCTTAATCCACTGAGTGAGGCCAGGGATTGAACCCACATCCTCATGGATACTAGTTGGGCTCATTACCACTGAGCCACGACAGGAACTCCCTTATGTATCTTTTGAATTTTTTTTTTCAGATATATGCTCACGTGAGTGAAATTTCTGGGTCATTACGGTAGCTCTGGTTTTTATTTTTTGAGTAGCCTCCATACTGTTTTCCATGGTGGTTGCATCAGTTTATGTTCCCACCAACAGTGTAGGAGGGTTTCCTTTTCCCCACATCCTTGCCAACATTTGTCATTTGTGTTCTTTTTGATGACAGCCATTCTGATAGGTGACAAACAACCAGATCTTATAGGGCAAATTATTTCTTTTCTTTTTTTCCTAAGTTTAAGAATTTTTTTTTTTTTTTGCAAATGATTTCTTGAACTTCAGTAAACTCAATATTGCAGACAGAAGTAATTTAGCACTTGAATCACTCAATCTCTGTCTCCTTCCTATTTTTTCCAGCACAGCCTCTCTGGCCCTTGTTTTAAATGTATGTTCATGCCTGCCTTTTACAAAGGCTCCTCTAACATTGTGACAAGACCTTTACCTCAAGTGTGCAATTAAAAGATAAGTGTACTTAATGGATCAGCGTACTTAATGGATCTTCATGGGCCTTCACCTTCAGGAATAGCCAGAAGAGTGTGTGCCTGGCCTGACCAGGAAAGAGTCTTTCCCCCTCCTTGAGCTTTCTTCTACTAATGAGATGGGCAATTGCCAAGGAGAAAGTTGGTGCCAGGATATTCAAGATCCTGCCCACCTGCCCTCGGTTTCTCCCTGTGCCTGGAGCAGAGCTGCCACCAACAGGTCCCGACAGCAACCTCTTCGTCCTTGGGACACAATATGGGAATTGCTGTCCTTTCTCAGGAAACGTCCCCTTTCCTCTTCATTCCCCTGTTGTCACTGAGAGACCTAAGGACCTCACATCCAATCAGTTTGAGAAAGGTAGGAGTTAGCGTGCATCAAATAAGACCACAGAGTAATGACGGCCTGTGTGAACAGCTTAAAAAACAGTCACACCGGTCCCATATTTATGTCCTGCCATTTGGCAGGAACTTTCAAGCCTCTACTAATGTTACTTTAAAAATATCTAAATGGAAATACTATTCCCAGCCTACCCTGAACTTGAGCCTGTAGTGGAACTCCTCCCAGTCTCCCAGAACAAGCAGACAGTTATTAATGGAGATGCTTCCCAGCTCATGGATGTCGTAACACCTGTTAAAATAGCACTGGTACAGTGAATGATTGATACAAGAACATACCACTTTGGCTAAATACAAGCTGTTATGATTTCATGACAATGTTTCTCAGAGTTCTAGGTTATATATTCTGACTTTGAAAGTAACAAGTACATCAGACTGCTTTCATCCTGGGCTGACTGTACAGCAGAGGTTTTCCTTTGGGGCAATCTGCCATTTGAAAAGAGTGGGGGAGTTCCCCTGTGGTACAGCCCTTGATTTCTCCCTGTGCCTGGAGCAAAGCTGCAGGGGTTAAGGATCCAGTGTTGTCACTGCAGTGGCTGGGGTCTCTGCTGTGGTGCATAAGAACTTCTGCATTCTGTGGGTGCAGCCAAAAAAAAAAAAAAAGAGAGAACTCTAGAGAGTTGGGTCTCCAACAGTGGAGGGGGCCAGAATCTGTAGCTGGGCTTCCTTTGGTGCTTTCTGAGGCAACTGTAACCTGGGAAAGCATGGCTTTTCAGAGAGAGGGTGTTGTACTCAGAATAGAGACATTTTCTCTTCTGGTCTGAGGTTCATAGCTTTACTACCTGGGGTGGGCAATTGCAGAAAAGCAGGGTCTAGAGCAGACATTGACCATCTTGCTTGTGCATCTCCTCAAAGGTAATTCTTTTTGCTTTTTAGGGCTGCATCCATGGCATAAAGAGGTTCCCAGGCTAGGCGTCGAATCAGAGCTGCAGCTGCCGACCTATGCCACAGCCACAGCAATGCCAGATCCGAGCCGCATCTGTGACCTACACCACAACTCACAGCAATGCCAGATCCTTAACCCACTGAGTGAGGCCAACGATGGAACTTGCATCCTCAGAGACAATGTCAGGTCCTTAACCTACTGAGCCACAATAGGAAGTCCTCAAAGGGTGTTCTTAATGCTCTTGAACTTCCATTCACTGGTCTTGAACTTAGATTCAGACATAAACCCTCAGCTCAGAGTGTCGGACTGGGTCAATCCTCAGCTGTTGCTGAGTCCACATCTCTCCTGCCTTTGTTTTTTCTGGTCCCATCTCTGCATCACTGTTTGCTCCACAGTCTGTTTCATTCTGTTTTTATGTTCAGGAATCTTACTAGGAACTCTAGACAAATTGAACATTGCTGAGTGAGGCGACTCTTTGCTTAACAACTTTTTTTTCTACTCTGTCTGTTTTCTTAGAAAAATATTTTGGAAGGGAGCAGAGAAGGTTTCTTTGGTTTTGTTGTATTATTAGACTAGAATCATTATTTTGTAACCTTCTTGATCCTAAGGAAATGCATCTTCCCCTGTGAATAAAGAGGCGATTGTGTCCGTGGGATTTGCTATCAGGAAGGCACCACTAGGGAGCGCTGAGAGCCTCAGAATAGTTCACCTCTCTGCAGAGAGAAGGCGGGTTGCCAGCCCTGGTGCTGGGAGACCTCTGACTCCATAGACTTTGGAGCTGTTCCTGGAAGACCTTCCTCTGTCTATTGATGTGTTTGACAGAGAAGAGTACTGCCAGCCCCTAGATGGGAAAGTGACAAGGGGGATCTGGGAGAAGGAAAGGGGGGAGACGAGGGGGAAGAATGCTTTTTGTAGGACTGGAGAGCTGCAGAGATGTTCAGATATGGTATTTTTGTGTGCAGTGCGGGTTGCGGGGGAGATAGGGAGGGAGCCAGGTTTGGGCTTAATTAGGGGACCAGGGTATCTCCCAGGTCCCGAAAGTCTCAGGCATCCTGTGGGTCTGGCTCTCTGTCTCCCCAGGGTCCTTTGAGGCCCATGTGTCAACCTGCATCCTCCATAATTTTTTCTCTTGCTTTGGAGTCACAACTTACCTGGCTCATGTCTTCCTTCTGGAAAATAACAGTGATCCATTTTGACTTAGGTACCTGCCTGACGGAAGCAGGAGGTGAACTCAGAGAAGGTCATTTTTCTTACAGCTTCCAGCCCTTTAGAATCACACGTACTTATGATGGACAATTTTGAGCCACAAGATGGAGAAAAAAAGAAGGAAATTTCCAATTTTAAAATGTTTGAGACTGGAGTTCCGTTATGGCTCAGCCGTAACAAACCAGACTAGTATCCATGAAGATGCGGATTCAATCCCTGGCCTCATTCAGAGGGTTAAGGTTTTGGCATTGCCATGAGTTGTGGTGTAGGTCACAGACACGGCTTGGATCTTGTGTTGCTGTAGCTGTGGTGTAGACCGGTGATTGCAGCTCTGACTTGACCCCTAGCCTGGGAATTTCCATATGCGGCCCTAAAAAGGCCAAAAAAAAGGTTTGACACTAATAGTACTTCCAAGAATTTCGTGAGCTCTTATTCTGCTCCAGAGAAGCTGTTGGCATTTTTAAAGGGTAGTGCCATTTAGTCCTCACAGCCACCCGATGAAGGAGTATTGTGGTCCTTCACATTTGAGAGGTAAAATGACTCATGTAAAGTCATGCTACCAGCAGGCAGTGGAGCCAAAATTATTACTCCAGACCTCAGAGCCTGCCCTTAAGTAACTTACTGAAAGTCAAAGTCAGTTAAGTGATGGAACTGGAACTTAAATTTCAAGGCTCCATCTCCAAATCTCATTGTATCTGATACATCACCATTTTCAAATGTTCTGTTCTCAGAACTCTTTACATTCTAATTCTGAAGATTTTAGTAATTTTCTGTAGGTTGTATTAATCACCATTTACTATACTACAAATTACAACTGAGAAATTCAGTTATTTCCTGCTTCATTAAAAAATGACAGTAATAGGAAATTCTTGTGTGAGGCAGTGGGTTACGGATCTGGCATTGCTACAGCTGTGGTGCAGGCCACAGCTGCGGTACAGGTTTGATCCCTGGCCTGGGAACTTCCTGCCAAAATAAATAAATAAATGACAGCAATAGCCCCACTCATGTGTATAAGTAACACATCTTTACAAAAAATAACATTTGTCAAATAATTTTAAAATCAGAAATAATTTTAAATAATAAAAGGTTTGTGTAAAATTTGTAAATTCCCGTTGTGACGCAGTGGAAATGAATCCAACTAGGAACCATGAGGTTGCGGGTTTGACCTAGGTCTTGCTCAGTGGGTTAAGGATCTGGCGTTGCCCTGAGCTGTGGTGTGGGTCGCAGGTGTGGCTCAGATCCCGCATTGCTGTGGCTGTGGTGAAGGTCGGCAACTGTAGCTCCAATTTGATGCCTAGCCTGGGAACTTGCATATGCTGTGAGTGCAGCCCTAAAAAGCAAAAAAAAGAAAAAAAATTGTAACTATATGATAGTGGATGTTAAATAAACATATTGTAGTGATCATTTTGCAATATATACACATATCGAGTTATTCTGTTGTACACTTAAAACTAATACAAAGTTCTACGCCAAAATTTTATCTATGCTAAAAAATTAATGAGAAGAAAATTTCAATTTTCTACTCAGTGTAAATGTAATATTATTTGATACAGAAAACTTAATATAGAAAAGCATAAAGAAAAGAAAATTGCATAAGGCCTCTGAAATCCCATCACCTAAAAGAGAACCACTGTGAAATCATTTTGTATATTGTTCTAGCCTCCTGGAAAATCTATGAATTCCAGACATTATGTCTTCCAGACATTAAAATAGTAAATTTAAATCATAACAAACATATAAAAAAAAGGCAAAATCAGAGTAGGATGTCTCAAGTCAGAGCTAAGACCTAGAGGGGAAAATTAGTGACTTTTGACCACATTACTTATATATACAGCTGTTGGAATCACAGCCCCACCATTTACTATCCAAGGGAACTGGGTTTGGGGGGGTCAAATTTCCAGCTTCAGGTTTCATTTGTACAGTGGAGATAATAATAATGCCTTCAAAGAATTGTAGAAATAAATGAGGAATGTGTCCAAATGACTAGAACAGTATCTGGAATGTACGTATTCAGAATGTTAGGAGTTCCCTTTGTGGCTCAGTGGTTAACGAATCCGACTAAGAACCATGAGGTTGTGGGTTTGATCCCTGGCCTTGCTCAGTGGGTTAAGGATCTGGCGTTGCCGTGAGTTGTGGTGTAGGTTGCAGACACGGCTCGGATCTTGTGTTGCTGTGGCTATGGCGAAGGCTGGCAGCTACAGCTCCTGTTAGACCCCTAGCCTGGGGACCTCCACATGCCTCAGATGCGGCTCTACATAAAAGGCAAGAAGACAAAAAAAAAAAAAGAATGTTAGTATTATCACCACTTTAAATGATTCCTGGAACCCTAAATATTCCCTGTTAAATCATATGTTCCCTTTGGCTTTAATATTTGTTGTATGTTAGTATGTTTAATCTTAAATAATCAGGCAATCTTCAGTAATCAGACAGAGATAATACTCATCCTAGTATAATATTTAATTCCAGAAGATCATGATGTTTATTCTAAGTATTATCATTTGCATTTTTCTTCTCATACCAGAGTCTCTGATAAAGCCATAGGTGTTGTGGATCCTCGGGTTGGTTGGAAAAAGATTGTATTTCTTCTACTATTAATCTGTTATATGGAGGTGAGAATATAATATGTGATCTCTTTGTGAGGAAAGACTTGGCACTTGTTATAACCTACAGCTTTATGAGCATCCTTCATCGCGATCCAGGGGTTGGAGGTCCTCCAAGGATGGGTAGCAAGAGTCAGAGGCCAGGAGGACTCTGCTTAGAGAAGCCATCTTCTCTTTGTCAGGTATTCATTTAGCATGGACAGTTCTGGAGTGGGGGTGGGGGTGGACCACTTTTCATAAACAATTATACACCTTGGCAGCCTGGCAAAGATTCTTGCTTGTAACCTGCCAGCAAGATGAAGAAAAAGGAAAACTGTTTCCCAAGAATCAATTAATCTACTTACTAGGTCAGGTAACCATTTATTTTTGGCCTCGGGGTACAGATGAATGTAATAACTCTAATATTTTTGAAAGAATTCCCAAATTATATTCCATTGTTAGCAAGTCAGTCTCTCGCACTTACTGCACTGTGGTAGATTCTATCATTGTCCCAAAATTTTTCCCTCTATCTATGTACACCCCTTTTGCCCTGTGCTTTTGCAGTTTCTCCCACCCAAGGGGCAGAGTATATTTTCCAAACCTATGTTCGGCCATGTGACTTGCCTTGGCCAAAAGAGTGAGATGCAAGTAAGAGGGTGCAAGTTCTATACCAAGTTCTTAAGAAGGCTTGTGTGTTTTCTCTTGCTGTCTTGTGATTTGGTTATTTCTATGAGAAGATCATGGCTCAGGCAGGCCCTCTGGTCCAAGAAAGACAGTGAGAGACACACAGATCAGCCAACCTCCAGGATGTCCACAAACATGTGAGCTAAATAAATGCTCACAAGTTAGATGCCACTAAGATATTACGGTTGTTTGTTACCCAGCAAGAGCTAACTGATGCCCTGATCCATCATGAGGCTGGAGTCAGGCAGCAGGTGGATATGACAGTAAAAGAGAATCCTGTTCCCGCCATTGGTTGAATGTGGGGAGAAAGAGAAATGCAACCAGGAGGCCAGATGCCAAGCTTCCTATATTCTGCTTGAGTGTAAGGGATTGGAGGGATGAGAAACATCCTGCAGATTTTGGAAAGGCTGAGAACATAAGGATCCAGTGGCCCATTTCCTTGGGCATAACATGGAGGAGTTGGTCATCCAGGACACGAGGGAGCTGTAGCACAGCTTTGGCAGAGGGAGGTGTCTGGGCCAGGGGCCTTGGCACGTGGTGCTCCTGGTTCTTCCAGTCTTCATTAGAGTTTGAGGGATCTCTAGAACTTACTGCATTCCCCAGCAGGGGGGCTGCAGAGGTCAGTGGGCTGATGGAAGATGGGTTAGAACAGAGAAACCAGAGGACACATGGAATTTATGGCCAGAGACAAATAACTGGGACCATGGTGCCACCACAGTAGTCCTTAAAGAAAACCACCAGTTTGCCAGCAGCTCCCCAGCAGTGGTCCCCTCAGAGGGCCTGTGCCTCTGCTCAGCTGTGACCATCCAGATGCCATCTTGGGGAAGTGTGAGGTGGGAGGCATTGTGGGAAATTTGCCACATTAAGCATTTACCTGAAAGATGCTGAGTCATCCTGAAAGAAATATCAAATAAGTGGCAAATTTAAGTTTTCTCCTAGCTACTCTGGGTATCATGCTCTTAAGAAGTTTAAGCCATACATCAACTATATTTCAGTTAAACAAGAAAAGTTTTTTAAAAAGTTTTCACCAATTACTGAACATAGTTTATTCTTCCTTAGAACTCCCTTCTTTGTAATAATGTTTTTTCTGTTTTCTCCAAATGATAACACACAAAGGGTTTTAATTTGCAAAGCAAGCCTAAAATGTCATAACCCATCCAAGACTTCAGCATACAAACGTTTGCTCACCGCTATCAGTGACAACGTCTTCCTTCGGCTGTTGGCTGTCAGCAATGCTCTGCAGGCTGGTGTGAGTTGGATAGGACTGATTATGAGGGAGGGCCCGGTGGTATTACCCATATGCTGTGTAACCAAAATTGCATTTTCACGGCGGTGGGAACAGGAGCGGGATTCCAGTGGATTTCGGATCAGTTCCTAATTCTCAGGCCAGTGTGCTATATCCAGTTACCCCTCCCTCGTTTTACATTTCAGCAAAAGGCAGCAGCGCCTTACAATCCCAGAGTTTATTTGGCCCGTGTCATCTGAGAATGCGATGGGGTGATTTGTGGTGGGAGAGATGTGTTAACTGGGCCCAAACTGCTATCCAATACCCGAGACGTAAACCGCCTCCTGTGGGGTTGAAAAGGGGGCTGGGGCTTTTGGAAAGTTTACCTTTCATTTTCTGAGGCCTTGCAATTTCTTGGTTGCAGCTGGACATGCTTGCAGAGCAGAGGAGATACCCTGGGAAAGAAAAGGGTTGACCCATCCAGCTGGGGACAGTGGGAGCGGGAATCTTCTTGGGACGGTGTACCCCTGCCTGTCTCCCAGCTCTGGGGCAGCTGGCAGGACCCAGGGGGGCTCAGCCCAAGACAGTACCTGGGCTGAGTAGATTCTCCAGGAAGAACTTCATACAACAAAACAAACTTTCAGCTCCTATATATTTTATCTCTCCAGCGAAGCACCCTTTCACAAGTGTTTATTAAGTACTCCCCCCCACACCGTCTGCTCCCCGTGGCAGACACCAGGCCATACAAGACACTCAGGAGCTGGTTGCATTATCTCCAGGCAAAACCAGATGTTGTTGACTCCTGTTTCCTTCCCCAGTGCTTCTTGACTTATGATCAGCTCTTGTTCGAAAATGCTTAAGTTTTGTGACTTTCAAACCAAGGCTCTGGGTTTACGTGTACGTGTGATGGATAGAGTTCTTTCGGCTTGTCCCAAATCCAGTTGAAAGCTGAAGGAATCTATGAGAAATGGAGCTTCTGGTTTGGAGAATTCCCCTCGGTAAATGGGAAGGTTCTCTGCTCTCACTGTAAGCACCGGTCTCCCCAAGGGGAGCTAAGTTGCTGGGGGTGGGGGTGCAAGGGATTTGCCCTGGGAAGCACTTGGGTGCCTTACAGGGAGGCAATCCGCACAGCTATTGCACGCCTGCAAATTTACCTCCCTGAACTACAGCCTCCCATCTGTTCTAGCCTCTAATTACAAATGCCAAAAATAGCTAATTTGCAATGGCATCATAAAAAGTGGAAATGGAAGTGATTTAAGAGCTGCTCTACGCTATGTTATTCATGTTTTACACACTCCAGGCAGAGGGATGTTGCGCTCTCCCGTGTTCAGAGAGTTTCCTCCCATCAGCCAGTTTCTGATTTGGCTGGACTGTGACAGAATGTCTGTGAAGTTACCAAGGAAGAGGACCTGGCCCCCAGGACAAAGCACGCCCCATGTGATTCTGCCCAGGAGAGGAGGCCACCCACTGTGCTTACTGCTCAAGGCCAGTCATCTGCCATGATTTCTGGATTATTTGAACTCCTTGGGAAAATATATAATGTGGACACAGAGCTGTGAGTCTAACTAGGGTCACTATAAATTACTTTCTTTTCAACTGTGCCAGTGATGAAAAAAGGAGGGTTCGTCATGAATCATCTTAGTTAGGAGATGTAGAAAGGTATGTGTACATACAAAGCCAATTCAGTTTCCTTTTCTTTCCTCCTCCTTCTCCCCACCCCTCCCCATCCTCCTTTATCTTCTGTCTTTAATTGTAGAATACCCTAGAATTCACCTAGAGTGGCAATATTTGTGTGAGGAGGAAAGAGCAAACAGTTTGGAGCAGGGGCTGCCTCTAGGTGGCTGTTACGCTCCTGGAACCCAGAGGTTATAGAAAAACAGTGCGGTGACAACCTCCCCAGACTTCTTTTCTCTTAGGTGTGGATGGGGATGAGAGGCACCTGCCTTGCCCCCTAGGTCTCTGTAACCATCACGTGGATCCCACGGTGACAGAGCTTGTTAAACCAGAAAACAGCTGCAGGAGTGTGAGCCCTCTGAGCCAGCCCTTTCTTTTATTATGTAAGTGAGGAAATCAGTCTCCAGCAAGGCTCAGACATGCACTTGGCCCCAGTACTCTCACCTCCTCATCCAGAAGAGGTAAATACTCTCAGAGTACCTAGAGTGGGGCTGGCTCCTGGGGGAGGGGGTTAGGTGCAGGTGTGGGTGGGGATGGAGACAGGCTCTGGTGGAGGCCACCAAAAATAAGACACCGTCTTTGCTCTTGAGGAGCTAGTTGCACAGCTCACTAAGGAGTGGAAAGACAGCTTCCCATAGAGAGCAGAGACCTGTTTCAGAATCAGCACTGCTAGGAATGTATTAAAAACCTTGGGTAAATCACTTTGCTTTTCTGGTCCCCAGCTTTTCTCTGCTTTCAAATGAGAAGTTTGAACAAGGTGGTCTCTAGAATTCTCCAAGCTTTAAAACTCCGTCATTATTCTGTTGTGGCTTAGCAGTAATGAACCTGACTAGTATCCATAAGGGCAAGGGTTCTCTCCCTGGTTAAAGGATCTGGCATTGCCATGAACTGAGGTGTA
This sequence comes from Catagonus wagneri, assembly GCA_004024745.2. Taxonomy (NCBI): domain Eukaryota; kingdom Metazoa; phylum Chordata; class Mammalia; order Artiodactyla; family Tayassuidae; genus Catagonus; species Catagonus wagneri. Next base: position 6,481,670 of record PVHT020000059.1, read on the forward strand.
TGTTGCGGACTCGGCTCAGATGTGGCATTGCTGTGGCTGTGGCTGTAGCTGGCGGCTACAGCTCCATTTTGACCCCTACCTTGGGAACTTTCATATGCCTTGGGTGCAGCCCTAAAAAGACCAAAAAAAAAAAAAATCAAACTCTATCATTATAATATTATTGAACTTAATTTGGGCAACCGTCTTGGATTTCTTTTTAACCCTAGATATGAAACATACATTTGCTCTTGGATCCTTTGATTGTTCTAAAGCATATTGTGACTGTCATTTCCATCTTTGATGGTGGTATGTGGGCAATGAGGAAGGTAATACGTACGAGTCCTTTCTGAAAAAGTAACAACATTCATGGATAATTCATAAATGAGCTTTAAGTGGTAGATTATTTGAGAGGTGCTAGGAAAAAAATTATTCTGACATTTGTTAAAGGGATAATGGAGACTTTATTCAGGACAGTTGCAATAGGATAGAGAGGTTGGGCTTAACTCCAAATACAGTAAAGGCTGCTAGAAAGATATAATTGAGGAGCAGAGTGAGGTGGGGGGGGCGGTAAGTGGATGGAAATTACTAAGAGAGTATTCTTGCTAAACCCATTTAGCAGGGTACTTTCTGGAGGCAGGCCAGGTGACCAGATATTAAGAGTGGGGAATATGGAATTTGATCATATTCCAAGGATGATCAGATTTCAAGGGTGGGAGGGTTCTTGCTAAACTGACTTAGCAGGATTTTTGCTACAACTGGACTGGGCTAAAGATTGGTCAAGGAAAGAATCTTTGTCAATGGGAGGAAATAATCTTAATTTCTAGGACAGTATAATATTTTTAGGTGAATTTTTCATATCATTAGTCAATAATTGGTTCTTTATAGTTGTTTTACAAATAAATTAAATGAGGGAGGAGGGATGAGGGCCCAGTGGAAGGATAAATTCCTCTTTGGTTAATGAGATGCCATCCTCAGATCATCAGTTTGATGAGCGCTTATTTGCAGACAGCTTGGAATCTTGGATCATATCGCATGTGGTGGAACTACATTGGGAGCCACCCCCCTGGACTAGGCTGAATCCTATGCTTCTGTGAAAAATAGCTGCTGTTACATAATGTTTACTATGTAAGGACAACTGCCAGAATGTTTCTTGCATTGCTCACAGTACAAGCATTTCTTTCTTTTTTTTTGGTCTTTTTGCCTTTATGTAGAGCTGCACCCGCGTCATATTGAGGTTCCCAAACTAGGGGTCTAACAGGAGCTGTAGCCCCCGGCCTTCGCCACAGCCACAGCAACGCGGGATCCGAGCCACGTCTGCAACCTACACCACAGCTCACGGCAATGCCGGATCCTTAACCCACTGAGCAAGGCCAGGGATCGAACCTTCAACCTCATGGTTCCTAGTCGGATTTGTTAGCCACTGAGCCACGAAGGGAACTCCCACAGTACAATCATTTCTTAGAGGAAAAAATTTTAATAACCCCTTGTTATTGACCAGTGTTCAGAAAGTGCTGAGTATCACAGTATAGATATATGTTACACTGTCTACACCGCATGCTCCTATACCCTGCCCTCTTCATTCCTGCTCCATCCCCATGCACACTTAGGTTTTTTGGTTCCGGGGTTCAGTGATACTATCTGAAATAGTTCAGAAGGGGATCACATATTCTTGGGTCCTCACCTACTATTTTATTTTATTTTTTATTTTTTATTTTTTTGTCTTTTTGCCTTTATCTAGAGCCACACATGCGGCATATGGAGGTTCCCAGGCTAGGGGTCTAACAGAAGCTGTAGCTGCCAGCCCTCGCCACAGCCACAGCAATGCGGGATCCGAGCCGCGTCTGCAACCTACACCACAGCTCACGGCAACGCTGGATCCTTAACCCACTGAGCAAGGCCAGGGATCGAACCCGCAACCTCATGGTCTTAGTTGGATTTGTTAACCACTGAGCCACGAAGGGAACTCTCACCTGCTATTTTAATTCAAGATTTGAAAATGCAGACAATTTCAAGAGAGAGATTTTGAACTGAGGGGGCAGTAAAGTGGATATGTGTTATTACCTGTGCCCTCCATCCAGGCCTTTCGTTCCCCGGGCTTGGGTAGGGCTGGTTTGGGATTCAATAAGGATAAGAAGGCAGAGCCAGTGTGTCTTCTGGAATTTCTGGTTAATATGAGAATGCTGCTCTGCGAGACACAGAATCATAAGACTCGCAAGTGTTGTGAAAGAATATTCAGAACAGAAGAAATGTTGGCACAAGTGGAGAGAATTCAGAGCATAAATCACCAGTGGTCAAAGTCTGAGAAACACTGAGGAAATGGATGTCCACTTCCCTTCGGGATTCTCAAGGTTGCAAAACGTTCTGGAAGCAAAACAGAAAAATGGCAGAACAATAGGAAAAGCATCTACCTGATAAGGGAGAAAGGAAAATATGTTGTCCATCACCTGCAAATATAGAGGATGAAGAAAAGAAAATCAAAGAGCTTTTTACTTTTCATTTATATGTATAAGTAAAAGTAGGTCCCCTTCTTTACCTTGTTGTCTTCAGTGGAAGAAAGCCATCTTCAAATTATATTCACAGATTGACTTTACTGCATAGATGCAGCTTCATTTTATTTCATCAAAAAATAATTCTTTTCTATTATAACTCTATTTGAAAACAATATATTTTTTAGCCATTGAACAGAGCTTTTGGAGCTGTGGTCAAATGGTTCCTTGGAGTGGTCTGCCACTTTTGATGTTTGCATTTTCTTGTTTTCAGGCTCAGAGTGAAAGGGCCTCCTTAAGCTGTAAATGACAGGGAGAAAAATAAAAGCTGTTTGCTCTGATCCACAATCAGAGTAACTCCAAGTAACCACTCTTTGGTTAATCCAAACATGACTAATTCAGCTAAAGTGGATTTTAAAATGACTGAAAATAAATTGTATCCCACTTGCTTCCCTTTAAACCGTTCTCAGTTCCTGCTCCTCTCTGTGGATGTGGACTGCAAAAGTGTGGGGCTTCTAGAATCCTGACCTAGCATTTCTATAACACCTCAGTGAATTGCAGGAGCTTTCTGGATAATTAGCATGCAAATGTGCATTTCCATGCAGGATCCTAGACAAGCTCTCACTCTCCTGCTGAGGGACTGATTTTGTTAGAGGGCCAGAGAAGGTGTGTTTTTCATTAAGACACGCTTGTGTGATTATGAACACAAGGGATAAATTCCATCTCGCTGTAATTGGTAAGGAACCCTATGAGAAATGAGCTATAGCCCCACAGCAAGTCGGAATATCTGAGCCCCGTATTGGTCTGCACAGGCTGACTGAAAGATGCGGGCTTCTCAAGAGATGTTCGTTTGGGGGTAATCCCTGCTTTTTATGTATTTAAAATGTTGTCGTAAAGGAATTTTTTAAAATAGCTTCAGTGGTTATCTACAAAATAAGTGTTTTATGGGGACTTTATTAAATCATACAATCTCACTTCATTTATTTCTGAGTGTGGCTCCTGTAGGAGGGTGCAGGGTCTTTGTTCTGTCTGTTTTTCCTCCCAGGAATAAGGTGCCCTGGAGACAGGTCTGTAGAGATTTTCTTTGGCGACAGTCTCTTCTGCAAACATTTCTGCTTGGAGTTTCTAAAATGTGTATCTTTAAGACCAGGTTTCCAAGGTTTTTATTTGTGAGAAGATACTTTTCCTGTCTGGGGTGATATTCTACGGCTGGGATGACACATTTTGTGGTACCTGAATAAAAATGTGCTCGGAGGATTTAACTTCTCTCGCATCAGGGCAGCTAGAAGCTTCTGGGACTATGTTTTGGCAAAAAAGTGGTTGCGTAAAATTCAAGCTCCCTGCCTTTTGAGCAAGGGAAAACTGAAAGTTGAGGGGAAAGCTTTGTCTTTACATGGGTGTCCTTGAGGGGGAAGAGAATAAAAATGTACTACTTCATAGCATCCAGGATGATGGGTACATCATTTTTTAAAGAGCGTATAAAGGGACAGCATGTTAACAGTGGTGAGTTACCTCTGGTAATGGGACTGTGGCTGACAGTTGCTTCTTTATATATTTACCTACATTTAAAAACTCTCTACAATGAGAGTATATTACTTTCAGAATCCTAAAACAGTAATTTTTTTGACCATTCTTCCTATAAAATTGGTTTATTGGCCATAACCAAACAAGCACATACATATATCATTTTATGTGAATTAAATACAATATGAATGCCTCAAACATAGTTGTACTCAGTAACTGATGGAAAAACGAACTTTTGAAAAACACATTTTCATATCAATTAATTTCAACATATATTACCATATATCTAATAGAAAAAATTCAACTGTATAAATGTATCATCACTAATTTCCCTAACTTCATAAAAAGATTACATATAATTTTACAAGTATAACTAAGGCTATAACGAATATCCTAGAGTTTATATACACGTTTGAAAACTCCCTGTTACATCCTATAGATAAATTTCTAAGAAAAAAATGTTAGTCAAAATGTGCTAACTTCCATCTAATACATATTTTCCACTGCTTGTGGAAAGATTTTAATGCAGAAGGAGTCTGAAATACTCCACACTTTGTCAACAAACGTACCTGTTAATCTGATAAGTGAAAAAAGTCTATTTTGTGTGTTTGCGTTTTTAAACACACACATATATTTAATTTATCCTATATATTTATAACAATTGATGATTTAATACATGTTTAATTACAAAGATTGATAAGATTGAGTATACTTTTATGTATTCTTGGCCATTCACAATCCTTTTATGAATTTCTCATTTATGTACTTTCCCACTTTTGTAATGGAATGTTTGCCTTTTCTAATTGATTTGGCGCAGGCTTTCATAGAAATGTTAGCACTAAATTTGTCATACAAGTTTAAAGTAACCATACAGGTAAATTTTCAATTGATTGCAAAATAAGCAATAGCCCAAATTCAATTTTAAGTTAATGGGTTTTAGTTACTCTTTTTCACTCCTCTAACTCTTCAGTGCATATATAAGATGGAGAAAACTTGGAAGACAAATTTTAATTGAATTAAAGATGGTATTCATTAGCTGGGTATACTGTAGAATCCTCCACGTTTTTAGAAACTAGGTTATATAATAGCCTTGGAATATACAAATCCTATTCTAAGAGGTTGAAACGGTTACCAAAAAAGGCTCATATGAAGTCAAAATAGACTGAAGTCAATGGCTAAGGAGACTGGATACCACCAAAGAAGTGGAGAGACATTTTGACTTGAAGTGTGTTGAAGGGGAAAAGGAGGGAGGAAAGAGTTTGGACACAATGTGCAGATGGGATGTGGGAACAATTATCAGCTCAGTCTATGCTAAACTAGTCCATGAATTGGTAAACCTTTCCTGTAAAGGGCCAAATAACAAACAATTTCAGTTTTCCAATAAAATAACTTCAGTGTTCCAATAAAACTTTATAACAGCAGGCTGTAGGCTTGGGTACCACATCTTGAACTAGAGTAGTGGTTAAACCAGAACCTGGAAAATAATCAGATTAGCCCCACCATGGTAAAAATATTTAAAAATTATCTCCCCATTTTATCTTCATGAAAATTATTTTTAGCTCCTCTGTAAATCTTATTTATAAGAGCGTGCTGTCAATGAATACTACATGTCATCATAACCTAAACAATGTAAAGCCTGTACTGTGTAAGTGACTGGAGTGCTTTGATTGGTTATAACTTCCCAGTTATAACCAATAAACTATATTTTAAATTGAGCTTATTTCTCCCACCTTCCATTTGTCCAGCAATTATTTTTAAAGTTCCCCATCCTAGAGGAGGTCAGGAGGTAGTTCGGGCTGGAACCCTGCCCATGGCTCCCCTACTGCTGGCCCTAGTGGCGGCGGCAGCATGGTAGGCAAGGCTGTCTGTCCCCAATGAAGGAAATCTCCCATTTTCTGCAAGGCGCTCAGAAGGCCGCCTCTGCTCCCCAGCCTCACCTGGCAGGGCTGTGGGGCCTGCATTCGCTGAGAGCTGCCCTTGACTGTGGTACCAGTTTCTAGCACATTGATTTATGGAGCTATTTGGTGTCAGGTAATTGCCCATCAATATCCTATTTATCACCCGGCTTGTCACGGGTTGTGGCTGCTATTCCATAAAGTCAAGGCCTTTGAGAAAGGGCCAGTGACTCAAAGCAAAGGAAGAGGACGTAGGAAATGTAACAACTTTCAAGTTTTTTCTCCCCATTTTGGTTCTTACTGCTCAGCCCTCCCTTGAACGGAGCGGGGGAGTGGGGGGGGGCGGGCTCTGCATCCAGGGCAGGGAGCTGCAGATTGTAGCGACATTTCTGGATGCTTGTTCCTGCCCTTCACTTCAGTATCCTTCCTAAAAAAAAATGTGTCTTGTCTTGGGGTGGGGGGGCAAAATCTGCATGTTCTGCAGGCCATTACATTTTTAAAAGTCCAGATTAATAGACTGGAAAGAAATATATCAAAACACAAATACTCTGGTTAATAGAAAAAAATGCCTTCTTTGCAGTATTTTCCACACTGTCTATTATGAGGGCCTATCTCTTAAAAACAACATAATACATTTTGTATATATTCACCGATACTTGAAATTCCACAATTAAAGAGTCATTTATTCAGCTTTAAGTTTTTATGCTTTTAAAATGCTGATTCTCCTAGAAGGTATCTTTTACAGCCTGGCTGAGGAGTTCATGCTCCTAAAGAGAAGTCATTGGAACTGATGGCCCCCAGAGCTCAGGGTCTAACGAGGGGTGAGGGGCGAGGGGCGGGGTTGGGGGCTGGGGAGGCTGGGAGAAAAGAGTGGAAGGTGGGTTGGGAAGCCAGCTTGCCCACCGCAGGGTTTGCCAGGGGTGCACCTTGGACTCCAAGTACAAATGTGAGGCCCCTCCCCCTTTCGCTGCACTGAATTCCTGGAAAGCCCAGCTGTTTTCTGGAGCCCTAGAGATCCGGAAATGCCGGACTTTGGGGCTCCTCCCTTGCCCTTGAGATTCAATGGTTCTGTGGAGACCCTCGCCCCGTCCCATTCTCACCCTGGAGGGGGAAGAAAAGGAAGCTAGAGTCTCCAGGTGTTTGACAGCAGAGTCCCAGTGATTAAAAGTGATTTTTAAGAAAAAAGTCTTTTATCATTCTCCTGAGGCAGACAGAAACCATTTGGGCAGACTTTCCTAGTCTTGTTTTCAGATGCGAAAGCGGGAGGCATGCCTGTTCCCCGCCCTTTACAAACATCAGCGATGAGAGAGAGGATTTCCGGTTGGTCAGGGAGGTGGTATGATCCACGGTTCTGGTTATGTCTCCGGCCAGCCCTCCCTGAATGAAAGGAGCCTGTGAATTGTTTCCCTTCTCAGATTCCCCTTATGCTGATCACGTCTGAAAACCAGATCCCAGGGCGCAAATGAGCCAAGGAGAGCAAACAGGCATTGGGTACTTCTGCTTTGCCCTAGCCGTTTTCACTGTTTTACGTTTCTTCATCCATTTCATTCCCTCTGCAACCCAATGAAAAGGGAGCCATTGTCACTGATATTTTCCAGGCAAAGAAACTGGTGGCCAGGGAGTCACTTGTCTGGGACCACTCAGGGAGTGAGAAGCAGAGCCAGCTACCTCCCACCCCGGATGATCCGTGGTGGCCTTCCTTGAAAACCACGCCGCATGTTGCCTCCCACTGTGGGGTCTGCAGATGGTCATTTCAAATTTTGCTTACATCTTTGCATCCAAGTCTTAAAAATAATTATAATGGAATACCTTCCCAGGCAATATGCTAATTATAATGTGCTAACAATTTACATCGGTAATTAGGAGACTGGGGAGTGAGTGATTCTGTTGCTTGAAGGGGAGGGTACAAATACTACTCCCCGTGGAAACCATATACCCAAATCCCAAGGATAAAAAGAGCATACCAACGAATTCTGGTGCCCAATGGAAGCCCCTTGTCTAAATATTTTTAAGGTCCAAGGATTTTAGTAATTAAATATCCCAATGGCACGAATCTATAAAGACAAGGAGGTGGGCCAACCAACTCAAGTAAGCCGCTTCAGTGTGGGATAGGGGAGGAGGGGAGGTTTTTTCACTACCCTCTTAGGTTCTCTGGCTGGGGCCCAGTAAATTGGACTGAAAAACTTTAGAATGACAAAAGGAAGACATACATATTTATTTCCTATAAGCTTTATGTGACACAGGAACCCTTAAAAGGAAACGAAGACCCCTAAGACAAGGTGAAACATGAGGGGTTTTACACAAGGTTAGATGGAGTGTGGGAAGTTTTGGAAAAAACGTGATAGGACGAGAGGATATAAGCTAATTGGAGTTAACTGAGGACAAGTTAGCAGGGCCTGTGTGTTCAGATTTCTCTCAGGGTTCCCTGGTCTTTGGAGACAAGGACACTCCTTTCCTCCAGGTGGAAGGAGTGCACCATAAGGTCTCAGGACCTGCTCCAAAGAGAGGGAGGGATCAGAGAGACCCGCCTGCACCTGCTGTTTCTCAGATTCTTTCAGCTAAAATTATTCAATTTGCCCAGTTGCCATACTTTGGAGTAGTGTATTATTCTCAGCCCTGCCATCAGCAGACAACAAAGCTGAAATAAGAAAATTTTAAAGCTGATGGCCTTTGCAACCAAGGCATTCAATACAACACAGATCTCAAATTTCCTAGACAATTTATTTCATATGTTTTGTTAATCATCTTTTCATAGAAATGAATACACTCATTAAAAAAACTGGTTCTAATTTTTTTTTTTTAATTTTGGAGAATTACTTGCAAATCTCTTCTTGGATTAATGTCTTTTTTTAACTCAACGAATTTTATTACATTGATAGTTGTACAGAGATCATCACAACTCAGTTTTATAGCATTTCCATCCCAAACCCCTGGCCTGTCCCCCCCACCCCCCAACTGGTCTCCTTTGGAAACTAATTTTTTCAAAGTCTGTGAGTCAGTATCTGTTCTGCAAACAAGTTCATTGTATCCTTTAGATTCCAGGTGTAAGTGATAACATGTGACCTTGGTGTCTCACTGTCTAACTTCACTTAGCATGATAATTTCTAGGTCCATCGATGTTGCTACAAATGCCATTATTTCATTCCTTTTTATAGTTGAGTAATGTTCCATTGATATATGTACCACATCTTCTTTATCCACTCCTCTGTTGATGGACATCTAGATTGCTTCCATGTCTTGGCTATTGTATATAGTGCTGCAATGAACACTGGAGTACCTGTATCTTTTTGAGACATGTTTTCTCTGGATAGATGCCCAGGATACATTAATGTCTTCATGGCCACACTTAACCTTGGATGTGGGAATCTGAGCTGAAGGAACATTTTAGAGCACTCACCAAAGACTGGCTCTGACCTTCTCTGTGGAAGTTACTAGTTTATAGCTGAAAACTGCATGTTTGCCTCCTTCCTACATGGCATCTTCGACAGTGATGCCAACTGTGCATGGAGAGTGATAACAGGGCATGTCCTTGAAGGAATCGCTTTCCAAGCATCCTCTCCCAGACCTCTAACTCGTGGGCTCTGAAGTTTGGCCAGAGACAGGCTGAAGTGAGATTTGGTTTCTCTCCTGGAGTGATTTACATTAGGCTTTGGACTAGGTTTCCAGACAGATGCCATCCCCCTGCCCAGCCCAGGCCTTTAGAACTATGCCAGTAACTCGATGGTGAGCCTGAAACTAAGCCTAAAAGGAAGCAGACGATTGGTATTTGAGACTTCCCAAGGCCTTCCTCATTTCTTCATTTCCTCCTGTGGGGTTTCATATTTGTGAGCATATCCTCTGAATGTGATGGTGAAGCAGCATCAGACTCAGCGATCCTGACTCTCAGGGCACTCATTTCGTAAAGAACATGCCTAAGAAGGGAGCATTTGAATTATCCTGTAAACGTTTTCACTCACCAGTAATGTTTATGTAGCAATCATGGATCCTGGGCATGGAGAGGGCTTTCCGGTCCCTAAAGCCAGCTAGGATGGCTTCCATATTATTACTTCTGAGTGGGGCACTCAAGTCCATTTCTGCAATTCTTAGCTCCCTTTTTATTTTTTATTGTCTTATTTTACTAGGGAAAATTGAAACTGCACAAGGAAAATCTCATCTCACTCAGCAGTTAATTTTTTTCTTTCATCCTAATTCTCAAAGGAGTAAATAATTGCATACAAAGGATACAAGCTAAGGTTTCTATTCTGTAAGAGTTTAAGGAACCAGGATATTTATCTCTATGTCTGTTTCCCTCTTGTTTGTATTAATAAAAAGAGATTAAACTTTTTTCTAGAAGGCCAAATAAATGAAATCATGCAGCTAGAAAATTGTGTATGCAGGAAAATGACTATCAGTGATCTAGCAGATAAATGACTCGATAACACGGATATAAATGCATTCCTCTGGATTTTTCAAAGTTTTTCCGCATAGTGAAGACTGTGGAATCAAAAGAGAAGGTAGGCACTAACTCAGATTTTTCAAAGAAAGGAACCTAGAAATAAACTAATTGGACTATCACTTGATTTGTGTGTCAGATATGTAAGTACTTAGAGAACAATGTTTGTTTCAGCTGTTCTCATAGTATGATTAATGACTATTTAAAAGTGCTTTATTCCATTTGTATGCCAGCTGTTCTTGTATAGAACAAACTTGGGCTTTCTCAAGATAATCCAAGTCAGCTGTCTACTGTAGGGCCTGGAGGCTGATACCTACGAGTTAGGAAGGGAATTAGAAAAGGAAACGGATGGCTCTTAGCTCATCCTGATGAGGTCAGACCCAGAGGCTCATGACTGAAATGTATTCCTAAAGCAGATGCTTCTTTCTGGGGACTTGTGAAATGCAGGGCCTGTCCCATACTTAGGTTCTGCTTGGTGGACAGGTCTGAGCCAATAGGGAGCCTTATGCATTGTTAGCAAGTAAAAAAGAACCTAGGTAGTCTTAACCACAGAAACTGACCATACTTTCAAAGGCACATCTGCAGGACAAGTCTTCGGAAATCACAGACAAGCTGGGCCCAGTGAAATCATCAAGCCATGGAAGTAATACTATGTCCTTTCCCAATGGAGCAGCAGTGCACAGGTCACACACTGGGGGCAGGCAAGGTGTTGGTGATGTGGGCATGATTTCACAACTGGAAAATCGTGTGTGCAAGGTCAAGACTATCAATGCCTTAGCAGATAAAGAGCTTGATAGTATAGTTTTAAATGCATTCATCTGGGCTTTTCAAAGTTTTCCTCAAAGTAAAGATCAGGGAATCAAAAGAAAAGAGAGGCATAATGGGGAATAATTTGGGACATGAGCTCCAAAGACAGTGAGTATTTTTGCATTTTCACTTCCTGTGGAGCAAGTTCAAAAGTAGTTGTGTGATCACTGTATCCTCTGCGTTGAAAGGCAAAAGGAAATCAGAGATGAGAGTGATTTCCTTTACCACAAAACTACTTTCAAAAGGATCCACATGGAAATGAAAATCTCATAGTAGTCTTTAAGGTCAGTTAGTTTAAGGCACAGACAGTCAACAAATATTGTTCAAGTCGTCCCTGAGCTAGTAAGTCACTCTGCCAGTAAGATGGATGCCAGACTTGGAATAGCTTTCCATCTCATTGAGAGAGATTGAAGCATAATAGCTAACAGTTGTTAGATGCTTGCTGTGCTGAGCCCTGTATGGAGCATATACATTCACGATTTTATCTACTCCTCGGAGTAATAGATGACTGTTACTCCATCCCCATTTTAGAGGTAAGGAAACCGAGACATTTGGAGATATTTATTTTCCTCTTTCAAAATATTAGTAGTATTCATATGCATTCAGTCCAGATAAGTTTTACTATTCCAGAAAAAAAAATGTGTTGGGATTCTAATTGAAATTATACTGAAGGTCAGTATGGGGAGCCCTGATATCTTGATATCACAGAGCTTTCCATCCAGGAAAATGGTGTGTACCTTCATTTATTCATATCTCATTAAAATTGTTTTTCTTTCATATTTCATGTTAAATCTATGTCTAGGTATTTTATGTTTGTTGCCATTGTGAAAGTCTACTTTTAATCGTAGATTTGCTTATTATTAAATTTTATGGCTCTACACAACTGGAAATTCAGAATAGATAAACTTCAAAGACCTGTCTTAGAATATAATTTAAAATCATTCCTGTCCAGTTATTGCCTAGAACCTAGGTGATAGAGACAGTATGCAAAATCATCTCTTAAGATGAACAAAGATGTGTCTTTGGTCTGCATCAGACTAAAAAATGTGTCTACCTGGGTCACATCATAGTGGCTCAGATTGAACTTTTCCCTCATTCCATTTTGATGTTTGGCCATTGGCCTATGAAAACTATTTCCAGGACTTACTAGGAGGTTGTTTTTCAAATATATTTTCTAGGAGTTCCCATCGTGGCTCAGAGAAAACTAATCTGACTAGCATCCCATGAGGATACAGGTTTGATCCCTGGCCTCACTAAGTGGGTTAAGTAAGGATCCAGCATTGCCATGAGCTGTTGTGTAGGTTGCAGATGCGGCTCGGATCTGGCGCTGCTGTGGCTGTGTGTAGGCTGGTGGCTACAGCTCCGATTCGACCCCTAGCCTGGGAACCTCCATATGCTTTTTTCTTGTCTTTTTAGGGGTGCGCCCTAAAAAGACAAGAAAAAAAAATATTTTCCATGTTATGTTTGTTATATATATGAAGATCTGAGAGAAGAATTCCCCTGGTCTTTCTCTTCAGAAGCTGCTTTGTGCTTTTACCTAATGGACCCTATTATCAATCATGTAAGTGAGAGCACTCCCCCCTGTATTGGCTGCTAGAGAGCTTATAGTCAAATTTTCACTCACCTCTAACAAATACGCAGGATTTTCATGGTTTGTGTTTTGAATTCTAAGCTTATTCCTGGCCTTGTCAAACTTTCCTACACTTATGCCTGTTTTTCATTTATTTTTATCTTGTTACATCTAATATATCTTTGTACTCCACTTTCAATACTTTTTGGATGGATGGAGACTCAGTAATGCTCTGTTTGAAATGTGTGCTTTGGGAGTTCCCATCGGAGCTCAGTGGAGACAAATCTATCCATGTGGACTCGGATTCCATTCCTGGCATTGCTCAGTGGGTTAAGGATCTGGTGTTGCTGTGAGCTGTCGTGTGGCTTGCAGATGCAGCTTGGATCTAGCATTGCTGTGGCTCTGGCGTGGGTCAGCAGCTACAACTCTGACTCGACCCCTAGCCTGGGAACTTCTATATGCCAGGTGTGCAGCCCTTAAAGAAAGAAAGAAAGAGAAAGAAAGAAAGAAAGAAAGAAAGAAATGGGTACTTGCCCCCCATTTTGTGCTCAATACTGAAAACACAACTCCTCAGCAAAGATTTATTCTATTCTTTCTTTTTTTTTTTTTTTTTTGCTTTTTAGGGCCACATGTGCAGCATATAGAGGTTCCCAGGCTCTAGGGGTCAAATCGGAGCTGTTGCTGCCGGCCTACACCACAGCCACAGCAACGCAGTACCCGATCCGCATCTGCAACCTACCCCACAGCTCACAGCAGCGCTGGATCCTTAACCCACTGAACGAGGCCAGGGATTGAACCCACTACCTCATGGTTCCAAGTCGGATTCATTTCTGCTGTGCCATGATGGAAACTCTGATTTACTCTATTCTTATATTTCAAATTTTTCCAGAAAAGAATTTTTAAGTTATATAAATTTGAAGTCATATTTTTGTGATCCAGCTTAATGCTGTAAAATGTGTAAAAGCAAATCAGAATTGTTTTTAACTGAGGGCCTATTTCCAAGTCAACTTAGACAAGTACAGTGTATGGGAACAGTTTTTAGAAAGGTTTTAGTTCAGTAAACTGTATCAGGCAGTATTCCTTATGATAAATTTGGGGAAATATGAACAAAAAATTTTAGAAAGGAATTTGTAATATTGAAGTAGATCTATAAATATTCAAAACATCATCTTACTTTATGAGAGCAAGATAAGGCAACTCAAGATGTTAAAACCTTTGACTTTGGAAGTTCCCTGATGGCTCAGTAGGTTAAGGAACTGGCATTGTCACTGCTGTGGCACTGGGTCCATCCCTGGCCCCAGGACTTCTGTATGCCGCAGGCACAGCAGAAACAAAACCAAACCAAAAACAAAAAAACAAAAAACCCATTGACTTTATTTAACCAGGTTGTTCTGGACATAAAGAATGACAGTCACAAGGCATTGTCCTGGGAACAGTAGCTGGGTGCTTTTACAGGTGATTCCCAAAGGAAAGAGATGCTCCTTAGGAAACAGTGGGCTGGATTAATTTGTGAGAATAATGAGGGACTGTGAGCATAATATGATCTCATCAGACTCAACGCTTGCCAAAAGCCTGAAATCAAAAGCATGACTGGGTCCAATCCTAGTGACCTCATTTCTCCCTGGGGAAGACATTTCTAATACTTTTATTTAAAGGAATTTTTATTTTTCCACTAGTGAACTTCATAGAAAGGGTATATAACGAATTTCTTGTTTGAACCCCTTTTGTGTTCATTTGGAAGTTTAGAGAAATCTGTAAAGATCTGCCTCTCGACTTCTTAACTTTATCAGTGCCCCTGGATGGAACATGAGGTCAACTATGTACGTTTCAGGGAGAGGGACAGCCCCAATCACCCCTTTTCGGGATTCATTCATCAGCTTAACTTCATTCCAGGCTCTGCCATACTCCCCGCGAACCAAAGAGCAGCCGATGCCAATTTTATCAGCCAGAGCCTGTGGGAGAAAACATGAGATCAACCAAGAGTGAGGAGGGGGAGGGGGAAAGGGGAAAAAATAAGTAGTTGAAAGACCCACCTTGCTTGAAGGTGAAATATACAACTCCTGCAAAAGAAAGTGCTTAAAAAGGCTGGAAAAACATGGAGTGTTATGATAGGAGCTGGTTAAAATGTGATAAGTTCCCTTGTTCCTCAAGATTCTGTGGACTTAAAATCTCTGTGTAGGTCCTGCTGGGAAGTGACATTTTTCAGGCAGTTACGCTGCATTGTATCAGCACAAGATTGATAATGTAATTGGAGCAAAGCTGTTCCACGGGCTTTCAGCGCTAGTGCATCTATCAATCTTTCCATGCTTCTGGGCTGCTCCTTGGGTGTGATGTGCAGTGGGACTGAATGCAAGGATCATCAAATTGGTGGGGACTTGTTTCTAGCCCATTTGTTCTGAGTGGTGTAGACAGGTGTTATGGAGCTGGGGGGCAGAAGTGTGAGCCGTTGGTCCCTCTTGGGCTGCCTGAGGTTGCTTATGTTCCTTGGAAGTTGTCTTTTCAATTTGTCCCAATTTAAAAGTACCTTTTAAAATAATCTGGAGACTTCTTAGGCACATCATAGTAGAAAAGAGAGCTGGCTGGGTGTGAATTTTTGCACAACCACTGACTAGCTGTTGTTACCTCAAGCAGATGACTCAGCCTCTCTGTGCTTCATCTTCATCTGTGGAATGAGGATAACAACAGTGTAACCACTTTCCTAGTCAGGTGACTGTAAAGATGAACTGAATTTGTGCTGTGGATGTTGGCACAGAGTAAGTGCTCGATACGCTTTTCTAGTACTAGAAGGCAACACTTGTGCTGTTTCAAGCATCCCTATAGTTATAAAATAATGTAATTTACTGATTGCTTACTACATAACGACTGCTGTCAGGTAGTCTTGGGTGGACCAGGATGATTAAGACATGGTTATCACTTTTAGGGTCTTACCCTGTATCTGGTCTGGTCAATGATCAACTACAACACAATGATATCTGGATGTATGGCATGCTGTGATATATAATAAGAAACACATATTTGGTCTTTATCCAGTTCCTAGCACAGAGCTCCTATAACCCTTGGAATTTCCTAAGTGATGAGAGCCATAAAGGTGTCCTTTGTTATAGGAATGAGGTGACTTTGGAGCCATACCTAAGGATGGGGACTGGTTGCCAGGAGACTTAACTTTGTGATTGGAGGCTTAGAACTTTCACTCCCATCTCCCTGACCCCCTGGGCAGGGGAGGGGACTGGAGGTTGAGTCAATGGCCAAGGATTTAATTAATCATGTCTATGCAATGAAGCATCCATAAATCCCAAAAGGACAGGATTTGAAGAGCTGCTGGATTGATGAACAGGCAGATATTTGGGGAGAGCATGGAAACTCTTGTGCCCTTTCCCCACACCTCGTTCCTATGCGTCCCTCCTACCTGGCTGTTCCTGTCTTACACTCTTTTATAGTAAACCACTAATCTAGTACATAATATATTTCTCTGGGTTCTGTGAGCCACTCTAGAAAATTAATGGAACCCAAGGAGGAGGCTGTTGGAACCTCCAGTCTATAGCCCTGGTCAGTCGTATGCACAGGTGACAACTTGGGCTTGTGCCTGGTGTAAGAAGTGGATTGAGGGGGTGAAGGGAGCAGTCTTTTAAAACCGAGTCCTTAATCTGTGGTATCTGATGCTATTTCCAGGTAGACAGTGTCAAGATTGAGTTGAATTGTAGGACCCCCAGCTGATGCCAAAGAATTGCTTGGATGTGTGGAACACCCCCCCCATCCCCTTGAAATTGGCCCTAGAATCATTTTACAGTCATAGGGGGCAGTGACACAAAAATAAACATATCCTTTCCGAAATAAAATTTACTGGTCTCTTACTCCGTGTCAAGGCACCTTGAATCATCACAACGCCCCTGTGAAATAGATACTGTTGCAGTCCCCATCTTCTAGAGAGTAAAACTGAGGACACATCATTTTCCCAAATTCACAGTAAGTGGTGACCTGTTGTGGTACTTCTTGCTCCAGTGACCTTCTGATTGGTCTTCCTGTCTCCAGTCTTGCCCCCATTCTAATTCATTCCCCAGTCTGTTGCCTGAATGGTCTTTCCAAATCATGTTACCATTTTCCCCTTAACTTGCAGTGGCTACCCATACATTCTAGGATCAAGTGCAAACTCACATGATGCTTTATCATCTGGTCCTTTAGCCTCACCCAACCCTTCCTCTCTTTCTGCATCCAGACAAACTACTCTACATCTCTCAAATGGACCACTGACTCTCATACCTATTACCTTGACTGAAATGTTTGCATCGTTCAGAACACTCTTGTCTTCCTCTACATATCAATCCCCTCCCTCCGAGACTTTCCCTGATGTCACCTGAGAAAACCCACAAGTTTGGCTTAGATCCCTCTTCCATGTTGGGACTGTCACTTTAGCATCTCTATATTCCCATACCCTGTGATAAATGTTGAATGAATTTGCTTCCAATAGTCTGGTGAATACATGTGTGTCTGCATATACACATACATATATCTGTCAAATATAAGTTCATCTAAATGATAGGATTCATATCATCCAGCTGATTTTTAGCAGTTGGCTCACTCTATGATGATAAAGACAAAACATTTTTACCTAAAGAGAAATGAGGCAAAAATATCTTAAATACCTTGAAAAGCAAAGCTCGATGGTAGAAGATTCCTTTTTTGATCTGTCCAATTGGTACAACATTAGATTTAAGTTGAAATTTTAGTTCACTTATATGAAGTTCCCAGCTGAAATCATGTAGTTTCTCTTTTGGAATTTTACCGCCCATTTTTTCTGCCACGTACCTGTGTCAATTACAGTGAGGTTGAATCGATCAAGTTTAATATCTGTCTTTGGATGCTTTGAATATAACTGTGTAATTATATGTGTAAAAAATATTTTCCCTCTGAGTTTTGCTTTGAATTGTGGCTCAGCTGTAATGAATCCAGTTAGTAGCTATGAGGATGTGGGTTCGAATCTTGGCCTCACTCAGTGGGTTAAGGATCTGGCATGGCCATGAGCTGTGGTTTGGATTGCAGACATGGCTCAGATCTTGCTTTGCTGTGGCTGTATTGTAGGCCAGCAGCTGCAGCTCCCATTCAATCTCTAGCCTGGGAACTTCCATATGCCACAGGTACAGCCCTAAAAAGACAAAACAAACAAACAAAAATGTACTTACCATAATTGATATTATGCTTACTCTATTCAAACTTTCATATGTAAACTGAAATTATAATAATTTCACTCAGCAGGAAGAAAGAAATGAATGTTAATTTCCCAATATTTATAGCCAGATAGAAATCAGTATCACATAAAATATGTATCAACACAGTTTTTGAATGTTATCTTACTCTTGGAAAATATTTTCAAATGTTTTAATCTGATCCAAGGCATTGACCTAAGATGTGGTCCTTCTTTTTTTTTTATGATTTTTATTTTTTCTATTATAGTTGGTTTACAGTGTTCTGTCAATTTTCTACTGTACAGCAAAGTGACCTAGTCATATATTCATATATATATATATATATATACATATATATATATATATACACACACACACACACATTCTTTTTCTCACATCATCCTCCATCATGCCATGTAATCCTTCTTTTAAGGATTTTAAACTCAGAGACAAAGACAAACACACAGGAAGTTTTCCCATTAGGTCCACAAATATTTTCAAGTTTTATCATCTTTTCCTTTTTTTAATTTTGAGAAAGTCATGGCATTTACGTAAAATTGAAGTGAGAGGAGAGAGGAAGAAGGAAAAAGGAAAAATAAGTAACAGAAGAGGATGTGAGATGGGAGTATGCTTTGCCTATGGATTTTTCCTAAAATTAGGCTTTCCCTAAAGATGTTGGTAATCACACCTGCAAAAATCCTTTGTCAACTAAGGCTACTAATCTTGGAGTAAAGGCAGGATTGCACATTTTAAAGAATTTCGTCTTGCTGTGTGTGGAACCAAGTGAAGAAGAAGAATGGTGAAAACCAAATGAAAGAGTTGGGCAGACACTCCAGAACTGACTGGCAGTGCCAGCCAGGTGCCCTGTAGTGGCTGCTAGGATCCAGAGGCCTGGGGGCAAACCTCTGTATTGCCATCTTGCTGTGGGCTCAGGTTACAAAACCAATTATTTGGGAATGATGAAGAGAATTTCTGATAGGAACAAAGCATGAGGAAATTTGACAAATGTTGAAACGAGCTAATTCAGAGTTCTGCTTGAGTCATCACTTCTCAAGGACACCAGGAAAACTTTGGTAGCCAAAAATGCTATCTCCCAGTCCTGGCTGACAGGAAGTCAGTGATCTGGCGGCTGCCTTTCTTGCAGTTGTCACATCCAGGTTTGATGCTTGCAACTCACTTCTATTTGGAGGAAGTACAAGCACCCATGGAGACTGCAGCTGTTGCACAAGCCTAGAGCTCACGACTGGCTGGTGTCAGTCATGAAGGCGATTCTCCATTTCTAGTGATTCCTAATCCCAGACAGCTAGCAGGTCAGGTTCTCAGCCTTCTCTTAGTGGAATCAGTTTAAAGGCTCTAATTTAGGAGGCAACCTCACTGGCTAACACAGAGCGCCAAGCCATCTCCTAGAATACCCACAATCCCACTTTAGAGCAATGTGAAAAGCAAAATATCAGACGTATAAAAATAGGTGGCAGTGGCTATTTGTATTAGGAAATAACTTGTGAGTCTACAAATAATTTACGATAGGTTCCTTCATTCATAACTTCTTCATGATTGCACTGAAAGATATTTTTCATGGTTTAGCTGGAGAAAATGACATAGGCATTTTTCTTTAAGCAATTACCAACTCCTAGCTCTGATTCTTGGCAGAAATATGATCTAAGATATAAATGGAGAATTTTTTTTCAATTCATTGTGTTTCTGCTTCAGAGTCAGAGACAGGTTGCTGTAAAGTTCAATTTTATTATGATGTAGTTGTCTGGAAATTGGCTAAAAAATACAAACCTATAATGTCAAAAAACATTTTCTAGAAATTAAAA
Source organism: Catagonus wagneri (assembly GCA_004024745.2). Taxonomy (NCBI): domain Eukaryota; kingdom Metazoa; phylum Chordata; class Mammalia; order Artiodactyla; family Tayassuidae; genus Catagonus; species Catagonus wagneri. Next base: position 6,501,363 of record PVHT020000059.1, read on the forward strand.
ATGTATATGTATATATAGACAACTTACTTTGCAAGAACTTTGATCTGTTCCTTTATATTGGTGATGGGAAGAATGGATTTGGTCACTTCATACACGTAAACACGGAAGTCAGGATCAGAGGGAGGGTACCATTCTTTATCAGGGCTTCCTTCTCCAGTCAGTTTTGGTGCTGCTGCTGCAGCCTCTTCCTCCTCTTTCACTTTTTCCTCTTCTTTTTTCCCTCTGCCTTTCCTTAGAGAGTAAACAACAGCAATCAAAGTCACAAAGTGAATAAACACTAACTCTGCTCTGAGTTAATCTGAAGAGCATGATAGAAATAGTATTTTATATCTATCTCAACAAACATATCACATATAGTTTTCAAATTTTCCATAATAATGATAGAGTTTTATAGGCTCTACATTTTGCAAGGGAAATTAATTTTCAAAAGAATACTACATGATTGATATATATTATGAAAACCTTATATTGGTCTTCTGTACAGCTGCTTAGCAAGATATCTAGTGTATTGTAGGTATGTAATAAATATTTATTGAATTGGAAAAAACGGTTTTCTTCCTCATGGAGTCTATGCCAGTCTCATAGCATCTCTTGCTTCAGTTGAGACCTCTGCAAGAAGAATCTGGATCACTGTTTTAAAGAACAGTTATCCAAAACATGAAAAAAGGCAAAACCAAAATAAAGATGGCAGGGAATTTCTGTGTCACGCAAGGACAAAGATTCATCCAAAGTTTAACTTAATCCAAAGTTTAATAGGGATATATAATTAGTTGGTACTTAGGGAAAAATGGAATTATTGTATAAAAAGTAAAGACACTGTTTAATTAAAAGACACTCTTAATTAAAATTTCCAGATTTAGAGACATTATTAGTTAACATGTAGATTTTTTTTTTTTTTTTTTTTGCCTTTTGTCATTTTATGGCCGCACCTGCAGCATGTGGAGGTTCCCAGGCTAGGGGTCTAATCGGAGCTGTGGCCACTGGCCTGCACCGCAGCCACAGCAACGCAGGATCCAAGCCGCGTCTGCAACCTACACCACAGCTCACGGCAACGCCGGATCGTTAACCCACTGAGCAAGGGCAGGGATCGAACCCGCAACCTCATGGTTCCTAGTCGGATTCG
>PVHT020000059.1:6503485-6589774 GCA_004024745.2 Catagonus wagneri
CGCCACGACGGGAACTCCAACATGTAGATTTTTGTTTAGTAGATGTACAAATTATTTCTGTTCAATGGAAATGAAATTCCAAAAGTTGCAATCTATTGTCCTATAAGATGTTAGCCATTCTACGGCATGCTTTGTTTTTTTTTTTTTTAATGTAGCTCAGCAATCTTTTTCTAATCCCTTAATTAAATTGGATAGAAATACATATTTTCTCAAATGATCTTTGAACCAGTAGTAACATCGTACTAATTCTCTCACTATTAATAAGTTGAGCAAAACAATGACATGGGTTCTTGTTCAGGTAACAAGAAGTAAGCATACTTCACTCTGTCTCTCCTACTGGGCACAGTCCTAACACCTGGATAGGGTGCATGCATTAGCTGTTTGAAAACTCTGAAAGGTCATTTGTAGCAGAAAGATCAGAGAAGATGAAATTGAATTACAACTGACTGTTGGTGAGTTTATTTTTTCATTTTCCTCCACTCTTCTCCAAGCTGAGCCAGTCCCAAAGCTGGAAGTGAGCATCAGCACAGACAGAAAACTCAAGGAGAAGCCCGCTTGAGAAACAGGAAAGAGAGAAAGTAGAGGAAAGCCCTGTTTTTTATTTTTATTTTTCTTGTTTTTTTATCTATTCTCTTGTGCCCCAGCGCCTAAGGAACATGATGACAGTGGTAGCAGTGATGACACTGAGGTCCCTAACAGTCTAAAACTGCCTTCTGCTTGGCTCAGTACTCCTGCCATTTGGCTGTGGCTATGGATGCAGTCACAACAAGAGTGTAGCTAGCAGGGCAGGATAAATAAAGTTTTTTGGCCAAAAGGGAAGTTCTGAGGAACCAGAAAAGACAAGGGAGGTCATAGAAAGGGAGATGATGAGGTACGTAACCCTATAAGATTGTTTGTGAATTCCTAGGCTTACTTCTAAGCTGTGTGTTCATAGGTCTGACAGTAAACAGTAAACAGCACATACACAGATTTTGAAGATGGAACCACAGTACAGACGGCTGACAATGTCCCAAATTGGACACTGGTTGGCACACATGCAGGGCTGATCCAAATAGCACTCCAAAGCCTTTGAAAATGAGACTAACGGTGGAATGACAACCCACAGGACACTGGTTGGAATTTGGAGAATGAAAGCAACTGGAACAACTGACTGCTAAAACACACACACACACAAGAAGCATTGTTCTTAGAATGTATATAAGACCCATAAAGAAGAACTGTAGGACTCATAACATTACAATCTAATTACTCAACATATGGAGAACCAGGAACATCTCACCTCTTATGGGAAAAGATAATCAATACACATCAATGCTGAGATAACACAGGTATAAAATGTTCCAACAAGTAGGGTCAAACATTCTTGAAATGACTAGGGAGTTAGAAAGTCTTTGAAAGAAATAGAAGATTCGGAGTTCCCATCGTGGTGCAGTGGTTAACGAATCCGACTAAGAACCAAGAGATTGAGGGTTCGATCCCTGGCCTTGCTCAGTGGGTTAACGATCCGGCGTTGCCGTGAGCTGTGGTGTAGGTTGCAGACGCGGCTCAGATCCTGCGTTGCTGTGGCTGTGGTATAGGCCAGCAGCTAACAGCTCTGATTAGACCCCTAGCCTGGGAACCTCCATATGCCGCGGGTGCAGCCCCAAAATGACAAAAATGGCAAAAAAAAAAAAAGAGAGAGAGAGAGAAAGAAATAGAAGATTCAAAGATAGAATTTGGAGCTAAAAAATAGAATAAACCCTACAGAACATAACTCCCTGAACAGGTTTGATAACAGAATGGAGATAACAGAAGGAATAATCTATGAACTTAAAATAAATCAATAAAAATTATCTGATATGGACAATACAAAGAACAAAAGATTGAAAAAGCAACTGACAGAGTCTCAGGGACTTGTGGTACAATGAAAAAGACCTGATATTGGTGTCATCAAAGACTCAGAAGGTGGCGTTCCCATCGTGGCTCAGTAGTTAACGAACCCAACTAGTATCCATGAGGACGTGGGTTCAATTCCTGGCCTTGCTCAGTGGGTTAAGGACTCAGCGTTGTCGTGAGCTGTGTTGCAGGTCACAGATGTGGCTCAGATCCCACTTTGCTGTGGCCAGGTGTAGGCCAGCAGCTACAGCTCCAGTTCAGCCCCTATCCTGGGAACCTCCATATGCTGCAGGTATAGCCCTAAAAAGACAAAAGACAAAAACAAAACAAAACAAAACAAAAACAAACTCAGAAGAAGAGGAGAAAAGAATGTAGTATAGAGATAAAAAATTTTGACCAAATTAGGGCTGAAATGCTTTTCTCAATTTGGTTTGACATAAGTGCACACAGTCAAGAATTTTAATGACTGAAGTTCCCGTCGTGGCTCAGTGGCTAACGAATCCGACTAGGAGCCGTGAGGTTGCGGGTTCGATCCCTGGCCTTGCTCAGTGGGTTAACGATCCGGCGTTGCCTTGAGCTTTGGTGTGGGTTGCAGACGTGGCTTAGATCCCGTGTTGCTGTGGCTATGGTGTAAGCTGGCAGCTACAGCTCTGATTAGGCCCCTAGCCTGGGAACCTCCATATGCCGCAAGTGTGACCCTAGAAAGGCAAAAAGACAAAAAACAACAACAACAAAAAATCAAACTGTTGAGAACTAAAGACAAAGCAGATGATACAAAGCAGATGATATCATTCCCCAAGGAATCAACTGACAAAACTTCCAGAACTAATATGTGAGTTCACCCAAGTCTCATGATACAAAAACAAGCAAAATCAGTTGTGTTTCTATATAATAACAATGAACATACGGAAAACAAAATTAAAAACTGAAAAAAAATTGGGTCACTTTTAATTACTCCAAGAAAATTAAATCCTTAGGTATAAACTTCACACAACATGTACAAGGTTTGTGTGCTGAATATTAAAAAGTGTTGTTGAGGAGTTCCTGTCATGGCACGGCAGAAACGAATCTGACTCAGAACCATGAGGTTGCGGGTTTGATCTCTGGTCTCACTCAGTGGGTTAAGAATCTGGCGTTGCTGTGAGCTGTGGTGTAGGTTGCAGATGTGGCTCGGATCCCGCGTTGCTGTGGCATAGGCCAGCAGCTACAGCTCTAATTAAACCCATAACCTGGGAACCTCCATATGCCGAGGGTGCAGATCTAAAAAGACAAAAGCCAAAAAAAAAAAAAAAAAAAGGCGGTGTTGAAAGCAATCAAAGAAGACCTAAGTAAATGATAAGACATACTGTGTCCATAGATTTCAAGGCACAACATAGTAAAGATTTAAGTCTCCCCAAATGGTCTCCAGGTTTATTGTAATTCCTATCAAAATCTAAGCATAGTTTCTGTAGAATAAAAATTTTATTCTAAGATTTACATAGAAAGGCATAGGTCATCGAATAGCTAAATCAATTTTGACAAAGAAGGGTAAAGTGGGAAGAGTCCCTTTACTCGATATATCAAGCCTTACTCTGTGGCTGCAGTAATTGAGTAGAGTGATACTGGTGGAAGGACAGACACACAGAGTAATGTTGCAGAGCAGAGGACTCAGACCCACACCAGAATGCTCAACTCATTTTTGACAAAGGCACAGAAACAATTCAATGGAAGAAGTACAGACTTTTCAACAGATGGTGCCAAGCAATTAAACATGAAGGATCCTTGTAGTGATAGAAATGTTGATTACTTTAAATGTAGTCATAGATACATGAACCTGCACATGTGATAAAACTGTATAAAAGTTAATACACACACACACACACACACACACACACACACACACACACACACACACAGGAGTAAAACTGGGGGAGCCTGAATAAAATCATTTGATGGTATTCATCAGTATCCTGGTTCTAATATTGTACTACAATTTTGAAAACATCATTGGAAGAAATTGGGTAAATGGTAGATAGGATTACTCTATATTATTTCTTACAATAGCATGTGAATTTTCATTTATATTGTAAAATTTTCAATTAAAAAATCGATTGGCCATGTTTGTGCCATCTGTTGTTGGACTCTATTCTGTTCATTTATGTCTCGGTTTATCCCTTCATCAATAAAAAACTATCTTGGTCACTGTAGCTTTATAGTAAGTGGTAAAATCAGGTAGAGTGATTCAATGTTACTCTTTTTCAAAATGATTTTGGCTGTTATAGTTATTTACCTTTTCATAAAAATTTTAGAATCGGCATATCTCTATATACAAAATTCCTGCTGGAATTTTGGTAGAATTGTATCAAATCTGTAGATCAAGTCAGGGAAAGCTGACATGTTCACTACATTGAGTTTTCCAACACGTGAACATGGTATATCTCTTCACTCATTTAGTAATTCTTTGATTTCCTTTGTGTTTTACAGTTTTTGATATACAAGTTCTATACATGTTTTGTTTCATTTTCATTTCCATATTTCATTTTTCAAAACTATTAAAATGTTATTAAAAATTTTTGGTTTTCAATTTTTCATTGCTGGTATATAAAAATATTGATTTTTCTGTGTTGACCTTATATCCTGACATGTTGCTAAACTCACCTGTTAGTTTTAGGAGTTTTTTAAAAATGGATTCCTTAAGGATTTTCTATTTAGACAATCATGTTTGCAGACAGGAACATCTTTTCTCCCCTCACTTTCCAATCTGTATATATTTTTAAATTGCCTTATTGCAATGTCTAGGACTTCCAAAATAACGTTGAATGGGAGTAATAAGAATGGTTATCCATGTTTTGTTTATGATCTTTGCAGGAAAGAGTCCAGTCTTTCACCATTAAGTATGATGTAATTCTTGTGGATGCCTTTTTCATCAGTGTGAGGAAGTCCTCTTATCTTCTTGTTTTTCTGACAGCTTTTTTAACATGAACAGATGTTGAATTTTGCCAAATAATTTTTCTGCATCAATTAATATGATCATGCACTTTTTCTTTTTTACGCTGTTGATATGGTGGATTACATTGATTTTCAAATATTGAATCAGCCTTGCATTCCTGGGATAAACATCTCTAAGATGAATTATTTTCTTTGATTTTATTAATTATTACTTTAATTGCTAATATTTCAGAAAGAATTTTGCTTATGATGGATTCTGAGCTGTAATTTTCTTTTCTTATAATGTCTTTGATATTGGCATTAGGATAATGCTGGTATCATAACATGAGTTGGAAAACATTCCATTTTCTGGAAAAGATTGTTTAGAGTTGGTGTTAATTCTTGAAATGTTTGGTAGAATTCACTAATGAAACCATTTGGGCCAGAAGATTTCTTTTTTTGGGAGGATTTTATGAAATCAACTTCTTTGACAGTTATAGGATTATTTGGGTCATGTATTTCATCTTTGATGAGTTTTGATAGTTCACAGTTTTGGCTGAATTGGGCCATTTCATCTAAGTTGTGAAATTTAAAGTTTTTATAGTATTATGCTTTAAATTGTGTAGGTTTTGTAATGTTGATTTACTCTTTCAATTCTGATATTGTTAATTTATGTCTTCTCTCTTTCACTCTTTGTCAGTCTTGCTAGAAATTTATCGATATTATTGACGTTTTTAAAGAACTAGCTTTTGATTTCATTCACTTTCTTTGCTGTTTTCCTGTTTTAAATTTCATTGATTCCTTCTCCTTATTTTCTTCCCTCTAATTATATTGGGTATATTTTGCTCTTCTTTTTCTAGATTCTTGAAATTAGAGTTTAGATTACTGATTTAAGACCTCCTTATCTAGTGAAATAAATTTACCTCTCAGTGCTGCCTTGGCTGTATCTCACAAATTTTGAATTTGTATTTTCATTTAATTCTTTTTATTTTTAAATTCCTTTGAGACTTCCTTTTGTCCCAGTGATTATTTAGAAGTGCATCATTCAATTTTTACATGGTTAAAGATTTTCTTATCTGTCATCAATTTCTAGTTTGATTCTGTTATGATCAGAAAACATATTCTGTGTGATTTTAATTAATTTAAATTTTCTGAGCCTTGTTTTATGACCCAAGGTATTGTGACTATTCCAAATGCAGTTGAAAAAATATGCATTCTGTTATTGGTCATGGTATGTTCCGTAATATGTAAATTAGATTCTGTTTATTTCTGGTGTTGTTGAAATCTTTTATCCTTGCTGATTTTAGGCCAAATTGTTCTGTGACTTGCTCAGAGAGACATGTTGAAGTCCTCAGCTGTAATTCTGGATTTATCTATTCCTCCTTTCTGCTCTATCACTTTTTGCCTTACATATTTTGAAGCTCTGTTGTCTGGTACCTATGCATTAGACTATTATGCTTCTTCATGGATTGATCCATTTTATCGTACGTAATAGCCTTCTTTGTCTCTAGAATTTTTCTTTGCTTGGAAGTCTACTTTATTACATATTTTAAAAGCCATTTCTGTTTTTTAAAAAATTGGTATTACCATTTTCCCATCCTTTCACTTTCAACCCACCTATAACAACAAATTTGAAGTGAGTTTTTAAAATGGCAAAAAATTGAATCATAACATTTTATTTCACTTCAACAATCTTTGGCTTTTGATAGGTTCTTTTTCTTTTTTTTTTCTTTCGTTTCTTCCCTTCCTGTGGGTTACTGAAACATTTAGTTATCCATCTTGATTTATGTATACTGTTTTTGAGTATAGCTCTTTTGTATTTGTTTGTAGGTATTTTATAGGTTACCATAGGTATTATAATACACATACATGGCTTATCACAGTCTGCTGCTATCCACACTTTACCACTTTTACCTTCTCCACTTTTAAATATCACTGTCTTGAGTATCAGATGTTGTTATGGTATTTGTTTCAGGAGTTCTCGTCATGGCTCAGTGGTTAACGAACCCGACTAGCATCCATTAGAACTCAGGTTCAATCCCTGCCTTGCTCATTGGTTAAGGACCTGGTGTTGCCATGAGTTGTGGTATAGGTCGCAGACACAGCTTGGATCCTGTGTTGTTGTGGTGTAGGCCAGTAGCTACGGCTCCGATTGGACCCCTAGCCTGGGAACCTCCATATGCCTCAGGTGAGGCCCTAAAAAGACAAAAAAAATTTGTTGCAATTATCAAATATGTATAAAATTCACAATTTTATACCTATTGTATATACCTATATTTCAGTTCTCCTTGTTACTTTTTTCTGATCCTTCCAGCTTCTTTAACATTTTCTTTTCATTTGAAGAACTTCCTTTACCTAGCCAACCTGTAAGTGTAGGCCAGCTAGTAACATGTTTTCCTTCATCTGTCTTTATTTCCCCCCTTTATTGCTTAAAGACAGTTTCATCGTTGGTTCTTTTTTAAATTTTATTGGAGTATAGTTGACTTATAATATTGTGTTAGTTTCAAGTGTACAGCAAAGTGAATCAGTTATATATATATACACATATCTATTTCTTTTTAGATTCTTTTCTCATACAGGTCACTACAGAGTATTGAGTAGATTTCCCTGTGCTGTACAATGTGTTCTTGTTACTCATCCATTTCATGTGTAGTAGTGTGTATATGTCAATCCCAGCCTCCCATTTTATCCTTCCCCCCAACATTTCCCTTTTGGTAATCATAAGTTTGGTCTTAAAGTCTTTGAGTCTGTTTCTGTTTTGTGAATAGGTTATCTTGTATCATTTTTTATTAGATTCCAGGTATTAGTGATCTCATAAAACACATGGTTGTTTCTTTTAGCTCTTGAAACATATTGTGCCATTTCCTTCTGGCTTGAGAGAAGTGTACTGCCATTCAAATTGGTATGACCCTATAGGTAATTGGAATCTGCAGCTTTATGAAGTCGGGGTCCCATGACTCAGGTGCACTTCCTTGGGTGGAGCTAATTCACCTGAGAAAATTGCACCTTACGCTACGCTCATAGAGAGACAGCAAGGACTGGGAGACCTGTCGGTCTCTTCTTTCAGCCTTTGTGTATGTCTGTCTTTTTCCTGCTGACCTTGTATTTCATCTTTTGCTATAATAAGTCTTAGCCATAAATATATATAAGCCTCAAAACTGAACTAGGCCAGTGTAGGCAGGGAAATCTCCTAAATTAAATAATCAAAGGTATAGAGCATTCTGTTACACTAGAAGTAAATTAGGGCTGGGAATTATCTTTAACTATTAATTAAAACATGGGGTGGGAAGGGGATAAACTAAAGTCCATTTGAGTTTTCTCTTTAATTTAGAGGGAAAAAAGTACAAAAATAATCCTTTCAGCTGCCATTGGAAAATTATACGAAACTGCATAATTATAGCAAATACTAAAAAGTTTTATATTTTTGGAGTTCCCGTCGTGGCACAACAGTTAACGAATCTGACTAGGAGCCATGAGGTTGCGGGTTCGATCCCTGGCCTTACTCAGTGGGTTAATGATCCGGCGTTGCCGTGAGCTGAGGTGTAGGTTGCAGACGTGGCTCAGATCCCACATTGCTGTGGCTGTGGCGTGGGCTGGGGACTACAGCTCCAATTCGGCCCCTAGCCTGGAAATCTCCATATGCCATGGGTGTGGCCCTAAAAAGCAAAAATAAATAAATAAATAAACAAATAAATAAATAAAATAATAAAATAAATAAAAAATAAAAAGTTTTATATTTTTAATTCAATATTCTATTAACTACTGTTAAGTAGAGTCTATTCGTGCATTAATTGCACAAGCCATATATTGTGATAAAATCTGTAAGCAAGAAATAGTATTTTTCAGCTATATGATCTTAACCCCTTCCCTTTTTTGTAAGATAAGCAAGCTGAACATCTTAACATACATAGTAAGATTTTAGTAAATTAGGAACCAGTGGTGGGAGGGTCAATTAGAATGGCACAAAGTATAAAGAAGTTCACATGTTTTTTTAAATTATAGGGTGGCTATATAAGATTAGAGAGCTGGACCCTGTGATTACTCAGAGTCACCTATAAAACAAAACAGGCATTTTTCTCACTGAGCGTGCTGCCTAGGTAGGAAGAATCATTTGGCACGTAGACAGTGATATCCAGGACACGGGGCTAGGTGCATTTGGGAGGGCAATCTGACTGAGTGATTAAAAAAAGATAATTTATAGGACCTCTTGAACTATAGTTTCCTGCTGCTATAAATAGAAGTATTTCACTTGGACTTCTTTTCCATGAAGACTGCCAAGTGGTGTCCGTAAGGGCTTCGGTACATATATGAATTTCATTTCTAAATAAATATGGAAACAAGAGCTTGGAAATTATAAAATTAACTCCTATAATATTACTTCTCGGAAAGATTATCAATTTATGATGAAAAGTTATTAGAACTTTTACCTTTCTTGCAGAGGCTTTACCAAAACCACCTCAGAGACTTACTGTGGGAACCTAAAAGAATAAGGATATTTTCTGCATTCATAAGTAGATGGTTCGCAGGTAGATAGGTAGAGAGAGAGCTCATTGTCTGGCTCAAAATCATGTACTGACATTATCAAAGTTTAATCACTTGCTCCCTTTTGATACCACCAACTATTTGAATATATATTATAGAGCAAGGCTGGTGGAAGGAATACAAGTCATGAATCCAGCCCACTTGTTTCAATTTAGGTGGGAAGATTTTGACATGTGAAAAATAATCACAATACCAAGTAGCATTCAGTAAATTCCACAAGTAATAAAAATTAGAAACTCAAAACAGTTCATTGTTGAAAGAAATCTATTCCAATTGGGTCTCCTATTCTACCCAGTCTCTTTCAAAAGAATAAGAAGGGAGTGTTACACAAGCTGGAGGCACAATTTACTTTGGGCTTAAGAAGACACATTATGTGTGTGTGTGTAGTTCATTTTGTTTGTTGTCTGTATCCCCACTAGGATGTAAATTCTGTCAAGGCACAGCACTTCCTCCAATACCGGAAAAATTCCTGGCATCTAGTAAGTGCTCAGTAAGTATTTGTTGAATGAATGAATCAATTCAGGAAAAGAAGGTAGGAAGGTATTTAATTGTTACCAATAGACAATACATTTTTGGAACACTTTTGAAGTTGGTTAAAATTTGGAGGAGGGGAAAAAACAGCTAAGGTATAGGTAAAAAGAGGGTTTGAAGGAAATTATTTTATTTTTAACAATTTTAGTTAAAAATTTTATTGAGGTATAATCTGTGTGTAACATTATATTGGTTTCAGGTGATCAACATAATGATTCGATATTTATATTTGTATTTCCATAGTTGAGAAATGATCAACAGAGTAAATCTAGCTACTGTCCCATACAAAGTTAAATTTTAGGATTCACTCTCTTGGCAACATTCAAGTATGCTCTACAATATTATTGACTATAGTTACCATACTGTATATTACATCCCCATGACTTGTTTATTTTATAAGTGAAAGTTGGTACCTCTTGCCCCCTCCATGTACTCCCCCCACTTCCCTCTGGGAACCACCATTCTGTTCACTTTAATTTTTTTTTTTTGGTTGTTCATTTGTTTTGTTTTTTAGACTCCACAAATCAGTGAAATTGTATATATTTGTCTTTCTCGTCTGACATTTTGCTTAGCATAATTCCTTTAGGATCCATCCATGTCATCTCAGATGGCAATATTTCATTCTTTTTTCATGATTGGTAGTATTCTACTGTATAAATATACCATACTTCTTCTTCCCCTTCTTCTCCTCCTCCTTCTTCTACTTCTCTTCATTCATACATTGTTGTTTCCATACCTTGGCTATTTTAAATAATGCTGCAACAAACGAGGGGGTTTATAAATCTTTTCAAATTAGTGTTTTCATTTTCTTTGGATAAATACCCAGAAGTGGAATTGCTGGATCATTTTAATTTTTTAATTTTTGGAGAAACCTCCATACTGTTTTCCATAGTGCCTGCACCACTTTACATTCCTATCAACAGTGTACAGAGGTTCCCTTTTTTCCACATCCTGGCCAACACTATTTATCTCTTGTTTTCCTGATGGCCAGTCTACTAGGTGTGAGGTGATACCTTATTGTAGTTTCAGTTTGCATTTCCATGATGATTAGTGATATTGAGCATCTTTTCATGAGCCTGTTGGCCTTCTGTATGTCTTTTTTTTTTTTGAAAAAAATGTTTATTCAGATCCTTTGCCATTTTAAAATGAGATTGCTTTTTTTTTTTTTTGCTACTGAGTTTTCTGAATTCTTTTACATTTTGGATATTAATTTTTTTTAAATTTTTTGTCTTTTTGCCTTATCTAGGGCTGCACCCGCGGCATATGGAAGTTCCCAGGCTAGGGGTCTAACAGGAGCTGTAGCTGCCGGCCTTTGCCACGGCCACAGCAACGCAGGATCCGAGCCGCGTCTGCAACCTACACCACAGCTCACGGCAACGTCGGATCCTTAACCCACTGAGCAAGGCCAGGGATTGAACCTGCAACCTCATGGTTCTTAGTCGAATTTGTTAACCACTGAGCCACGACGGGAACTCCTGGATATTAACCTTCTATTGGATATATGATTTGTAAATATTTTCTCACATTAAGAGGTCGTCTTTTAATTTCGTTGATGGTTTCCTTTGCAGAAGCTTTTTAGTTTTCTACAGTTCCAGTTGTTTATTTTTGCTTTTGCTGCTTTTGCTTTTGGAGTCAGATTCAAAAATTTATTACCAAGACCAGTCAATAGCTTATCATCTAAGTTTTCTTGTAGGTGTTTTACGGCCTCAGTTCTTACATTTTGAGTTAACTTTTGTTTATAGTATAAAATAGCGGTCTAGCTTCATTCTTATGCATGTGGCTGTCCAATTTTCTGAGGGAAATTATTTTAAAAATAAAAATGTTTTAAGTAGTCATTGTGAGGAGATCAAGATGATTTAAATAGCAGAAATGTTAAAGTACACGTTGTAAAGATCTAAAAGTCTCCAAAGATGAACTGACTGGAAGGATATGAAATAGGATACAGAAAACAATAAACTTTTAAGTGTGTGTAATAAACTCATGTGTAATCAACTTAAATATTTATGAAGATGAGTCTGAGTATAAAATGTAGGATAGAAAGAACTTATAATTCATTTCATGAATGGGGATAGTAAATGTTGTAAGGAGGATGGTCTTTACAAGGAGAAGATTTAGAGAGCATAAGACATGCTGGTTGCAGGGAAGCCTAGGGCAGTATCAGGAAGGTGAATGGATAAACATGAAATACATCTCTCCTATGAGTGTTGTGCCATAAGAGAGTGTACCACTAAAACCTTCAAAACCAGAAACAAAACCGTGTCTGTCACCTAATGAGTGCCTCCTGCTTAAAGGTTTGAGTTTACGTGGTAAACGGTAATCCTACTCATCAGGAAAAGGACAGAAATCCACGCTTTTAATTTCCTTGACTGTATTAGGGCACCTCTTATCTCTTCTTTCCTCCTTTTCAAAAATTCAGCCACTTTGTGGTTCGAGATGACTCATCATTCTTTGTCAGTATCACCCAGTATCTTTTTGTCAACATTAAACATTCTCCATGATAAGTAGAGTTAAAATATTTTTACTCTATGTCTAGGGGTCCAAAGTTTTAACAGTCACAAGATGAGAAATGTTGACCAAAAAATCAACAACAGAACAGTGGGATCCTGACCAATCTGTCTTCCAGTGGCTAAGAAGAGGAAAGAGCCTGGACACATGTCAGTCACTTCAATAAGCCAGACAATGGTTTAAGTACTTTACATACATCATCCTGCTTACTCTTACAGCAGATCTATGAGGTAGGGACCGTCATTTCCAGTTTACAGATATGAAAACCAAGGGCCAGTTTTATCTGAATCCAAAAATCTGTGTGTTTTCTTTACAAGTCAACAGTGTTCTTAAATGGTGGGAGCACATTAAGGGTTTATCTTCAAGTGGGGAGTGAGATGCAAGGATATGCAGAGACAAGAAGCATAGTGGAGATGGTGTGAAGAAGAAATAATTATCTTCATTTTTTTACAATTATTTTCCCTGGGCATACTGTAAGAGAGTCAAACATCTATTCCTTTCAACAACCAGCATTCAATATTTGAAATAATTTGTGAATATTTAAACAGTAAATATTCCTCTACTGCGCTTGATGTGCCTGATATTATTCTAGGTTCAGTGAAAAAGGCCTGATCCCAGATCTCAAGCAGCTTGTTGCTTAGTAAGAAGGACAGATAAACAAATCAGCATCAATCAATTCAGGTTATATATTAGACATAGATCAGATGCACAAAGTATTGGTCCCAGAGGGAAGATTTCGCCTGGGGTAATCAGGGAAGGCCTCACAAAAGCAAACATGTAAAGAGAATGTAGACTAGGCATTGCCACTTTGCAGGTCAGGGACTGTTTTTATACACTACGCCATGGCTGGAGTCTGGACTTCATCTGTAAGATAACAGTCACTGTTTTAGACAGAATAATATGATCAGACTTTCATTGCAAAAATAGAGCACTGAGGGGTAGGATGGAGGATGGGTGGGCTATACAAAAGGCAGGAGGATCTTACAATAAGGAGGTCAGTGTGACTGAGATATGCTACAAGGACCTTAACTAGGGAAGTGAAGTAGGAATGAAAAGAAAGAATGATTTAAGTAATAAATAATACATAGAGTGGACAATAGTAAGAGATTCATTCAGTTTTGGGAATGAGGGAGAAGGACCTGAAGATGCCTCCTATACTTGAGCGATGGTATGGAAGATGGGAACATTTGCCAGCATGGGGAATAGAGGAGGAGGTGGTGGTGGGAATTAGGGAGAACAATGAGTTTAGTTTGGAACACACCAAACTTGAGGTGTTTACAGGGTAATAGGATAGAGAAGACCTCAGGCAAGTGGACACACAAGTCTGGGCTGAGAGGGGTGTAAACTGGCATATACATGTGAGTGGTAGCTAAGACTGCAAGGAATAAGTAAAGGAGTAGATGAGGAATCCTGGAAAATACCAATATTTAGGGAATTTATAGAGGATGGGGAGACAGCAACAAGAGCCAGAAAAGAAGGAACTTACAGAACAAAGCGACTTGGATCAAATGAGATGAATATGTGAATGCTTCAAAATGTTATGGAAAAATATTAATACCAAATGTTTATTGAGATACAATAAAAAGCACAGCTGTTGGAAGATTGGCATTTTGATATTCACAAGTACACAACATGACTTTCAACCCAGAAGGTTGAAAGTTTCTCCCCCAAAAGTTTGGGATCAGGAGCCAAAACTGACCTGTAAAATGATGGAAAAGAGCTGAAGATGGCAGAACTATCAAAGATGACAGCTGATGTGGCATCAGGGACACTGGAGGGAAAGGCACGCTTGGACTGATGGGTGATATGGACCACAGGGCTGTGTTGGTCACTCAGCAGACACGAAGCCCTCTCTTCCTCTATCAGTGGATTAGGAGGCAGATTCTTCCCAGGACCTCAGCTGGGTGGACTAAGGGGAGACACATGCCTTGGAGCCAGCCCAGGTCCTGACAATCATGTGAGGATTAGATGGTCTCCTTCACAGATATACCCAAGTGAGGGAGATTGATCTTGGTTGTTGTTGGGCTTTAAGATTGAAAGATTGCCTTGGAATTAGGGCCAGATTTGGTCCCATGGCAAATCAGAGTCACATATAAGCTACAATTATGGGTGAGGTGGCAACCAGAAGAAAGTCAAGGAAGATAACAAAGCAATTGTAAATAGATACCACGCAGGTGGAGAGAGAAAAAGAGAGTCAGGGAGAGAGATGGACAGACCTTGCGGTTATTGCCTTTATTCCCAGCGCCTGTCGTGAGCTAGATTCTGGGGATTCCTCGCATCCCTGCAAAGCTGGAGTACAACAGTACTAACATTTGTGCAGTATTTACTCTTGGCCAGGCACTCTTCTAAGCCCCTTACATTCATTACCTTATTTAATCTTCTCAATATCCGATGAAGAACAGAGTATTGTTTTTTTTCCCGTTCTACTGATGAGGGAATTCAGGGAAAGAGAAGATAATTTATTTGCTCAAGGGATACAGTTTATAAGAGTGGACCTTGTTGAAAATAACCTTTTCCTACAAAAGTTCAGATTTCTATTTTCTTGAATAAGCAAAAATGCCTTATGTATGCCAACCAAGCATGGTGCTAAATATTGGGGATGAAAAGAGAAATTGCTCCGAGTCAGAACATGTTCTAGTCTTCAAGGTGCTTTTAGGCCAGTGGAGGAGAAGCAGAAGCCAAGTGAGGAGAGGACGGGAAAAGGTGGGGAGGAGAGGGGACGGGAGGCAGAAAGGGTGAGGGTTGGAACAGTGGGAGCGGCTCAGAAGCAGAGATCGGAATAGTGAGCAAGAGAGATTGCAGTAGAAAATAAAGTCAGAAATGGAAAACACACAGCTCTGAAGTCCTCAGGGGACCTTAGAGGACAGTCTTGGTTTAGAAAGTGGATGCTCGATTATATACATGTGCGCCAGGCAGCGTCCAGGACCCCAGTGGGCCCCATGGGCTCAGGTCAACAATGATTAAAGGGTCATGGAGGGGGCAGGAGGTCCAAATGGCTTCTTAAAGAATCCAGGACAGTGCTCACAAGAGAAAGAACATGTTTAAAAATCTGTAAATACATAGACCACATTTTAAAATATGCCGGGCCTGAAAGTGTGAACTGCATTATGATGGTTCCAACCAAGTCAAGAATGTGGTCCTGTTTCCTTTTCCTCCTCCTTGACGCCTGAAGGGTCCGAGGTTTCCGTGCGAAGGTGGGGAGGGGGCCTTAAGGCATGAGGCATGGGGAGGGAAGGCTTACACTCCAGCCCAGGGCTCACACCTGCAAAGGCAGCCACTCGGGGAGGAGAGAAAAGTTCATTTTAACTTGATTCCTAAACGCAGCTGGACTCTCAAATAACTGACTGGAGACTGCTGTTTCCATTGTCATTTCTGAATTAAAGTGTCTGTAGGCCTTTAATTAGTGAGTAAAGTGCTTAGGGGCGGGAGGAGAAATTCCCCCCAGGTAAATTTTAAAGAGACTGCAAGAGACGCAAAGTTGACACTTCACAAGTCCCGCTTAGTTCTACATCTGATTCAGTTAGCAGAGCTTTCTAGTTAAAAGCCAACCCTCCCATTCATCAGTGCTGTGGGTAATTAAAACTTGAAGGGATTACAATTAGGACAAGAATACAGTAATGCATTCTCTACCTTGATCCTTTCTCTTTAGCAGCGCTTTTGCTAAGAGAGGTATTGCGTCCCGAGGTAGGTTCTGATTTCTCTTCGGTGGGAGATCCAAGTCCAGCACTAAAATGATAACTGTTTTCTCTTATCATTTGAAAAAAAAGCCACAACCAGTTTCAATAATATGGAGAATAACAATACACTACATTTGCAAGGCATTTTACAATCTATAAGGCATTTTCGCTTCCAGTATATGTTTTGATTCCATTAATGGAGAAGCATCAAGGTACCAGGCATCATTCCACCTACTGATAAGAAAACAAAGCCTGGTCATGGACACTGAGTCAGGGGCTTAAGATCTCACTCTAAGTTCACAGCAGACAGAATGTCAAACCAGGTTTCCTGGCTTTCATCCTGAATAATGTGACTGTGAGAAGAATAAAAATTAAGTTGCCAAAACACCTAAAATCTAAAATTTTTTTCATTCCCAAATTAAGTGAGAGAATTACTGAGTGTAGATAAAACATCATTTTCTTACTTGGTCTTTTCTTTACTTGCTCTTCTTAAAGACGATGAAGAAGAAATACTCCGTCCATAACCAGCATCTGATGACTTATCTTCCATAGATGGAGGTGGAGAACTAAAATTTTACATATTTGAAATTGTGTACAAGTTAAAATAATTTGTCAATATTGACTTTGTCCTACAAAATAGATTTTTTTTCCTGAAAGATCATATTTGGAGTTGACCTTTGATAGTGACATTTTAAAAGTATAAAGGACAAGTTAAGACAAAATTAATATTAAAAAGCTAGGACTGGAAATATTTTTATAAAATATGTCTCATAAAATGTGTCATATAGAAGAATACAAGACCATTTTAAAGTCTGCTGAAGCTTTATTTTTTAGCTTTACCATTTGCGTTTTATTTTATGAAAAAAAAATTGGGCAGCAGTGGTACTCCTGCATATAGTTCTGAAGACTTGCAAACATAATTCATTTTGGTTTGCTCCTGTCTACTGATACTTCCTTCAGTTACTTCATGTTAACAGAAAAGCGAGAAGCCCTGACTGCAGAAATACACAAAAGAATTAACTGGTAACGTGAGTCAAAGGGAAAACCATGGTAGTGAATCTCCTGTGAATATGCCAGGTGAATATGCCGGGCTCTGAGTGTAGGGACCAGTGTTTACTTTCATGGTGGTGCTGCATACAGGGAGGAAGAAGAGATACCATCCTGGGAAACTTTACATATTCACATGGTGATGGACAAACATAAAATCCCTGCATCCCTTCTCCCCTCAAAGACTTACACTTCAGAAGATTTACTGTTAACCAAGAGTATGGCACGTTGGTCAGCTGGTTCTTGTAAGCAGAGATCCTTCAAAGGCAAAAGTTTGGTACCAGGATTTATCTGTAGATAATTTAAGAACTGAAAAGTAATATCTGCATGGATTACATACTGTTAAGTGAATACTGATAGAGTAGGTTCTCAGCTGTTTAAGGTGTCTATAATTTCACACACACACACATGCACACGCACACACTTAGAAACAGGAACCTGAGGCTTGTGGACGTCTTGCTTCTGGACAAGATACACCTTCTAACTCCCTCACAGTCTCTGAAGCCTTCTACTCAGCTGTTTCACATCATCATTATCAGCTTGGCCCCCTGGAACTGAGTTTGAAAATCCATCTGTATACATAAGGGAGAGCTTGTTGTCTGTAAGAGTAACTGATAACTAAACAGATCTCTAAACATGCTGTGAGGATAATTAAAAACAAGCTAGTAGTAACTTTCCAGCCTTGTGAAGAGGGTTAGCCCACATCACCTGGGGAGGGCTTTTTCCAATCAAGTAATAGATCCCTCTCTCCCATCTAAAAGATGCGTCTCATGATTCTTTTAAAGGAAGATACAGCATGTCATTCTTCTGCCCGGAATCCTGGCGCGTCTTCTCACTTCCTCCAGAGTAAAGACCCAGATCCTTTCAGTGGTTTATAAGACTTACATGACCTGCTTGCTTTTTGCCTGATTTCATCTCTGCTCTCCATCCTTGGTTCACTCAGCTCTAAGCTACACTGACTTTGCTGTTTCTTAAATGTGCCAACCATGTTTACTTCTTATAGCTTCCTCTATTTCTTCTACCTAGAAAGCTCTTCTCTTACTAGCCCCATGCTAAGTCCCTAACCTCCTTCAAATTTTTGTTCCTCTTTCAGTGAGGCTACCTGACCACAATGTCAAATTATAACCATCAACCCCATTACCCCAAGTACAAGAGAGCCCCTTGTGTGTTTAGTTTTCTGTTTACAGCCACACCTGTGGCATATGAAGGTTCCCAGGCCAGGGGTCAAAATCAGAGCTGCAGCTGCCAGCCTACACCACAGCCACAGCAATGCCAGATCCGACCCACATCTACGACCTACACCTCAGCTTGTGGCAACACCAGATCCATAACCCACTGAGCAAGGCCAAGCATTGACTAGCTTCCTCATGGATACCAGTTGGGTTCTTAACCTGCTGAGCCACAATGGGAACTCCTCCCTCTTTTACTTAAAGCACCTTTGTACTAAGAATGTTGTACCAGTTCTTTTTAAATTACACATCATTGAACAAGAGCAGTAGTTTCTCAGTGGTTTCTGTGTGTGTTACGGTGGCTATGGTGGTTGTGGAGACCAGAAGAAGCAGAAGGAAGAGATAAAGTTTTAGGCTAGCTGGTTTTGTTTTTGTTTTTGTTTTTTGCTTTTTAGGGCTGAACCTGCAGCATATGGAAGTTCCCAGGCCAGGGGTTGAATTGGAGCTACAGCTGCCTGCCACAGCCACAGCAACACAGGATCTGAGCCTCATCTGCGACCTACACCACAGCTCATGGCAATGTGGGATCCTTAACCCACTGAGCGAGGCCAGGGATTGAACCTGCGTGCTCAAGGATACTAGTAGGATTCATTTCCCACAACGGGAATTCCCTTGTCTAGCTATGTTGATTATTCAAAATGTCTCTTATTCTGTTACCATGATACAGTATGTCCTGCAAATATGGCTTAGCTGTGATTCTGTTATGACCTTGTTTCCTCTGCTTCTTTGAACCAAATTGGTCCCAGAGGGTTTCTGCTGACAGCTCTCTTCACCCCACTTCCTGAGGTCCTGGCCACTTACCCCGGGCAAACTAAACATACAGCTTTGGCACTTCTGAGTTCGCCATCACCTCAGGAGGTATATATTTTTGATGGTGCTTTCCCTCTCTGTGCTTTTACCCCCTTCTCTATCTTCCTCCTGTATAGCTTCTGCCAGATCCCAGGGACTTTTAACTGTTTTTGAAATCTGCAGAACATACCAGTTTCCTACTTTGTCTAAAAGGGACTTGTAGGTTCTTAAAAAATTTCCCCATTCTCCTTATTGCTTTTGGCTTCCAGAAGGAGTAGAAAATGCTGACTTAGAGAGTCATGTCAAAGAGTCCTCAAGGTTCTAATGTTTAGCTTCTCATTTCTCTCGACATTAACTCTGAGTTACACTGTAAGTTGTTTTAAAAATCATAATCATAAATGCAACTAAGTAAAATAATATTCTTCTGTATTACATTTTAAAATTCAGCATTATAATTTGGGTAATTTCCATTAGATTATAATTAATACATTGAACCACTTGTCTTTTTATCCTTGTCAATAAAACTGAGAAGTAGAAGAAATATAAAAGAAGCTTCTTCTTTTATATCTTCTCTGAAACTGGAGACTAACATCAGCAAGCTAATTTAAGTATAAGTGATCAGATTTTGTTAAAACTGTACATAAATGCAAAATATTATAGCCTGGTAAAGTTGAAGGTTAAAGTTCTGATTCCTAAGTTTCTGCCTATAAAATATAAATTAAGTTAGGTGGTTATGAAACTGCAATGTAATGGTATCATGATTAAAGAAGAAATGATCACACATTCTAAAACACAAATTAGTGCTGCCACTTACCCGACCATAGTCATAGAATCCATCACTGATTATGTTACTTGATGACAAATAGCCCGTTCGGCTATATTTCAGAGACAGGTGGTTGTTGAGCAATTTGTTATAAGCTGCCTCACTGAATTTATTTTTTCGGCTTACTGATAGATTAATTTCTTCAAGGATGTCTAAAGCCCTGTCAATAAAAGCAAAAACATTTGCCTCATAGAAGTAATCCAGCATTAAGTTCTCATTTACATCCCTCACTAGGATCCTGAATGAAGAATTGAGGGAAAGTTTAAAACCATCCCACCCTTTTAGATAAACTAACCCTGACAGAATTATGATGACAAGTCAGTCCTTTTGTGAGAACATATATGCTATGTAGTAACTCATGTTCAAACAGTTGGAAAGGTCATTTTTAGAAGAGAAAGTTCTTCATTTAAAGCAAAATTAGTATTGGACTCCAATTTTTTCAACTAACCACGTGACATGTACAAAGAATAAAAATGGTTAGAAATAGGGTAAACCTGTTTGTGGAACCTTAATCCCTATTGGCTGATGTGCTAAAGGCAACTGACTCATAGGCTACTGGTAAGGAGAACCAGTTTCGTGGGTTTGGTTAAAGGCATATTTCTGGTGGAAATGTTTGTAGAGGGAGAAAAATAGGGTAGTCATGGCTTGCTCGTTTTATTTTAGCCTTGAACACTGAGAGACAGGTTTGTGATGATTAGCAAAGCAGAGGAAAGTGTAAGACAAGCATTTATCAAGGTGGAAAAGTGGAAAAGGAAATGCTGAAGATGATTTGGTCCAAATGTTGAGGGAGCTCTCCTGTGGGAGGAACAGGGGAGGGGCCCGCTTCCACGGGCCGTCCCTTCAAAAGCAAGGCCCCGGCTGTGACCTGCAGAGCTTCTGAAGAACACTCTGCAGCCTCAGAGTAGGTGTGTAGACTCTGCTTGACCTTCCAAGGGCCTGAAGAGCGTGAGTGTGTTTCTCCATCTGGGCCAGAAACCTGAGACCGCTCACTCACCCGAGCCTGCATAACTCAATGGCCATGGGCTCGTCACCTGCACAGACCATCACAGCCCAGCTGGTGTGCCTTCTGACCTCATCGTTCTTGGAACGCAGGAGCTCTACCAGTGGCTCCAGTCCACCTGAGTTTCTCAACTAGAAGGAGAAACCAAAATTTTACACATTAAGACTACAGGACATAAACATTTACGCTGAAAAATAAATCTCATTATTTGATTGTTGAAAGGTTTTGGCTATGTAAAAGTATTTTAGGATGTGTCTGTGTTTAGGCATATTAAATTCAGGGGAAAAGAATCAATTTCAAAAACATTACAGACCAGAGCCCAGTTTTCTGTTCAAAGTCAAGAGGCCACGGTGCCTAAAGACTTAAATACAAGACATGACAACATACAATCCCCAGAAGAGAACACAGGCAGAACATTCTCAGACATAAATTGTACCAGTGTTTTCTTAGGTCAGTCCCCAAGGCAACAGAAATAAAAGCAAAAATAAACAAATGGGACCTAATCAGACTTACAAGCTTTTACACAGCAAAGGAAACCATATACAAAGTGAAAAGACAACATACAGAAAAAGGAGAAAATATTTGCAAATGATGCAACCAACAAAGGCTTCATTTACAAAATATGCAAACAGCTCATACAACTTAATAACAAAAAACAAACAACCCAATCAAAAAATGGGTAGAAGGCTTAAAAAGACATTTCTCCAAATATGACATACAGATGGCCAACAGGTATGTGAAAAGATGCTCCACATTGCTGATTATTAGAGAAACGCAAATCAAAACTATGAGGTACTACCTCACACTGGTCAGAATGGCTGTCATTAATAAGTCTAAAAACAACAAATGCTAGAGAGGGTGTGGAGAAAAGGAAACACTCCTATACTGTTGATGGGAATGTTTTCCATTATGGCAAACAGTATCGTGGTTTATCAAAAAACTAAAAAAAGAGTTGCCATATGATCCAGCAGTCCAACTCATGGGCATATATCTGGACAAAACTATAATTCCAGGACATGGAAACAACCTTAACGTCATCAACAGAGGAGTGAATTATGAGGATATAGTACATATATACAGTGGAATATTACTCAGCCATAAAAAGAAAAAATATCAGAGTTCCCATCATGGCTCAGTGGTTAACAAATCCGACTAGGAACCATGAGTTTGTGGGTTCGATCCATGGCTTTGCTCAGTGGGTTAAGGATCTGGTGTTGCCGTGAGCTGTGGTGTAGGTTGCAGACGCGGCTCGGATCCCACGTTGCTGTGACTGTGGCGTAGGCTGGCGGCTGTAGTTCCAATTAGACTCCTAGCCTGGGAACCTCCATATGCTGTGAGTGCGGCCCTAGAAAAGGCAAAAAGAAAAAAAGAAAAAAAATATCATTTGTAACAACATGGATGTAGCTAGAGATTCTCATATTCAGTGAAACATGTCAGAAAGAGAAGGACAAGTACCATATGCTACCACTTACATATGGAATCTGAAATATAACAGAAATCAATATATCTGTGAAACAGACTCACAGACAGAGGACAGACTTGTGGTTGCCAAGAGGGAAAGGGGAGGGAGAGGAGTGTATTGGGACTTTGGGATTAACAGATGCAAACTATTATATATAGAACGGATAAACAACAAGCTCCTACTGTATAGCACAGGGAACTATATTTTAATATCCTGTGATAAACCATAATGAGAAAGAATATGAAAAAGAATGGATATATATGTCTAACTGAATCACGCAACTGCACAGCAGAAATTAAAACAACATTGTAGGAGTTCCCGCTGTGGCACAACGGGATCAGTGGTGTCCCTGGTCCAGTGCAGTGGCTTAAAGGATCTGCATTGCCACAGCTGCGGCATGAATTGCAACTGTGGCTCTGATCTGATCCCTGGCCTGGGAACTCCAGATGCCACAGGGCTGCCAAAAACAGGAAAAAAAAATGTAAATCAACCATACTTCAATAAAATAATTTTTTTTAAAAAAAGAGGACACAATAAAGTAATTAAGGTAGGACACTGCAGTTTTACACGGGGCAGAAAAGGGGCAAAGAGCCTGTTCTCACCCCACCTACAGATGTCCCAGGTTCATCCACTCTACTCAACACTGCATGTCCACTTGGCCCTTTGGGGGACAGAACAAAGGTCCCCCAGATATGCTCTTGTCCCTGGGAGGAATTTGGCTGATGTGGTTAAGAACCTGGGGATGAGAGTGTCCTGGATGATCAGGGGAAACCAGTTAAATTACAAGGGTTCTTATAAGAGGTAGATAAGAGAAAGGAGACTTGTAGAAACAGAAATTGGAGAAATCTGCTGTGAAGATGGTGGAAAGAGCCATGGCCAAGGAAAGCAGGCTGATGGTAAAAACGAGAAAGGGCCAGGAAACAGGTTTTCTCCTCAAGTCTCCAGAAGGATCACAGCTCTGTTGCTATCTTGACTTTAACCCGTAAGACCCATTTTCAGACTTCTGACCTCCCAAACTGCGAGATAAGTACATTTGTACAGCTTTACCACAAGCACTGGTTTGTGGTAATTTATCTGGGCAGCAATAGGAAACTGACACGGTCTCCAAGGCTGGGCAGGGGGAACCAGTGCAGCCAAGGGCCACCCATGTCACCAGACACTGCTGCCAAGTCAGCAGTGTCGCCAAAGCGATGCTGAAGCAATTCCCTAGAAAGAGACCCCTTCTGCTCTCAACTGCACATGTGTTCAACTAGTGAAAAAGAAAAAAAAAAAAGAGAGAGAGAGAATCAGACAGAACTACATTAATTACATTATTAGAAGAAATTACTCATGTATAAAATTATTCTAGTCAGGGGGAAAAAAGGGATTTGACAGCACTCTTGTCTCACTGTCTGAAATGTAATACATATAATCCGAGCCTAGAGGACACAAAGAATACTCCGCTGGTCTCTCTGTGTTGTATCTCAAGACAGGAGGCCTTGGGGGTTACAATCCACTTCCAGTCATTTCTTCTCAAACAGAGGGTCTCGGACAAGGATCATATGTTAGCACACATATCCTGGGCAGCTTTGAAAGTTTACTTGAAGGATGTTTTCTCAACATCCTTATTTCTGAGGATAATATGAAGATAATACAGATGTTTTCTTTTTTTTGTCTTTTTGCCTTTTATGTAGAGCTGCACCCGCGGCATATGGAGGTTCCCAGGCTACGGGTCTAACAGGAGCTGTAGCTGCCGGCCTTCGCCACAGCCACAGCCACAGCCACAGCAATGCGGGATCCGAGCCGTGTCTGCAACCTACACCACAGCTCACAGCAACGCCGGATCCTTAACCCACTGAGTAAGGCCAGGGATCGAACCCGCAACCTCATGGTTCTTAGTCAGATTCGTTAATCACTGAGCCACGAAGGGAACTCCCAATACGGATGTTTTCTGAGGATAAAATTTTATAGTAGTCTGACTCCATGTGTTCTTTTGACAAAGATCTAAATTGTTCATTCATTTCCCCACTCACTCCCCATGCATTTGCTCACTCATTCACTCAACAGCTGTTTATTAAGCATATGCTGTGTCCCAGGTGTATACCAATGACATGGACGCAGGGAAGAAGAACCTCAGTTCCGTTCTGTAAAGCTCAAGGAGCTTGGGGTCTTTCATACGGAAACTAATTCAAGGCAGAGGACGAGGGAGGAGCATGGAACAGGTGGGAGCACAGAGGAGGACGTTTGAGTCCACGTTTGAGGACTGAAGAGAGGCCTCATGGAGGACGGGGTGACTGAGCTGGGCTTTGAAGGAGAAACAGGCAGTTGTTGGGCAGACAAGAGTGAGGCTGGCATTCCGAGCAGAGACATCAAGGAGGTATAAATGAGAGGACAGAGCATGCTGACAGAACTACACGTCGTATGGTGTTTCTGGAGCATAGAGTACACCTGGGAAGAGAGTGCAGACTTAGGCAGTACAGGAGCATCACTGCAAGCCCCGTGTAGCATGCTAAGCAGCTTAGCTTTTCCCGTGGCGCAGTGGCACACCCTTGGGGGCCTTCAGTGATGTGATGAGGGTCATGTATGTGAAAGACTGGTCTGGAGGCAGTTTGGGGAGTAGGAGATGGTGGGGGAAGGGAGAGCTGCAGAGTCGGCTGCAGTACTCTGGGAAGCAGAAGGACTGCTCTGAAAGCCTCATGGAGGTACCACTAAGACACTGTTGTTTATCACCGTGTTACTGCTGCCTAACGTAGTGCCTAGCACATGGTAGATGGTAAACAAATACTTGATGACTATCTTAATGGATGAATACAAGTGAACCAAATCAATGGGAACAAAGAAGGGGATATAAATGATAGCTAAGAGAGAGAAGCTGAGATTTGTTAGTTGTCAGACCAGACAGCACAGTGTGAAAGCATGGACTCTGGCCTCAGAAAGAAGTGTTCTTATAGCCCTGATTACCCAGCCTACCAACTCTGCTTTGAGCACATTATTTCTTTAAGCCTCATTTTCCTTATCTTTAAAATGGGGATTACAAATATACCTATTTCTTTTTTTTTAAATCGAAGTATAATTGGCCTACATATTACATAGCGTTGGTTTATTACATGAGTTTCAGGTGTGCAACATAGAGATTCAATGTTTTTATAGATTATACTCTATTTACAGTTATTACAAAATAATGGCTAGTACTACCCCACACAGTACGTATCCTTGTTGCTTATTCATGCATAGTAGTCTGCACCTCTTGCTCCCCTGCCCATCTCCTGCCCCTCCCTTCTTCCCTCTCCCCACTGGTAACCGCTAGTTTGTTCTTTATATCCGTGACTGTTTCTGTTTTGTTATAGTCATCCATTTGTTTTACTGTTAAAATTCTACATATAAATGATAATAGAGTACTTGTCTTTCTCTCTCTGACTTATTTCACTAAGCATAACGTCCTCTAGGTCCAACCACATTGTTGCAAACAGCAGAAATTCATTATTTTTATGTCTGAGTAGTACTTCGTTGTGTGTGTGTGTGTGTGTGTGTGTGTGTGTGGATATAGACACAAGTATAGATATATAGATATCCATTCATATTTTTTATCCATTCATCCAGTGATGGGCATTGAGGTTACTTCTGGGCATTGAGGTTACTTCCATATCTTGGTTACTGTAAATAATGATGGTATGAACATTGAGGTGCATGTATCTTTATGAATTAGTGACAAACATCTATTTCAAATGAGGCTTAAATGCACGTAAAGTGCTTTAGCACAGTGACTGGTACATGATAAGTGCTCAGTATTGTTATGAGAGAGAGGAATAGAATCCTAGGCTGTTTGGGTGAATGACAAATAACAACCAAACAGAAAAAAAGCAAAAGAAAAGGGTACATTCATAGGTTTATATTCTTTTTTGTGTGTCTTTTTTTTTGGGGGCTGTACCCATGGCATATGGAGGTTCCCAGGCTAGGGGTCGAATCGGAGCTGTAGCCGCTGGCCTACACTGCAGCTACAGAAAGAGAAAAAGGTACATTTGCAGGTTTATATAATTTATGAACAGGATCAAATACATTTTTATATAATGGACTTACAAAAAATGCAATTCCATGTTTTAAATTTTTGAAATATAAGAGAAACAGAAGAGTCTGTGTAACTCATGTGTATAATTTCAACCATCATAGTAAAAGGCACACCTGTTTGTCTGCTCAGCTTAAGAAATGGCACATTTCAATAACCTTGAACCCCTGTATGCCTCTCTTCAATCACACCCACCCCTTGATCCCCCAAGAGACAACCACTTTCTTGAATTTGGGGTCAATCATTCGCTTAATATTCTTTATAGTTTTAACTTATACGTATACATGCTCAAACAATGTATTGCTTAGCTTAGACTATTTTTGAATGCTTCATAAACAGAACCATACATATGTTTTCTTCTGAACTTGACTTTGCTTAGCATTATGCTGGTTGAGATTGTTCTCTGTTAATGTCCATAGCAGTAGTGCATTCATTTTCACTGATGCAAGATCTATTTTATGAATGTACCACCCATTTATGAATCCATTCTCTTAACAACTGGACAACAGGTTTGTTTCCAGCTGTTAGGATATTATAAACAATGCTTCCTGGTGCACAGAGGCAAGGGAATGCCTTAGGTATATACCTGGGAACAGAATTGCTAGCCTAGAGGGTATGCTCATCTTCTTTGCTGGATGATGCCAATTTGTTTTCCATTGTGTTGCACCAGTTTTGAGGGACTTAAATGATGGGTAGTTTCAAACCCTTAAAAATGTTTCAAATTAAGGCACCAATAGAAGAAAGGGAGAAGGAATGTGATAAAAACGCTCACCTCCGTCCGGGCCTCGACATCGCAGGCGGTTGCTGCCACAGTGAGTGCAGCCTTGCTCTGCACGAGTGTGTTGGAAGAACGCAGCGGGCTGAGCAGGGCGTGCATGATGTCATGGCTCTGGATGTTTAGACGCAGTGGCTCCTGCACTGCCATGTTCGTCAACACCGTGGCTGCGTTGGCAATCGCGCCATCTCGTTTGCTGGACAGGGTGTTGATTAACGCATCGATGCCATCCCCTTCTGCAGCAGCACTGGGTCAACCAAGGAGAATTGAATGCCCTTCACCCCATTTCAAGAAATGATCTGTGGAGTGTTCAACTAAGCTTATAAAACAAACGAGTGCATAAATACAATTTTAGAAATAAATTAATTTATCTGGATGATGAACCCAGAATAGAGGTGCTAGGGATTTAAATGGAGTCTGGGGGAAATGTCAGGTATGAATGAATTTAAATAATCCTTTTCCTGTGTCTATAGCATTTGGTTATAGATAAATGCATGACTGCCTCTTAGAAACCTATGACAGCTGTTCATTTTTTACCTCAATGATGCTTTTAAGACTGGGGAAATTTATTCAAAGAAAGTCTATTAAAATAGTCCTAACCAATAGAAAAACAAGGCTTTAAATAGGAAGCCTTAATAGAAAGGAGGAAGGAGTGATCATGTGAATTTAAGTTAAACTTCTTTAGCTTGTCTTCCTTTTTAAATGAGGCTATTAATGGTAGGCAGATGTTAACACATTTGAAGGCAGCAAATCATTTTGGAGGTGAATACAGCTTTTACAAGTTAAGAATCAAAGTTCATAGTCATGGTATTGACAAAAATAATTTTAGTAATGTTGCATATTCACTTGTTAAAATTCCTATTTCTAGTATAAAAAGACTACAGTCGTCCATTAATGTTAACATTTACTCACAATAGAAATCCTAAACCTCCTTTTGAAAACACCTTACTTTCTATAGTCCTTGCTTCTATAGTTATTACTTGCTTTGTAATCACTCAAAAAACTCATAAAATAGTAAAAATAAAAAAAGAGATTGGCTGGAGTTCCCATCGTGGCTCAGTGGTTAACAAATCCAACTAGGAACCATGAGGTTGCAGGTTCAATCCCTGGCCTTGCTCAGTGGGTTAACGATCTGGCGTTGCCATGAGCTGTGGTATAGGTTGCAGACACGGCTCAGATCCCGCGTTGCTGTGGCTGTGGCATAGGCCAGCGACTGCGGCTATAGCTCCGATTGGACCGCTAGCCTTGGAACCTTCACATGCTGCGGGTGCGGCCCTAAAATGACAAAAGACCAAAAAAAAAAAAAAAGGAAAAGAGAGAGATTGGGAGTTCCTCTGTGGCTTGGTGGTATCACTGCTTCAGCTTGGGTGGCTACTGTATTGAGCGTTTGATCCCAGGCCTGGGAATTTCTGCATACTGTTGGTGTGGCCAAAAAAAAAAAAAAAAAGAGAGAGAGAGAGAGAGATCATTTAAATGAGAGGGAGATGATTTAATTATGTTCTTTAATGTTTGGAATTTCTTCAAATGAGAGATACTCCAAAGCAATAAAATATATATAGAGCATCCTGGTTTTAAAGGAAGACCCCAAATTATGTTAAAAATCCATTTATTTTTTATTTATTTTACTTTTTTGGTCTTTTGACTTTTTAGGGCTGCTCCTACAGCATATGGAGGTTCCCAGGCTAGGGGTCTAATTGGAGCTATACCTGATAGCCTACGCCAAAGCTACAGCAACACCAGATCTGAGCTGCATCTGTGACCTACACCACAGCTCACGGCAACCCTGGATCCTCAACCCACTGAGCAAGGCCAGGGATTGAACCCGAAACCTCATGGTTCCTAGTCGGATTCGTTTCTGTTGCACCACAATGGCAACTCCCCAAAAATCCATTTAAATAAATCATCGGGGGGTAGAGGTAATCAAGATAGTAAAAATAAATTTATGACTCCAGTAACAAGAACATCTCTTTTCAGTTTATATTTGACACATTTTTATTTTCATTTAGGATCATATTGATAAGCAGAAGTGAAAAAAAAAAAGTGAGGCTTTATGGTTTTGCCCATCACCCTGTATTCTGATGAGTTCAGTTTAATTTGGTTCTGTCACTTAAATATGCTGGCTGTGAAGGAGAACGGACAATGTCAAGAACAGAGGTTTTCACAACTTCTCATCAGAGAGCTGAATACAAATGCAGGAGCTAGAATGTGGCTCCAGGAAAAAGACACAAACCAGCTCTGAAGGAGACTGAACAGCAGGGATTGGGCAAGAAGAGAATAACTAGAGACAGCAGCTCCGGAGAATGAAGAGTTCCTTGGTATTGACCTTGAAGGCGCCTCTTATCCCTGGTTTATATAAATGGATCCAGAAAACACACCATGTCATGATACACCAAGGTCAAGTCAGTGCTCAGGTCTGTGTTTCTCTTCTACCAGTTTTGGGAATCTCTATGGGAAGGTGTCCCGTAAAACTACATCTTTTTTTTTGCTTTTTAGGGCCGCACCCGCAGCATATGGAAGTTCTCTGGATAGAGGTTGAATTGGAGCTTCAGCTGCCAGCCTACATGACAGCCACAGCAATGTGGGATATGAGCCGAGTCTGCAACCTACACCACAGCTCATGGCAATGCCAGAGACTTAACCCGTTAAGCAAGGCCAGGGATTGAACCCACATCCTCAAGAATCCTAGTAAGGTTTGTAAACTGCTGAACCACAACAGGAACTCCATTAAGACTAAGATTTGATTAGATGATATGTGAGCAAACTTTGGCAGCAAGCCCAAGAAAAGTATTCAAGAAGGACCTGCATCTCACTATGACAGCCTGAAGGACAGCATTTAATTTCCTTTCCCAGAGGATAAAATGAACACTCTCAAGACAATTTCACATTTACCTCTCTCTCCTATTATTAACCGACATGGTGGTCCTTTGATTTTACGAATAAGGGCGGATTTGGAGGCTCTAATATATTAGTACATCAGAAACTTCTCCTATTCAACTTATAGATGAAACATTGAAATAAAAAAAAAAACCTGCCAGCTGGAGAATAGACTTGTAGATGCCAAGGGGATGGCGGAAGTAGTGGGATGGACTGGGAATTTGGGGTTAATAGATACAAACTATTGCCTTTGGAATGGATAAGCAATGAGATCCTGCAGTATAGCACTGGGAACTATATCTTGTCACTTATGATGGAGCATGATAATGTGAGAAAAAAAAATGTATATTTGTGTGACTGCGTCACCTTGCTGTACAGTAGAAAACTGACAGAACACTGTAAACCAGCTATGATGGAAAAAATAAAAACCATTAAAAAAAACTAAAAAAAAAAAAACGAGGAGTTCCCGTTGTAGCACATCGGAAATGAATCCAACTAGGAACTGTGACGCTGTGGGTTCGATTCCTGGCCTCGCTCAGTGAGTTAAGGATCCAGTGTTGCCATGAGTTCTGGTGTAGGTCTCAGACATAGCTCAGATCTGGTATTGCTGTGACTCTTGGCGTAGGCCGGCAGCTGTAGTTCCAATTCAGTTCCTAGCCTGGGAACCTCCATGTGCATCAGGTGCGGCCCTAAAAAGATAATAAATAAATAAATAAAAATTAAATAAAATCTGCTAGCAAGGATTTTAAATTATGCATATATTTTAATTAACTAATACATGCTTAGACCATCTCAGAATTTTTCTTTGACTTATTTTTCATGCACTTAATGCAATCAGTTCATTAAATACTGATTTTTTTCATTTTTTAAAGTTTTATTGAAGTAGAGTTAATTTACAGTATTGATTATTTCTGCCATACAGCAAAGTGATTCAGTTACACATATACAGCCAACCATTCTACTCTGTGATTTTTAATCATTATAAATGTACCTTGGGAGTTCCTGTTGTGGCTTAGTGGTAACAAACCCAACTAATATCCATGAGGATGTGGATTCGATCCCTGGCCCTGCTCAGTGGGTTAAGGATCCAATCTGGCATTGCTACAAGTTGTGGCATAGCTCGAGGATGCAGCTCAGATCTGGCGTGGCTGTGACTGTGGTGTAGACCGGCAGCTGCAGCTCCGATTTGACCCCTATAATGGGAATCTCCATATGCCACAGGTGCGGCCCTAAAAAGCAAAATCAGTCAATCAATTAATAACTACAACAACAAAAACTTGGAGAGTAAAGGAAGAGCAACAATGGAGGTATTTCAGTGGCATCCATAATAGAAGCCAGAGTGTTTTAGGTAAATGAATGCATACCAGTAAATTCTCAAAGGCTTTGTCTTTTGTGTTCATCAGGGAGTTTGCGGAAATTTAAGTAAGTACATAGGATGATACTCTATCATTTTAGTTTTTCTAGTTTATGTAAAAAAAAAATAAAACGACCTCATTCATGGAGACACAGGAATTTTTATGAGATGTACCTTCAAGCCTTTGTGCTTGAATTTTGCCTCCTCCTTTCTCCTGGATGAAGGCATGTCTGGCCCTCGTTCATTTATACTCTACCTTCTGCTTTTTCTTTGCTCTTTATAGAGGCAGCAAAGGGAAGTACATAAAAACCTAGCTGTTTAAAAAACAAAACAAAACAAAGATCCTAGTACACAGTGGAATGTAGCTTTTACTAAATTGAACATAACTGCAGGCACCGAAAAACAAATTGCATGTGCACAGCTGGGAGGGCAATGTATATTATATATACATATCTGCCCATAATTTGCTATGTGTGGCCCTAAGCGTAAGAAGCATAATAGATTAAACTGGGATATGAAATATCAAGCTATTCCGTTTACCTAAAAAATATAATTTCAATTATGGAAATAGAGTGCAGAATTTGTACTTTAAAAAAAAATAATTTTGTATCTTTCAAACCCAAGACATTGTCTTATTTTTCCCTGTGTCTAACATATAAATAAGCTGAAACCTGTCATTTTTTAAGCCACATTTTTAAGCCATACTCTCCTAGGTAGTAGAGCATCATCCAGATGAGTAGGATAGAAGTCAAACTGCTTTGTTACAAAATCCAGAATGACAGGGCCATATGTCATCACAAGAGTCTGAAGCTATTTTCTGATATTTACTATCATTAGTCTCTCTCTGATTGGAGTTTAATCAAGTTAAGAGCTAAAAATGTAAACTGGAAAAAAAACCTCATCAAACTAAAAACCAAGTATGGGAATATCTACAAACATCTGTTTATATCATTTGATACATGTAAACAGAAGTGAAGTTTGACATGTCGTGTGTAGCCAGTCTATTACCAGGTCCCAGTTCCCTCCTCCACATTTCTTAAATCTCTCCCTTTTCTCCATTTCTCCCACTGAATCCAACCCAACACCCTCTCTCATGGACTGATAGAAGTATTCTCCTAACAGATCTCTCAGCCCCTCCGATCCTTTCTCCATCTTACAGTTAGAGTGATTTTTTTAAAAAAACAATAAATACAATCCTACGTTTCCCCTACTTAAAACTTCCACGGTTTCCCATTGCTCAGGGTAAAGCCCCAGTTTCTCACATGGCCTCTGAGGCTGAGCGTGAGCTGACCCCGCCTCCCTCACCAGCCCATGCACCCTACCACCTCTTCCTATTGCTATGTTCTAGGCCCTTCTGGCAACGTGCCATAGGCCAGGCTCCGTCTCACCTCAGGGTGGTCCCACATGCCGGTCCCACTCCCCGATGATGTCTCTTCCCCTTAATAATTCCCATTCGTCTTGCCAAGTTTGGCACAAATGTCTCTGCCTCAAGGAAGCATTTCTTGACCCCAAAACTAGGTTAGGTTTCTTTTTCACATGAGCTCAGAGCATTCACTTGCTAAACATGAACAGTTTTTTTTTTGTTTTAAAATACGAGGTTTTTGGCACAAATGTTCACAGTCAAGAGAATGATAACAATATTGAAATATTATTTTACAGCACCTGTTATGGAAAGGAAATCAGCACAAAGTCTTTCATATTACGTCCCCAATCCCCACGTGAAAAAGCACTTAAGTATGGCTACTAAGAACACTGTGAAGGAAAAATGCAACTGTGCAGTCGTGTCTGCTTATGCCTCCCTGAATATACCATGCTACTTCCTATCTATGCGCCTTTGCACTCATGCTCCCTTTGTCCCCAGACACCCTTCCCTATGCTTCCCTGAGGAACTCTCAGTCTCAACCTGCAAAACCAGCTCACCCATCCCTTTCTCGCTGGAGTCACCACTGCCTCGTCCTTAGTAACCATTCCCTTCTCTCTGCGATGTCTATGCTTGGTACCCACTTCTCAGAGGCAGCGTGTGAGTCTTCTTTATATCCCCGGTGCTGAGAAGATCAATATATTTTAATTGACTTGAGTCAGCTCAAGGAGAGTGATGAAATCCTCTGCTGGTGTCGAGGAAGGGAGAGGGAAAAGTACTCAGCTCAGCTTGCAAGAAGGGATAGGACCCAACAAAGCTGGGATCTCTGTTATATCACTTATAGATGCTCTTGAATCAGCTTAGCCCCTCCTCACCCCCATCCTTCTCATTACACAGTGAAGTCATTTTATATGAAGTTTAATAAATGAAATCTTGCACTTTAGATAATGTGTTAGGGGGTCCACCCCTCTCATGTATTGGGGGATGTGCATACCCTGTCTTTGTAGACACCCCTGGCTGTTTATTTGGGGTGTGTCATCAGAGGACACATTTGGTCCCTCTCAGATTTTGATCCTTGCTGCTGTTCGGAGGCTCACATTTAACCCATCTGCAAAGGCTGGTTACATGAATCAAGGGTGACCTTGGGCCGTCCAGAAAATCTGTTTAACAGAGCCCACATACAGGGTAATATGTGGAACCCGATGGAACAGATGGTAATATTGGCAATCAGAACCTTGTTTGTTAACAGTGATTACAACCGTTCCCACCAGCACGACTTTTCATATGTCTCCAGGAGGTTTGTCACACCAAGGAAGACATACTGGTGACAGACACGCTGGGAGTGGTGAGGCGAGGAGCATGTGCCTCGGTGACTTGGGGCTGGCACGTTTAAGCCTCATGGACTCCCAGCAAGTTTATGCAGGTGCGAGGGGGAGTGGGATGCTGGCCGTTATGATAAACAGGTCTCGGGTTATCACAGCCGGATTTGGAATACTGTGAACAGGATTCCTGCCTCTCATCCCAGCCAGCTTTTCAACAAAGGTAATGATCCGAGAAGTCGAGGGTGTGAGTTAAATTGATCAGTTTCTGAGTCCCAGATGACTATCACCCCACGGCTGCAGAAGACTAATAAATGTGCCCCTCCCAACTCTGGCTGAACCCCAGGATTTACAAAAGTAGCCAAGAGCATTGTCTGCTTTGAAAGAAATGTTAAAGAAGCTTATCGACAGTAAGGGAGAGAATCACAATTAACTGTAGGCAAAAAACTTCAAATGGGGAGTGTAAGGTAACGTTATAATTAAGGTGAAATCCAGCCACAGTTACAAATATAACAAGTTTTGCACCCTATAGCAAAATAAGAAAAAAATGCAAAAAAACTTTTTTAAGTATGTGCAACTGAATTGTTTCCACCATATCGATGTACCCTAGCAGATAGGATTGGGGGACTTTCAGAATGTGCTTTTATGCTATAGTTGCTGTGACATCATGATTTTTCGAGAGAAAACTGCTGGTTGTACAGAGATGAGTACTGCCAGCCCTGCCCCTCCACAGAGAGCGTGCAGGTTTTTGTTACCAATTACGAGGCAGTCAATCAAAGTGCAGGGAAATCAAATGTAATTTTCTTACAAGTGACATGGAATCCTTATTGACCTATCTGTTCAATCACGATACTTCACTTCCATACATGCCACCTTCTGTTTCAGAAAGCTGGAGTGCCTGCCAATAATTAACTAGCTGCCATCAGGGAAGAACAACTGTCTTCATTTTACATGGCTGACTTGTCTCCTGATAAACTAGGAATAATGGTCAAGGTGTTAGAACATTCATAATAAATGGCTTCTACAGTTACCAAATGTTTCTGGTTAGCCTGGAAATCAGTCTATTTACATATCTGGATATGACGAGGGCCACAATCCCAGAGTAATTAGAGATACCATGTTGTTGACTTTCTTAACTAAATAAGAAGAACGCCATCCCTAGTGTGACAGCACATTTAAACTGCTCCCCCCCCCCCCGAGTCCTTCCCAGGAGTGCCCTCGTCTCATCGGTTCTAATGTCACTTCTTCAGAGAGACCTTCTTTGACGAGCTCTGTGTCATTCCTACGGCCCTTTTCACAACCCTGGTGTCATGCATGCCCTTTTCTATGATATTGTGCCGTTTCATTTAATCATCATGTTTTCGCTTCTGAAATCACCTTCGTAAAATTACTCTGTATATTGTCTATCTCTCTATCTAAACTAAGTTTCATGAAAACAGTTTCATGGAACTGTTGTCACATTCCCTACAATATCCCTAGAGTCTAGAACCATGCCTACGTAAAGAACACCCAAGTAATGTTGAAATAATTACAAAGGAAACCAGAATTCATAGCTCATAACTTCCTTAGTCTTTGGGATAAAATGATAAAAATGGTCAAGTACAAGCTGTGTTCCAGACTTCCTGTGACACTGGATGGAGGGTAATCTTATTATCTGTCTAACACGATAATATAGATTCACTTCTTTTTTTATATATATAGTTAAGAAAGATAAAACTAGAGTAAAACCTACTCATAGAGCAAGTCAATCAGCAGACACAGGATTAAAATTATGGTGATCTGACTTTTAGTCTACTACCTTTTTTTTTTTTAACAATGGTCAATCTCTTAAGCTTTAAAAAGTACAGTATTTTCTAGAATAAAAAAAGCCAGAATCTATTTGGTTCACTTCATTATTCCTCGGGGAATGAGAAATGAGGCAGATTATTTTGACATATAGCACAGTAAGACATTCTTACTAAGGGTTGGTTACATTTTTTTTTTCCGCTTTCTTATTCTCTTTATAGGAGGTAGGGGGAGAGGAGGGAAAACAGGGAAAGGAACCTGAGAGAAAGGTGGAAGGAGGGAGGAAGGAGAGGATGGGAAGGAAACTCACTTCTCCAAAGGTGCCTATTGGAGCTCAAGGCTCCCTGGTCATTCCAGTCTGGAGGAATCCAAAGAGACCAGGAAGCAAAGGGAAACGTTTTAATGGGAAAACTGGAAGTTCAGAGTCAGGAAGATAGTGAGCAGAGAGGGTAAAGCCATAGGCACCCCTCTGGATATACATAGCGACTGCCTTTGTGCGAGTGTCCATCCCGCCACTGTGACCTTCAGCAAGGATTGTGACTGTTTTCTCATCTGCAGAATGGACATGATGATAATAGTCCAGACCTCAGAGGACTGCTTCAAGGCTTTAATGATACATTCCATTTCAAGTACTTAGCTATTATCACCATCCCCGTCATCATCACTGTTACTGTTACCGCCGGCATCACTACCATTACCATTGTCATCATCACTATCGTCACCATCTTCACATTATCATCCACAAACACTCAGTGAGCCACAAGGGCAGAGATTTTCCTATATCCTGTCTCCATTTCTTGGATCATGGGAAAATAGGATCCTATTTATAAATTTGCATATGTGTATAAAATTTTCATTCTCAGGTA
This sequence comes from Catagonus wagneri, assembly GCA_004024745.2. Classification (NCBI taxonomy): domain Eukaryota; kingdom Metazoa; phylum Chordata; class Mammalia; order Artiodactyla; family Tayassuidae; genus Catagonus; species Catagonus wagneri. Next base: position 6,540,248 of record PVHT020000059.1, read on the forward strand.
ATCATCCAGCTAGGTGGTCAAATCTCCAACCCCTGCAGGGCTACAGCTGAAGCAGTTTCCTTAAGAGTCACACCCAAGTCTCTTTGTTTAGGTAATCAATGAGCAATAAAGACCATTTTCAGGTGGAAGAAATGTCATGGGAAAGGGTTAATATAAAAACTCAAGGATGAGTATTAGTGGAATTTATGTAGGTTTTAAGTACTGCTTCAAACTGAAAGAGAGAAAAACCACGCAATATAAAGGTATCCACACTATCTGATAATTTCCTCTTAAAATCAGTAACGTTGCAAATTAAACCTGAAAGAGGTACTAGCAAATTTAAAATAAGGTTATACAAATGTCAGTCTCTACTCTTTAGGTGTATAAAAGCAGCATAGATAACTTTGTAATTGAACATTTCATGGGACTCACCGAACCTCACAAAACTGGAAGCTAATAAAATTCAAACCATTTGTGAAGGTCAGCTAGGCTTCAGCCATCACAAAATGGGGATATGGAATCAACTTGTTTTATTGCAGAATCCAGCTTTTCATTCTATATATTCCTTCAGATCAGAGGCATCTACCAGCACAGTTAGCAAAGAAGGAATTTAGGTGCTAAGGGGTAGAAATGGAAAATATCCATTAAGTAAGCTTGGATGGAAATAAGGCTGAAGAATAAAATAAGATCCTGCTCTATAGCACAGGAAATTATATCTAGTCACTTGTGATGGAACATGATGGAGGATAATGTGAGATAAACAATATAAATATATATATATATATGTATGCCTGGGTCACTTTGCTGTACAGTAGAAGTAGACAGAACATGGTAAATCAACTATAATGGAAAAAATAAAAATCATTAAAAAGCTCAATAACAATAAATAAAGTGAAAAAAAAGAATTAAGAGTAATATTTAGGTTTACCATGAAGATGCTTCCTATTTTATATAATAATTTCAAAAGCCTTTTAAAATAGTGAAGAACACTTTAAATGAGCTCTTTGAGGTATCATCTTGCATACAAAAGTTTGAAACATCCTTAATACAAAACTGAAGTCTCTGAAAGTTTATAAAACTAATTCAAGTTGTCTTGCAGAATTCTCATATTGTGAGCATTCTAATTCAAGGCATATGACAACAAAGTGATATAAGTAAGAATTTTAAACAAAATAATCTTTTCTATTATACAAAGTTAAGAGCAAAAACTTCAACCCTAGAGTAAGTACCGTAATAACAAGATTAGTTTATGACATTTAAGGGTATGATATTTATACTGTATGGTTACATAGCACAGCATATATTCAGTCACGGGGACAATGAATGTGTCAAAATATTTTGAAATGATTTCACCTTAAAAAGAGACAAAGACAAGCATCTATTAACACACAGTTAGCAGTAGAATATTATCCCTTTAAAAGCACCACAATGGAATGCTTTCCAGATCACAATCTTTAAATATTGTTTTAAAATATCATTTAAGCACATTGAAGAGTATTTCAAATTAAATTAATGTGCATTTTCATTAAAATACAGAGCAAACCATCCATTACTTTTTTGCCCCTCCCCCAACTTCTTCCTAAACTGCCACTAGGGGTCAGTATGAAGACGCAGTTCCTCCACTACGGGAAGGAAATGGAACTCTGAAAACATTTTCCCCGTGAAAAAACCCTAACAAAGACAATAACCGCACAACTTTAGCGTTATCAAGTCCAACGCATACATCGTGTCTGTAACTGTGAATTGGCATTTTCCGTGAGACTGCATTTTAATGTTGAAAATCACAGTGGATTATTTCTATGGTCAATGTTTCTTTAATAAAAAAAAAGTATTGTAAGCGACAAGATTACTTATTCTAAGTGAATCTGTGCAGATAGGCCAAGAGGTATAATCCTGAACAGACATTGAAGTCTGTTTTCGAGGGTGATGGTTCACATCTCTAGTAATCTCAAAGGCATATATCCCATCCCTTCCTGTAGAGGAATGGAGATGGGGAACTGACTCTTTCCGTGTTTCACCAACTTTAAGAAGTGTTTTTATTCTTCAGAATGACTCGTCATTCACTACACTACAGCCTGAAGTACATAAGAAAATACAGGCAAATCTAAGGAACAGCATTAGTTTATACATAAGTCTACAGAAACAACTAAAGGAAATATTTGTAAAAATAAATATACAAATATATTACCTTCCACTAACTCTATTTAATGGGGTGGGAATGGAAGGAGTTGGGTCACTGTGAAAAAAAGATGAAGTGCTGTCTTTTCGTGAAGTTCTGTATATGGTTTATATTTTAAAATTTTTCTTGGAGTTCCCTTGTGGCTCAGCAGGTTGAGGATTTGACATTATCATTGCAGCAGCTCTGCCACTGCTGTGGCACAGGTTTGTGCCAGGAACTTACACATGCCACAGGCATGGCCAAAAGAAAAGATTTTTCTTTACACATCACATAGTTTTCTTACGCATAGTACCCCATGAATAATTCTAGTCAATGCTTTACTTATATGTTCATGAAGAGAAATACTAATACCAATAATACAGAATGAGAGTTCATCCATATATAATGAGCACACTGAAAAGTTCCCAAAGCAATCAAAGTGCGCATCCCTATAATTGGGGGGCATTCTGTCTCTTTCTGGAGTCCCTTTGGGGTATACTCCTTACTCAGCTCCTCATTTCCTTTGTAGTGGTTCTGACCACAAGTCTCATGATGGCAGGACAAGAGTATTTTGTCTGGTATTGTGGGAGCCAGCAGTGGCCCAGCAATCAATTCAAAAAAAATTTTTAGGAGTTCCCATCGTGGCTCAGCGATTAAGGAACCTGACTAGTATCCATCAGGACTTGGGTTCGATCCCTGGCCTTGCTCAGTGGGTTAAGGATCTGGTGTTGCTGTGAGCTGTGGTGTGGGTCACAGATGAGGCTTGGAGACGAGGCTGGGATCTGGCGTTGCTGTGGCTGTGGTGTAGGCCAGCGGCTACAGCTCTGATTTGACTCCTAGCCTGGGACCCTCCATATGCTGAAGGTGTGACCCTAATAAAGACAAAAAAAAATTAATAAGTAACCACTATGTGTGTTGCCATTTAGAACTTCCTTGAGTCACTGCTGTTGTGGGAAGTCAAGAAGGGGTATAAAAAATAAACAAACAAAAAATTTAAAAAAGGGAAATGGAGATAAGGTCTCTTAAGATTTAAGGAAATCACCCAGTTCTTTATGGAAATAACATGAAGTAAGGAGAATCATTTGGTTAGTATGATCTATGTGTAAACAACAGAGAAGATTATTTTCTATAGCAAAACCAATTTGGGGAGTTCCCATGGTAGCGCAGCAGAACCAAATCTGACTAGAAACCATGAGGATACAAGTTTGATTCCTGTGCTTGCTCGGTGGGTTAAGGATCCGGCATTGCTGTGAACTGTGTTTGGATCTGGCGTTGCTGTGGCTGTGGTGTAGGCCAGTGGCTACAGCTCCGATTTGACTCCTAACCTGGGACGCTCCATATGCTGCGGGTGGGGCCCTAAATAGACTAAGAAAAAACCAAAAAACAAAACAGTTTTGACTTACTTCTCTATAGGTATTAAAATAATTACGGTTATTACTTTTAATAGTTTAATTTTATTCATTGTGTTTTATTTCCTAAAATAATTGTATCTTTGCAAAAATTTCTAGTCAACAATTACATTATTTGCTAAACTTTTCATTGTTTACCAAAAGCCAAAATTTAATTAGTACTGGCACTGGGAAATGAAAAGCATTGAACCCTTTTCATTCTTGGAATAGCTTAAAAACTCTAATTCTGATCAGATCCAACAGATGGCAGTGATGTTATAAATTAATAGTTTAAAATATTCTTAAAATATGTAGACTCTGCCCCTCAGAAAATTTCACCCAAGAATAAATTCTGTCAGTACTTGCATAAATAATGTAGAACTTTGAAATGAGTAATTGGATAAAAGAGTACAAGGTAAATATAACATGAAATTTAGCCAAAATATTACTTCCTATTTCAAAAATGAACAACTTTTTCCTTTCCAAAAAAACTATTGTAAATTGAGAATTGTCAAAAAGATTAACAATGAACCAAAGAAAGGTAATGGTGTTTAAATTAACTAAGCAGATTACATTTTTATATAAAACATTATTGCTTTTGAGTTTCCATTTTCATCGATTTCTTTCTCTGGGGGTTGTTTTAACCTCACTTTTTATTTATTCACTTTAAAATGATTGTACTTTTTTTCCCCTCCTATCACTTTAAATAAGTGAATCTGGCTCTTCTTATCTTCTTATACCCTCAAATAGTTATTTTTATTCTTACTGCCTTTTCATATTTTTATCCACTTTGACCTTTATTCTGCAGATAATAAAGAATGAAAAGTATGGCTTAGAGCTAAGTTGTTCTCCACTTGGCTTCTGGGATCCACATTATGTGAAAACAAACAAAACAATACAGCCGATCACTTTCTGCTTTAAATTATGGGCACTGGTTGATGTCAAGGAAACCCTCTATTGCTCACTGTCCTTTTCTTTCTGGTTGTATGTTTGGTGTAAGCCCACTTCCCCCAGAGTACCTGCCGTGGGATGGACCCTAGTCCAGATGCTTGGTGTGTATCAGTGAATTAAATGGACAGAGGTCCTGGGTGCTGATCAGAGGACAGGGGACAGAAAATAAATAACAAACATAATGAGCGAGCTGAACAGTATGTAAAAAAAATGAGTGCTGTGGGAAAAGGGCGGCAGGGAGGGGGGATGGGAGATAACGTGTGTGGGTGGTGCAGTTGTGAACTCTGTGGTTTGGAGGGCCTCTATGGGAGTGACATTCGTGCAGACCTGAAGGGGCAAGAGTGTGAGCCATGGGCATCCTGGGTGAAAGAACATTCCATGCAGAGAGGGTGGTCATATAAGAGGCCTAAGCAAAATACTCCTGTCAGCGGAACGTGCTTCCAGAATAGATTTTATTACCTATTTTACTCTTCATCACTGTGTTCCCCAACACCGGCTTGTCTGTAAGTACAGGGATCTGTGTTAAATTATTTTTTTTAAACTACAGTTTCACTTATGCATAACTCAAATACCTGGAGACTTTACATATCCTGAATACAAATGAGATCAGAAAAAAAAAGAAAAAAAGCCTCTGAGGACCAAAGCACCACTTAGAGAAGTGGCCTCAGGCCCTCCCGTATGGTTTGTATGTAAAATTTGATAAAGCTTGATTAGCTGGTATTTAAGCTTTTCACTGATAGAAAGGTATTTGGAGAGAACCTTGGCAGCCTTGGCCCTGCCCATCAGGTCTATGGACAGGGACAGCGGTGAACAGTAACTCTGCCAGTCTCCCAGTAAGGAGTCAATAAATGTATCCACCCCTGGGAGCCGCCAGGAGGCTATCCTCAGAGCAGGGGCTGGCACCGACCGCCTTCCCTAAGGGGCCCTGACTACACCACTGTGGAGCACAGGACAGCCACTTAACTCAAAATGATAACCACAACCTGCCTCCCATGCCCAAGCTGAATAACAGCAGGATCAGAAAACTGGGAGGGAAGAATTTTAGAAGATTTTGACTCAAGCTCATTGCATATTTTACAAAGCTTTGTTGATTGTAGAAATAAGTTTTTAAATTTCCAGAAGACTTTATCTAGGAAGCCTTATTTACAGAGAATAGCAATTAGTCAAGATATTTTGGTACCAATTAAAATGATACTTGTAATTAAAGTGGAAAATCTTCCCCAAAGGGGTATGGATGGTCTGGTTATTTATTTATCATTGCTACCAAATTTCTCATCACCATACTCTTTTATTACATTTGAGTGTGTTTTATTTTGCAAGAAGGTAAGACTTGCATGTCTGAATTCAAGTATTTTAGGTTGTTATTTTATGTATATTATAAAATTATGTTTTTAGAGTATAAAACTTTAATTTTAAAAAATATCTGTCAGTTTTGTGCAGAGTCACTGCAAATTATATTCCTTTCTCCAGTTGTTTTTTTTCTTTACTTTTAGAAAATTTTGATTTTCCCACAACTTTCCAGGCAAAAATAGTTATACAAAAGAAATTATACCAGCATTATATGTTGTCCTAACATGCCAGTGTCTACTCAGTTCATGAAATGAATCTCCAGCTCCAGAAGGTACACGGAGTTTAAGAATTAGGAATCTATTTTAGGCACAGTGAGTGGAAGGGAAGGGGTTACATTTTAACAAACAAAATAAGAATTCTCAGTGCTTACTGCATTTAAAAAAAAATTTTAGGTTAGCAGTTATCAGGTATCTCTGCAACTGCCACATGCACCTGGAAGATATTAGCCCTGAGTTTTTGCCTTCTTCACTTATTACTTAGGTGTAGTGGAAAAGCAGCTTTCTATTTCCAGCCACCCAGCTGCGGAGGTGCAGACTCAGCCTTGGTGCTGTAGCACTTTGCTAGGAAAGTGGTGAAATGGCCTGCTTCTAAAAAGTGATGCCAAGGGGAGTACCCATTGTGGCTCAGTGGTAACAATCCTGACGAGTATCCATGAGGATGTGGGTCCAATCCTTGGCCTTGCTCAGTAGGTTAAGTATCCGGCATTGCTGTGAGCTGTGGTGTAGGTCACAAATGTGGCTTGGATCTGGTGAGCTGTGGTTTGGGATGCAGTTCCTATCCTGCATTGCTTTGGCTATGGCGTAGTCCAGCAACTGTAGCTCCAATTCGACCCCTAACCTGGGAAATTCCACATACTGCACGTGTGGCCCAAAAAAACAAAAATGAAACCTATGCCAGAAACACTAATCAAAGCTGAGTTTAAGATAATTTTTTGGGGGGTGGGGGGTTCTGTGCCCTAGGCATGTAGACATTCCCAGAGTAGCAACCCAAGACACTGCAGTGACAATGCTAGATCCTTAACCGGCTGCACCGCAAGAGAACTCCCTAAGATAATTTTTTTAAAGATGATGTGGGAGTTCCCATCGTGGCTCAGCGGAAACGAATCTGACTAATATCCCTGGCCTTGCTCAGTGGGCTAAGGATCTGGCGTTGCCATGAGCTGTGGTGTATTTCGCAGACACGGCTCAGATCTGGCATTGCTGTGGTTGTGGTGTAGGCCGGCAGTTACAGCTTTGATTTGACCCCTAGCCTGGGGACCTCTATATGCCATGGGTGCGGCCCTAAAAAGACATAAATAAATAAATAAATAAATAAATAAATAAGGATGATCTGAGTAGAGAGGAATCTAAAATATGATACAGGAGTTCCCATCGTGACTCAGCAGTAAGAAACCCGACTAGTATCCATGAGGACACGGGTTCGATCCCTAGCCTCGCTCAGTGGGTTAAGAATCCGGTGTTGCTGTGAGCTGCGGTGTAGGATGCAGACGTGGCTCTGATCCAGCATTGCTGTGGCTCCAATTTGGCCCCTAGCGTTGGAACTTCCATATGCCACGGTTGCAGCCCTAAAAAAAATAGACAAAAATAAAATAAAATATGACACAAGTGAACCTATCTATGAAACAGAAAGAGACTTGAAGACATGGGGAACAGAGGGGAAGTGGAGGTGGAATGGATTGGCAGTTTGGTGTTAGCAGATGCAAACTATTACATGTAGAATGGATAAACTACAAAGTCCTCCTGTGAAGCACAGGGAACTATATTCAGTATCCTGGGACAAACCATGATAGAAAAGAATATGAAAAAGAATGTGTGTGTGTGTGTGTGTGTGTGTGTGTGTGTGTCTGTGTGTGTCTGTGGGTATTACTGAATCACTTTGCTGTACAGGAGAAATTAACACAACTTCATAAATCAGTTATACTAAATTAAAAAAAATGATCTGAGTAGTAAACATTTTTACTACAAATGACCAATCGTTTTTGTTGTCTCCTGCTGTGATTAGCATCAGTAAGTTAACTCTGGGAGCCTTGCTACAAGGATCCACAACCGGACTTACTTGTTTTCCCTCCTTTTGATTGACTATAGAATGTTTTTCAGCATTTGGCACAAATATGTCGAATCTGACTCTATTTCCTCCTCAAAACCATTAATTTTCAATACCTCTTAGGTCAGAAAGTCTAAAGTAAAAGCTATATACACCTTAAAAAAATCCATAAAACCATTTTCATGCATGTCCTGTTTTCCTTATCTAATACAAATTGGGAAAAAGAAATCAGAATTTACAGTATAAAGTATGTTAAAGAAATAACAACAATGAAAATTTATAAAAATAAAATTAAGTTACAAAAATAAAGTTCATTGTCATAAGGGAAAACTTAGGCATCATTTAGTCCTAATGGTCCTTGCTAGTTTGAAAAAATTTGCAGATGATGAGTCTGATAAGTAGATAATAGAGAGAATCTGAAGGCAGCCTCTTTAAAACTTACCATCCTAATTTTCTGTGATTTTATATAAAACTGTGAAATGCTATAAGCCAGGCAAACTCACATCAAATCAAGACAGCTATATACTCTGGAGGCCTATTAGATTATTCTAGATAATGTATAAATCTAAAGCACGGGAGATAGAAGTGTTTTTGTGTCACTTACAAAGTTTTTGCACTGGTATAACTACTGGAAAAATCACTGACTATGCTGTTTTCAAATTGCTACTTACTATGACCCAATATTCTAGAAATGTGTGTGCCTTGATACAGATGATGATGACTCTGAGTTAGAAAATTATTGTGTCAAAGATTGTAGCTATTAAAGGAACACAATTTCGCTTTGATGTTTATGGATTCTGACTGTTTTTAGTGAGTGTTGCTAGATTTTTTAGTCATTCCTTTAAGGTCTTATAATATATTTGGGTGGGAGTAAACTAAAAGAAGGAAAGAATGAGAGATAAAGTAAATGATGGGGGTGGAGGATTTATTTCCTGTTAGAAAAGGATCATTTTAGCCACAGTGCCACAGAACCATGATATATGAAAATTAAAAAATTAAAAACTAACATACTGTTATACCATTATGGCTCAGCGGTTAATGAACCCCACTAGCATCCATGAAGATGCGGGTTCGATACCTGGCCTCACTCATTGTGTTAAGGATCCGGCGTTGCTGCGAGCTGTGGTGTAGGTCGCAGACATGGCTCGGATCCTGCGTTGCTGTGGCTGTGGCGTAGGCCGGAAGCTAAAGCTCTGATTCCACCCCTACCCTGGGAACCTCCATATGCCACAGGTATGGATTCCCCCCCCCACCCCCGCAAAAAAAAAAAACCTAACATGCTGCAATGGTTAATTTTGTCTGGCACCTTGACTGGGCTGAGGGATACCCAGATAGCCGGTAAAATATCAGCTGAGTGTGTCTGTGAGGGTGTGTGGGTAAAGGTCAGCATTCGAATCAGTAGACTGAAGAAAGATCAGATCCCTCTTATCAATGCGAGTGGGCAGCATCCAGTCTGTTGATGGAATGACCATCTTCTCCTGTCCTTGGACATCAGCGTACTTGGTACTCTGACTGGGACTGAATTTCACCACCATCTTTCCTGGTTCTCTGGGCTGCAGATCGTAGATCCTGGGACTTGTTGGCCTTCTTGGCCTTATGAGCCAATCTCTGTAATTAATCTCATATCTATCTCCTATTGTTCTCTTTCTCTTGAGAACCCTAACACTCATACCATATTAAAGGAGGGTAAACATTTTTTTTTTTACTTACTTCTTCAATTAGATTTATTCTTATTGAGGTAATCTTGGTTTATAGCATTATATAAATTTCATGTGAACATTATATTTTACTTCTGTATACCCTACTCACCACTCCAAATTTTCCATCAGTTTCTGTACAGTTAATCCCCTTTACCCATTTCACCCAACCCTCCCTTCCCTTCGGCTGTTCTTTGTATCTATGCATTTGTTTTTGTTTGGTTTGGCTTGTTCATTTATTTTGTTTGCTTTTTATATTCCACATATGAGAGAAACCATACAGTATTTGTCTTTCTCCATCTGACTTATTTCACTGAGCATAATATCTTCAAGGCCCATCTATGTTATTGCCAAATTATTTTATTTTATCAAATAATTTTATTTATGAAAGTTGCCTTCTTGATAGTCTTACTGTTTTATTAGGCAACCTTATCTTCTGTAGAGGAAATAGCACAGGCTTTGGAGTTCAACAGACCTGGCTTTAATTTCCAGCTCAGCTATTTTAATGAATATGTGTACCCAGGAAAATGAGGGAAACTCGCAGAGCCTTAGTTTCCTCATTAGTGGATGGATTACCTCGATAATTAAAATTTTAAATGAATATAAATCACATGCCACACTGCTTAGAATACAGAAGGCGCTCCTTTTAACCACTCTCCGTAGTATTTGTCTATAATATGTTGTCTTCAATGGACTTTTTACATGTTTCTCCACCTATCCAAAGTTTATGTCCTTTTCAAACGGATCTTTTAAATTTTTTTCTAGATTTCCCAATATCTATAGAGTGTCATCTTTAATATTTCTAGCCTTATCCAGTTTTCTTTGTCCTGGAACCTTCTACAAGGATTAGTCTGTTACCAGAATCAAACGGCCTACATATTTTTTCAACAAGCCCAGAAACCCTCAAGATTTTGTAATGTCTTTGGAAAATGGGCCTGTGTGCTGATTCTTATTTTCATAAGGGTTCCTGAGGAATAATCCAGGATAGAAGCATCTGAAAGAATACGTAAACTGCCTTGACAGTGAGGATATTACAGCGATTCCATCCTGGACTGTTAAGTATCCTGCAGCAAGTCGGAGCCGAATGAGTCTTTTTGTACTTACTTTGCATTCGCAGGATGGCAAGTGGTCAGATTAGCCAGGGCGAGGGCTGCAGCTTCCCTCACCTCTTCATTGTCACTTTTTAGCAACTGAATTAACTGTGGGATCCCTACAGGAAAAGAAAAGTAAAATGGGATAGAACAGATATCCATGTGAACTAGAATATGGTAACTTACAAATATTCAAGGTGTTTTTTTTTTTTTTTTCCAGTTTGCTTACCCTGATTATTGAAAAATTCTTTGCTGCCTGAATTCTCACACATTGCCGAAATAGCTTGGGAAGCAGCAATTTTAGTTCCATCATTTTCAGAACCCAAAAGGGTTACAAGGCATTTTTCAACCTCTTGTTCGTGAAAAAGTTTTCTATTTTCAGCTTTCATAAACCAAAGGAGAAAAAAACATCATAATTTTGCTGCAAAACTGTGCAAGTATAAAGACTTCCCCATCCAAAATACAATAGGAATTTATACTATTTTGTTAGCTTTAGTCACAGTCTAAGCCAAAAAAAAAATTATATATATATATATATATATATACCCTACTTAACCTTTACTATACAGTGATTATGCAAAATGAATTATAGATACTGCATTTTTTTCATATTCTCTTGTATGATATCAATACTATGGCAGAGAAAAATTCCATAATAAGGAAGAGGCAAGTTTCAGATTTGGCAAGAACTTATTTAACACCAAACATGTGCCTGGCATGATGCTATGTTCACACACGCCATATTTTCACTGAGCACAAAAGCCTGTTTATTTTAAATACTAAACCCAATATTTGAAGAACGCCTCAGATGTACAAACTGATGAGCTGGACGCTCAAGAGAAGCACAGAGATGAGGAGAAAGTAAAAATGAGTAATAAAGTGTGATCCCAAGTCTTAAGGAATTCATAATCATCTTTTATCTTGTGACAATACATGCTGACATAGCAAAAGTTAAAATAATTACTTAATTGCTGTGTTGCGATAAACATAATCTAAACATACATTAGCATAGTTTTGTTTGAAAACAAAGTCATGACTTAAAGTACATACCATGACATTCACCCCATTATAAAACACTGAATTAAAAAGGCAAAGGTATTTTTAATGTTCTTTTTGTTCCGTAATGTTTTTCTCCAGATTCAGTTTGATTTTTTTCTTTTTTTTTTTTTTTTTGCTTTTTAGGGCCGCACTTGCGGCATATGGAGATTCCTAGGCTAGGGATCAAATTGGAGCTACAGCTTCTGGCCTAGACCAGAGCCACAGCAGCAAGGGTCAGGGCAATGCCTGGATCCTTAACTCACTGAGCGAGGCCAGGGATTGAACCCGCATCCTCATGGATCCTAGTCAACTTCATTAACCGCTGATCCATGGCAGGAACTCCCAGTTTGATTTTTTTAATAAGTGACAATCTCATTACTATACACATATTGCATTAAATTCAATTAGAACATTAAGCAGTTTTTGTTTTGTATTCTATAGTTACTTCTAAATAAATTACGATTTATTAAAAGCATGTACTAGAAAAATAAATATAAATTAAACCAAACTCAGTTTTAATTCCATAATAAGAACCAGAGACAAGTTGGAAAAGAAACAGCTTACAAATAATTCCTCACTAGTATATTTACAGTTCCTTAGAAAAACTTCATTGTAGGTTTGATTCTTATCGATTCACCTCTATAAAGTCAATGTAGATGACTAAAATAGAAGAGTGTGTGATAGAGACTCTCAGGATATCGATATATAAGAGAATAATATTCTGTTAGAATAAAGATCTTTGAAAAAATACTGATAACGTAGGTTACATCTACATGTGAAACTAATTCATTACTTATATTTTAATTAACTTTTTCCCCAGAGATACCTTCAGAAATTACAGCAACTAGGTTTCCACTTGTCAATTAATACATGATTTCTATCTTATTTCACCATGATTTTTAAAACTCACCCTTTTTCACAGAAGCAGTATCATGGTCACATGTCACTATCTTGGCAAATACTCTTTTGGCCTTTGTTCGTCTGATACAGGGATGTGTGCCCAGCAATCTGGCCATCCCTGGCACAAGCTAAGTCACTAACACTCCTGTTCATTCGTCTTAAACCAGTCATGAACCATGCCCTGTAATCCTATCATTTTAATCCCTTGCTCCTTTCATTTAAAATTGGAATTCGGTCAGACCATAACTGTTTCATTAAAAAGCTGCGATTAATACTTCCATCTCAAGTATGTGGCCCCTAAAATGCTTTAAAATATATATAGTCTTCATTAGTTTTCCGGTAATAAACAAGATCTCGAACTTCTCCGGAACCTCTGACTTAAAATACTTAGATTTACAGTTAAGATTCCCTGATGGTACTAAGTAGCCTTCCTAAACAGAACACTCTGAGCATGAATTCTATCAGGAAAATTGACCAGCGGAGTGTCCGCAATTATTGGAATGATTTTTAAAAAAATAATTTAAATACTGTGGGCAATTAGTTTCTCAACCCTGCTGGGAGTGTTCTCAAAATCCAGCTGTGTTCACCAAACCTCAAAAGTGCTGACTGCAGCGTGGCTATAATAGATTTAAAAGATGAATTAGCATATTAACCAAGTACCTTCATTGAATTGCCACACCGAGAAGGATTTACATTTTAATTACACAGATAATAAAGATGGCAAGGTAATTATGATACTAACAGAGTAATGCCCTTTAAAAATAGTATTTGTTCACTATCACTAAAATGAAAAGCATGAGGTGTTGTATCTGAAAATAAATCTGTATGCAATGATGCTTTTCTTTACTTTTACCCATTCTCAGAAGTTGCTACCAGCCACCTGTGCTCCTGCTGAGATGTTAATGCCAGTTCATAAACCTCATGGCAACATGGTAATTAACACTTTCCTCCTCCTGGTGCCAGGTCAAAGGCATACTGATTTAGGGGGACATGATAAAACTTTACTCAGCAAACAAAATTTAAAGAGTTGGAGTTCCCTTGTGGTGCAGCAAGTTAAGGATCTGGCATAGTCACTGTACTGGCTCAGGCAGCCGCTACGGCTTGGGTTTGACCTCTGGCCTGCAACTTGCACATACCATGGGCTCAGCCTCCCCCCCAAAAGAGTATGCATTATGTGGTTTTGTTTTAGCTGGGTTTTTGACATGCAGTGACAATGCATTTCCTGGCCTACAAAAATTTTTTGATGATGATGGAAAGTAATAAGGGAATATTATAAATGAATACTGATGGTTACATTGTTCTTAATAACAGTATAAGGAGCAATATCTATTAAAACTTACTTCTGAATGAAATTTTCTAACTGTGTGAAATTACTTTAAAACTTCTTCCTGGTAGAGTTCCCTGGTGGCCTAAGGGTTAAGGATTCAGCATTGTCATTGCATGCCTCGGGCAAGGCCAAAAAACCCCAACAAACTTCTTCACGGTTATTTGCTTTCATTAGAGAATTATGAGATTATTTTGTTAATCCTTATTAAGATTTTAGAGTTCATCATCGTTACTCATACAAAATAAGGCATGCCTGGTTAATCTGGCTGGGTCTGGCAACCCGTTGATATCAAAAGGAATAGATAAGAAACATAGGTAGGATCTAAAAAAAGAGGCAGAGTCTGGAATGGAGGCTGGAAGAGGTGGTTTATGTGGATCTGGCCAGGGAATCAGCTTTAAGAGGTAAATAAAGCAACAAAAACAAAGGGAATGATCAGGTAAAAGAGGAAGATGCTGATCTACCCTCTAGCACTGGCGCTCGGGAACAGGACACAGTTTCTGTCCTAGTGTTGTGTTCTGGACAGAAGTGGGCAGCTCCCCCCACCACTGCTCTGGTTAAGGCAGTTCAGAGTCCTTATGGGAATTCTGCTTCTGGATAAGCCTGGAAAGGAGGGATGATCTCTGCATCCTGTTTTTCCAGTCAGGAGAGGGTTCATTCCTAGGGACTTATTGGGATAAGTGATTACAGAAAATGCTTGAGTCTTTGTGGGACCATCTATCTTTCTGGAGGCTGCAAGAATCAAGCTTCCAGAGCAGATATCTCTTAGGCTGTAAGAAACTTTAAGCATTTCTGCATCCACTGGATTTGAAGATTTGTATGACGTTTTATTCTAGTGTTTGTATAGTCGCCATAGGTGGAAATCATTTAGGAGGAGAGACCATGCCAGAAAGGATAGAGGCAGGTTCCCATTGGAGTAAGCTGAATTATAAAATGTAAGCTTTTACAAGTAATAGGTGGAATCTGCAGGACAATGGTGAAGGGTTTCTACTGTAACAAGATCGGGCAGGTGGTTGAGTGATATTACTGGGTAGATGTAAATCTCGTCCCATCCGGATAACGAGGCTTCTGCTAAACAATGCAAGTTAATGTTTGTGTTCTGCTTGCTTGCTATTGAAAATAGTGGGGTCACATTGCCTTAGCCAAAGCGAAAGCTATGGTATGAGGAAACCGATGGCATATTTAAAGTAGGGTGGGCTACACTAGGTGAAAGATTGAGAAAGGTATATTTTAAAATTTCTTACTGGAAGATAGAAAAAAAAAACAGTTATTTTATGTTGAAACCATGAAAAGCAGTGGAATCTGAAATTTTGATTTTTCTCTCTAAACCTAGCCATTTGACGAGCGTAGATATCAATAAGTCAAAACAGGATTTCAGAATCAGAATCCAGACTAGATCCTACACCAGAGCAAATGTATACAAAAGCATGGTCGGGTATAAGTTAACGTGCTCGAGAACACATAGGGAGTGCCTGAGCAATGACCATAGTTATTAACTTGGGTTCCACGGATCCAGAAGGCATAGAGAGGCTTCAGACAGTGCCTGAACTTCCTGAACTTATACACAGAATGTTGTGCTTATGTGTATCGGGGGAGGGTGGCTCTTTCATCAGAATTTTAAAGAAATCCAAGACCCCTCAAAAGTTGAGTTTGGGCAATGTAATTAGATGTGCCTGAGAGTCATCAGAAATACAGACAGGAATTCAGAAGTCAGTCAAAATGAGGTACAGATACGGGAGTTCCGATTGTGGCTCAGAGGGTTAAGGAGACGACACCTTCTCCATGAGGATGTGGGTTTGATCTCTGGCCTTACTCAGTGGGTTGGGGATCCAGCGCTGCCATGAGATGTGGTGTAGGCCACAGACAAGGCTCGGATCCCACGCTGCTGTGGCTCTGGCATAGGCCAGCCCCTGCACTCCAATTCGACCCCTAGCCTGGGAGCTTCCATATGCCGTGGGTGTGGCCCTAAAAAAGCAGAAAAAGGGGGTGGGGGACAAGACAGAAGGTAGGAAAGCAAGTTTAATATTGAAATTGGCAGGCAAAGAGGAAGCTGGTAAAAAGACAAAGTTTGATCTGATAATTAGGGTATAATCGGGTGAGAGGAGTGTTTATGGAAAACAAGGGGATAGAGGAGGTGGCAGTCAACAGTGTGCAATGCCACAGAGATCAAGTAAATACTGCAAGTGTGTCTTGTAAGATTTAGGAGCTGGGAAGTCACTGTCAAATTCTACAAGAACTGTATTGGCAGAAGGTGGGAGCAGAAGTCCCATGCAGTAGGTTAAGGATGGAGACTCGATGTAGAACCATGAAGAAAATTGAGAAGAAAAGGAGGAAAAGAGGGCCTTGGGGCAGGCGCAAGAGACAAATGGAACAAATTTCTATAAACTACTCCTGGTCAACGAACAGTTCAAGGTTCCTCGGAATGTGCCAAAGGATTTTTTCTTTAACTGTAAAAACATACTCTGAGAAATGAATTAAAGATAAAATCTAAAAGAATGGTTATGTTTTATTATGAGAAATTTACAGTACATACTGAAATAGACCGAGATATGTACATCACTGTAAATGGTAAATTGAATCAATGTAGTGGCAAAATGAGTCTTTAAAAAGAGAATTTGTATAGATTTTGAGAGAGGAGAATCCAACCCCCTATGAAATTTACAAACATCAGGAAGGGGAAGGGTTATAGAAGCAAAAGTGCTTAATGTCTTAAATAACTACAGTGACTTTATCATTAAAGTAAATGTTTAAAAAAATTCTAAACCGTGTAACAGAAAAAAAAAGTAAGAAAACAAGGGAGACAGCCTAGAAAAATATAAAGCAGAAAACATAAAACATGATGTCTGAAAGAATATCAAATACAGTAGTTGTAAATCTAATGTTTTATCTCCTTGGCTTCAGATCTAGCGGTAGTGAAGGTTTCACAATATTGCTGGTCTGTGTGGACCTCACCATCCTTTGTTCCCTTAACTATAACTATTCTTCTGAATAGTCTCATGTATCTCTTTATTTAAACCAGGTGGAGTTTACAGAGCTGTTTTCTGCCAAGACCATGTTTGATAATACAAGGCAATCTTAACATCAAATTAGAATTTAAAACTAAAAATCTATGGGTTTTTTAAAAAAAAATCAGTAGTGGATATAAAACAATTAAAACATTTTTTATTTACAAATTTTATTTACTTGTTTGTTTGTTTGTTTATTGCTGCACCCACAGCATGTTCCCAGGCCAAGGATCAAACCTGTGCCACTGCAGTTGTGGCTTGCACCACAGCTGTGGCAGCGTCTGATCCTTAACCCATTGCACCACATGGGAACCTCCTAAAACGATATTAAATAAAGCAATTTAGTTATAAGTAAAAAAAATAGAAAATTAACAGAAATTACACAGCGGCAAAAGTCTAACATACCACACTTCATCTGTGATAGATCAAAGTGGATGAAAATAAGAAAAGAACCTAACAAGATAATTTACAAATTTGAACTAAAAGATAAATATCAAACTCAACATTCCACAGGAAATACATCGTTTTGTTTATTCAACAAATGTTCATTCACTTATTCATTGTTTATCCTTATCTTCTAGAATAGTGCTGTGCATGTTGCATGCACACAATAAATATTCGTTAAGTAATAAGCAAAGAGTAATTCTTTTCAAAGTTTCATAGAACACTCGTATACACTGATTATATACTAGGCCTCAGTAAAAATGCAATATTATCCTTGAAACAAAATTTGTATTTTCAAACTACAAATTAAAAAATTTGCATTTTTTAAACTACAAGTCAAAGAAGTTAAAGTGAAAGACTTTGAGCTCTGGGTCCTGACTGAGAAATGGAATTTGTGTTCACCACAGGTCTTTCCCTCCAAGTCTTGGCCCAATTTGCTGACATAGACAAAAGACTGACTACAATTCTTGCTTCATAAGACCGAAAATGAAACTAATCATAAAGTAACCTCTCTTTATATTTTATACAATGATGGTGCATGTTTTTAAAATGCTGTTCATAAAACTTACTGCCACACTTCAAAGAGAGAATTGTGAACAAGAGAAAGTCTAGAAAAGGTAAGAGAGTGACCACAGTATGTTTGAGGAGAGACTAAATAAAAGAAGGATTCTTCAAAAAGGGTGGTTGAAGGGAACATAAGAAAAACTACAAGCGGCAAATATGAAACAAACTCAGACTTAGTCCTTAGATTCTAAAATAGAGTGAGGCCACAAAATTTGCAACTGGAATGTTAGTAATTTTAGAAATAATGTAAGGAAGTAGATTCATAAAACATTAAGTGACAGATGGGACTTAGACTATCCGGTCAAATTTCTTTGGGCTATAAATAAAGAATATTTCAACAAATGGTGCTAGGAAAACTGGACATCCACATGCAAAAGAATGAAGTTGGATCCTAACCTCACACTCTATACAAAAGCAATCCCAAATGATCAAAGACTTAAATGTATTAGCTAAATCTATAAAACTATAAAACTCTTAGAAGAAAAATAGGGAAAAGCTTCATGACCTTGGCTTGGTTAATGATTTCTTGAATATGACACTTAAAGCACAGCCAACAAAAAAAGAAAATATAAATTGAACTATGTCAAAATTTAAAATTTCTATGCATCAAAAGACACAATCAACAGAGTTAAAAGGCAACCCAGAAAGTGGGAGAAAATATTTGCAAGTCATATATTTGATAAGGAGTTAATATCTAGAGTGGCTTTGTTGCCATGAAAATGAAGTCCAAAGCCCTTAACTTGGTTCGTGATGCCCATTAGCAGTCGGCACCTCATTACTTCTCCAGACTTAATGGTCAGTTTTTTGCTGCCTTCTATTCATTGGCTGTTCTGAAAACTTTCAGTGCTGGGAATTCAGCAGGCTCTGTCCTTCTTTGGCCTTTATGCATGGGTCCCTCTCCTTAGAGCACTGTCAAGCCTCCCCCACCCATCTAGGGCCTTCTTTGCTCAGCCAGTTTCTATCACCTACTCTAGGTCCTGGTCTGTGAATCAGCTTTCCCAGGAAGGCTGGTCCGATCCGAGTCTGTGTTGGGTGGCCCTCCTGGCGGATCCTGTTCTCCCATCATCAAGCACATTTTAACCCTGCATTGTGATTGCCTATTTACTTGCCTGCTCTGGGTTTGTTGACTAGAAGTAGGGGCTTAATAAATCATTAATAAATGAATCGATAAACAGATCTATAGTTCACATAGTCACATCCCTAGGTCACTGCAGTGCCAGTAGTGTAATTAGTAGTAGAACCAGAACACGAGAACACTCCATACAGTGCTCTTTTCACTACTGTATCACATGATGGGTAATAAACTCATGAAAGTCACTATCACAGGAGGGCTGCGACCCAAAGAGATGTTGAGATGTGTAAACATTTTAGGTTTGACATTGCCCATGTCTTTTCATTGCCCTCTCATTGGATCCCAAAGAACTAAGAAGGCCTGGGATAGATAGAAAAAAAAACTGACCGGGTACGATAAGGCCTAAGTTCCTTTTGGGAGAACACTGAATCAAGCAATTTTGCCAAGATTGAAATTAATTTTATAGGCTGTCTTTAGATTTGGCCTTTATGATGTAACTCCTGAGGCCCCTCTCTATTAAGTTTGTACTGCATGGTGAAATTCGGCATACTGCATTAAAACTTTGCTTTGAAGAAATCCAGTATGGGTTGAAAAGAAAATGTTTCCCACAATATACACAGAGACATATATACAGATAGAAGTATATATATGTTTAGAATATAAATCACTTAAATGAGTCAAAGCTGTCATTTATAAGAGGAGTGATGTGGAATGTGGAAAATAAAATCACATCTTTTATTAAATAAAATACTCCAAATATACATAAATTAAACCATAATTCCATCTTTGGTGCTTATGATGTAATTAATCTCTCATATATTACAGATTTATGTCAACATAGCTCGCCAGTGAAATGAAAATTGTATTTTGTATATGGTATGAGTGTATTATTTTTCACAGCCATATAACATGGCACAGCTAGACTCCAGCTGCAACTCAATATTACTGACTAGATATCATTCCAAATATGATTTATTGAAATAGTGTTTCAGAATCACAGACAATGCATGTATTCTGTAAAATTTCACAACCAGAAAGGTTTAAAACTTAATTGAGGAATGAATTGTTTAGAAAAAAGTTATAATTAAATCATATCGAGTTTAGTATATCCTGGACAAAGAAATCTCTCTTTTTACTTACTAGCACTGAGATGAATTTTGACCTTAAGTAGAAAGTATAGCACTCTCCTCAAATAACCAGTTAAAATCAGACAGGTACTCTAGCATTTGTTAGTACCATTCAAAATCAAGAATACAAGAGGAAATAGCTATGTTCAGTTTATATAAAATGAGACGTACGATCGTAAGCAGCTTTAGTAATTGCTCTTGCTGCATTCTTCTGAATATCAGGAATTGTAGAGTTTTCTGCAAATGATAGGAGCTTCTTCAGACCCCCTGTCTGCTGAATCAGCACCATAGTATCCATATCTTCAAGGCAATTGGCTATCACGGAAAGCACTTCTATATGCAGGTCATTCAATTCCTAATAATAACAGCAAACATAATTTGAGAAAATTGTAATTGAAGGAATTCATATTTTCCAAACTTTACTGTTTGGAAAGTAGGGACTCAGATCAGTCAGAACATATTAATTTTGTTGTGACAAAGGCCCAAGTTCTGTTTATTAATGTAACATCCCTCTCCGTAACCATTTAAGTTACAGGATGTCAAGGAGAAGAGCAAGCAACATCCCAAGACTTTGCATCCTCCTCTGGGGGAGGGGCCAGCGTGTTTTTGGTTGCACACAGGGCAGCTGTACCATGTTAAGTGGAAGTGTGGTCTTGTTATTGTCTTCATTTGGAGATTAAAGATTTAGGAGCTGTGTAGGGGTGCCAAATTGACTAGCAGTGACGTTTGAGAATTAATTTTTATGTTTTCACTTGGGTGAACCACAGTGTACAGATATTTAGTCAAACAATATTCTAGACATTTCTGTGAAGGTATTTTTTTAGATAAAATTAATCTTTAAATCAGCAGACTGGGTGAAGCAGATTATCCTCCATCATGTGGGGTAAATGGCTCTTGCTTCACTTTAGAGAAAATTATTGCAGACAAAGGTTAAGACAAATTCTAGCTAGGTGTTTTAAGAAAACATAAAACCATAAACAGTAATTAAAAAATCTTAAATCTTTTTTTATTTCTTTTTAGGGCTTCACCTGTGGCATGTAAAAGTTCCCAGACTAGGGGTCGAATTGGAGCTACAGCTACAGGCCTACACCACAGCCACGGCAACACCAGATCCGAGCCACATCTGTGACCTACACCATAGATTGCATCAAAGCCGGATCCTTAACCCACTGAGCAAAGCCAGGGATTGAACCTACATCCTCATGGAGACTAGTCAGGTTCTTAACCCACTGAGCCACATTGGGAACTCTAAAAATCTTAAATCTTCTAAACTAGATTTTTTGGGGATGGCCTCTAGCATTAGTCTGCTTTAACCATGCTGGTAAACTATGTAGCAATAAGCAACTTCATCCATTGTATTTAGTATCATGCTTAAATATAATAAAATTTCATTTAAAATATTCTATAATTTGCATTATATAACAACTCTTAAGAGAGAGACATCTCCTCATAAAGAGCTGAATGAATGTTAAGGTACCTTAGTTTCTAGGATCTTAATGAGGTGGTCCACTCCTTGGTTCTCTCTTAGCATTGCCCGGCACTCCTTATCATTTGTAATAACAGCTAAGGTTTTAAGAGCCAACAACTGGATAACTGGATATTCTGTCTTCAAGAGATCTAATATAGAAGGGATTGCATTTAGTTCTTGAAGAGTAGCTCGGCATTGAAAATCCTGCCAAGAAATATAGATACTCCAATAAGTGATTTTTCAAAGCAAAATATAGTCTCAAAAACAGAGAAATTCTATTTTCTAACAAAGAAATTAAAAGTTATACTATTACCATCTTTTATTCCAGATTCACTTCCACATTAACTCATAAACAAAAATAAGCAAACCCCCAGTGGACAATACCAAAATATTCCTTTTAACTATAGAGATATTGTCAGTAATAGGAAATAGACATGATCTATGACTTCTCGGTATCTATTGTCTCTTTATTATACAGCAAATTCCTCTTACTGTAAACAACATTACAATGAAAGCTGTGCTAGTGAAATTCTTTTCACACTCTCTACCCTGTTTCCAGTAGTATATGATAAAATGAAATGATGGTACCAATTCATTATTATCATCATGCAAGTGGATTGTTTATAAAATGCTTATCTGCCTGCTGTGCTGTCCGCAGGTCCTGTGCCTGCACATTTACGTCAGGTTTAATTCTGACATATGCCCTTTATTTAGGACGTTTACAAGATCAAGGGCTCATTAGAAGCCAGACAAGTCACTCTTCATGGTGTGTCTGTAATCCTGGGTGTGTGTGAGTGGTGAAGGGAGGGACTGCTGAGATGAGCAATGGAAAAAACAAATCAAAAAGCTATGAAAAGCCCCCAATCCCTGAGTGCACAATCATGACATTTTAAACCAAAACATGGTAAACTTAAAATAGCATTAAAGGTGGAAAAGTCTCCACTTCCAGCTTAGTTTTCCTCTATTCATCCTTTAACGGACTTCTAACATTCAGCGTCCTTTGGACGTAAAAATTGTAGGTTGCGGTTTGTTATGGTGAATTGTATCCTCCCCAAATCTCTGGTGAAGCCCTAACTCTCAGTGCCTCAAAATGTGACATTATTTGGAAACAGGGTCCTTGCAGATATAACCAGTTAAGGTCGTCGGGTCCTGTCGAAGAAGGGTGGATATTTAATGGTGTCTTTATGAGATTGGTGTCTTTATAAGAGGAGGAGAGAGAGCCGACAGAGACTGCAGTGATGCAGCTGTGAGCCAGGGACCGCCAAGGACCCACAGCCACCACCAGAAGCTGGGAAGAGGAAGAAAAGATTCTACCCAGAGTCCCGGGGGGGGATGGCCCTGCCAACACCTTGATTTCAGAAGTCCAGCCCCAGAACTGAGGGAATAGATTGCTGTTTTAAGCCACCCGATCTGTGGTACTTTATTACATTAGCCCTAGGAAATGAATACACTATTATTAACTAGTGCTTCTGTTACAAGGAATTGTGGAGGGAAGTTTTTTCATTTCCACTTGCTAAAAAATATAGAGAAATAGAGCTATTAAGGCATCTTGGGATAAGACACACAAATGGGATTATTTAGGCCTAGAGGATGAAGTAAAGTAACCAGAGAAGGGACACAGCTGCACTTCCTCTTTAGGAAGCCTGTGTACCCAGCCTCGTGGCATGTGACATGGACATGCCCGGAATGCATGCTCTGGGTGCTTTTTGGCATGAACCCATTTGTCCTCTTTTCCCATGTATTTTCTCTAGATACTTTGCCTCTTGATGAACCCTCGCTCACCTTTGCTTCTGTATCTCTTCTTTCACATTCTATTAATGGCTACTTAGAATGATGTCTTTTGGATTTCCTGCTGTGGTGCAGTGGGTTAAGGATCTGGCATTGTCGTTACAGCGACTTGGGTCAGCCATGTGACAAGGGTTTGATCCCTGGCTCAGTAACTTCCATATGTTGAGGATGTGGCAAAAAAAATTAAAACAAAAAATAGGTCAGAGTTCCCATCGTGGCGCAGCAGAAATAAATCCGACTAGGAACCATGAGGTTGCAGGTTCAATCCCTGGCCTCTCTCAGTGGGTTAAGGATCGGCATTGCTGTGAGCTGTGTGTAGGCTGCAGATGTGGCTCAGATCTGGCGTTGCTGTGGCTGTGACATAGTCTGGCAGTTGTAGCTCCGATTTGACCCCTACCCCAGGAACCTCCATATGCTGCAGGTGCGGCCCTAAAAAGCAAAAAAAAAAAAAAAAAAAAAAGGTGACTTTTACTTCCAGTTGATCTAAAGCTTATCAAACATGTGTGGGAATTGTTCAGGAAACTGAACCAGAAAAGAAGCAGAGAAGCCTGCCCTGCTGTGGGTGTGAGGGTGTGCGTGCTCGTTTGGGGATTGGGACGTTGGGGTTGGGGAGGAGCCTGAGGACAGGGCAGGTGGGCGAGGGGGAGGTAGGCAGTTTCTTCCATTATGAAGGAAAGCAGCACAGTGAGGTAGCATCTTGAAAATGTGAATGATGAGTTCTGTTCAGCAAAACTCAACTCAGTAGGTTTTTATCAATAAATAAGCCTAAGCCCAAATCTTGGTACATTGCATATGGTACAACTGATTGGATCACCAACATTATATCAATAGGTAACTGCCTTGGTCAAAACTAGTTCAACAGAAATATTAGATTTCCTGTTTTGGAAGAAATATATCTTATCTAGTACAATCTTGCCTTAATTTGTAAGCCATTCTGTTCTTTTAAAGTAAGAGAGTTCCCTGGTGGCCTAGTGGCTAAGAGTTTGGTTCCTGGCCTGGGAACTTTGCATGCCACAGGCATGGCCAAAAAAAAAAAAACCCCCAAAAACTGAGCTGTTTCTAAACTGCCCTTTTATGGAGGACAATTACCTATAAAATGTGAAAACTAAAAAGTATCAACACAAAACTTCCTTTTTTCCCTCTGAATAACTGCTAAATAGTACCAAGAAAAATCTATTATGTAAAACTAGAGTGTTATAAAAGCTTTTTCTTTTTTTTAAATAGAAAAATAAATTCTATAACCAGCTTTTGTGAAACACACACTTTTAGAAATCAGTCTCACCTGGACCAGGTTGTAAATGCACTCAATAGAATTCTTCTTCACATCCGGGTCTGGGCTGCTTAGCAGTCTGATGAGAGGCTCTAATCCACCTTGTTCAAATATTTGCACTTTGCTGGTATACTCTGCAGACATGTTTGCCAGGCAAAGACTAGCAAACTCATGGATAACTACTTCTTCTGTGTATCAGAAAAGTAAAAGAACCCAAGTCTGTAAAGGCGTATTCAGCCATTACTTTAAAGCATGCTTTGGAAACCAAAGCTTCACACATCTTACCTTGGTTGGAGCCCATCTTGGTTTGAAAGATTTTAATGATAATTCATAACTGGTGTTTCATAAATTATTTTCAGTAGGTCATGTAATCAGATGTGAAAAATAAACTATTTCCCATTTTTGAAAAAGATGTAGGTGGTAGTGTTACCTTCTGGAGCCAGCTGAGCAATCACAGAATTCATGACGTCTAACTCTCTTAACAATTTTTTAACATCATCTACAAAAGAAGAAATGTAATACTAATGTTTATTAATAATAATAATGGCAGTGTCTGTGGAATAGTTCCTTATGAGATAGGTTCTATTATTATTTAAGTTTGGAGAGAAGAAAATTGAGGCTCAAAATCACAGAGCAAGTAAGTGCTGGGGGTAGATTTCATGCCCAGGTGAGTCTGACTGCAGACTCCAGCCCATGGTCCTTGATCGCTCCGCTGTACTGCCTCCAAAACACAAGAAAAGATGACTCTAAATGTGCAAAAGGTGCCTAGAACACCTGTCAGTCAGGTTGAGTTACTGTGCCCGACAGTTGCTTATTCTATAACTGTAATTCTTTTTTTTGTTTTGTTGGGAGGATATTTTAAATTTTAGACTTTAATTAGTTCAAAATGCAGATAATAATCACCCTCAGCCTTTTTCCTTAGGTACATCTTATTTACATTCCATTTGATTATCAGAAATACCAAAAATGCTTACAGATAAGTATACTGATTTTTTAAAGTTCACTTCTGTATTATTTGTAGGCACCTAATTAAAGTAGATAGTTATGTCCCTAATTCTCTCTTGCCAACCTTTACCCCGTTTTCCTGAGAAATAAGGCATAGCTGCTACTTTGATTTTGCAATTTCTCATCTTGGTCAATGATCTTTTCTGTAAGCCAACATTAGCATTAGAAGTTTGGTAAAGTTCATTTTGCAGCAGCAGCTGAGGCAACTGGTCTCTGGATGAATTTTTCCTCATTAGCCACTGGATTTTTTGTCTTTTCTTGGACACCTTTTCCTGTGTGATTTAGAGATATGACTGTTCCTCAACCTGCCAAAGCTTCATTCTCTGTTGTGTTCACAATGGCTCAAAGAGGGCTAGCGGACTTAACAGCTGCCAATATGCATGCTAACAGCTTTTCAGTACAAAAGAACAATTGAGTTTTAGGGAAGTGTAGGACTTCATTTTACTATCAAAACTTGTCTGAAAAACACATTACCTCCACAGGTTAAGAAGTAATAGCTTTGGCATAATACTCAGATCATTCCAAGTGTCCTGTAAACTATGCAAAGGGGCTCTTCTGGGAAAGCTTGCTGTCATTTTCTTCTCTTTCTTACGAATCCACTCTGTGTTGTTTGCAATGATATTTTTGAAAGCCGTTCGCAGATCTCCTGTTTTTACACGCTTGAGGAAAAGCATTTCTGGGCTCTTAGGTCTCCAAGTACATTCTCCGTTAAGTATACACAATAACCTTCCAAGTACTTCAAAGTTTCTGCTGCCACACTGACCACGAACTCAGGAAGACTCAGGCCCTGTGGGCTCTCTGCTCCCCGTGTTTCTCTGCAGGAGGATCTTCTCCCACAGGACCTCCCCCCTCTCCCGGCTTCGTCTCTATGTGCCCGCCCCTTGGTCTGCACAAACAAGTTCAAAGTTTTGTTAGAAGGTTCTCTGGACCATGGAATTCCTCCTAGATATGAATTTAGCCCAGATCAGTTCAACAGCAGATCTAGTATGTTTATTCACTACACCACTTTCTTAAGGTCAGTGGATGATTTCGAGTCAACGACAGCTTTTGTAAATTGGTGGTATGGTTGATTAACTTGTTATTCTGCTTTTGACACCAGATTGTTCAAACGATCCTTTTCTTGAGGTTAAATCAGCAAAAATAATGGATAAGTAGCTACTCCTGTCATTTTAAACATAGTGGTCATCTCTGTCCCCTTCTTTCTCAACAGAAATGTTCTCAGATTTGTCAACATGAACCTGTGGTTGGGCCACATGAACAGGTTCTAGCCAAACAGTGTGACACCTACAATTCTAGCTCATCTCTGAACTGCCTTTTTTCTTACAGTGCCTCTGTTCTAACTGCATTCTTACAAGTTTTGGGCTTCATAATGCTGACCATCTAATTTAGTCTTGATCTGGTATACTCTTACATACACCTTCTCCTAAGATGGCAAGCTCTTTGGATTGCTTTCAGTAATGTAAAGTAATGTAAAGTAAAGTCTGGGCTTCCAAGGCTCCTCACAAGGATCCTGATGAACTCTCTCTTTAGATGACATTTTAAATGAGTCTCTGTTATATGCCCTCACTGAACTAAACACAAACTGGCAGGTAAAAGAAGATAGCAGCTCCTGCTTGATAATAAGTTGTTAAAGTAATTTAAATGCCTCTCTTGGTTGACCCAGAGAGGCATTTAAATTACTTAGCTCAATCACTCTAGCAAAAAAAAAAAAAGAAGGGGGGAGGGGCGGGAGGAGTGGGAGGAGAAGGAGAAGAGGAAGAGGAAGAAGAGGAGGAGTAGGAGGGGGAGGGGGAGGAGGAAGAGGAGGAAGAAGAAGGAGAATGTATTTGCAAGAATGTATTTGCAAGATGGTTCTCAGAGCAATCCTTTAATACATGGAATGTTGAAACACTGTTAGTCCATCTACTATGAGCACAGTGATATCATTGAGTATATGAAAACCAAATGAAGGTACACATTTCTGAAAAGACATCAGTTATTTTAAGACTACCCAAATAAGATGATTTAACCATGTAGTTTCAGGGGTGCATTTATTTATAGAATAATGGAAACATGACTTTTCATTTAGATCAAATGACCGATTGCTTTTTTTTTTTTTTTTTTTTTTGTCTTTTTAGGGCCACACCCATGGCATATAGGAGATCCCAGGCTAGGGAGAAAGAAATAGGTCTGACTTAAGGGGTCATGTCTAAATTTATTTTGGGCAAAATATAGCTTGCAGCTTCAAAAATGTATCAAACTTTTTACTCTGGACTTCACTTACTCTGAAATACACATAGAGTGTAACTTATATACAGGCAGACAAATTATATTATCCTAACTCAAGGGAAAAAAAACATGTTAGGAGTTCTCATGGTGGCTCAGCAGGTTGAGGACCTGATGTATCTGTGAGGATGCGGGTTTGATCCCTGGCCTCACTCAGTGGATTAAGGACTGAGTTGTCGCAAGCTGTGGTATAGATCGCAGATATATGGCTTGGATCTGGTGTTGCAATGGCTGTGGTGCAGGCCCCAGCTACAGCTCCAGTTCGACCCTTGGCCCAGGAACTTCCATATGTCTCAGGTGGGGTCATGAAAAGAAAAAAGAAAAAAAAAGAAAAAATTTTAAACATTTAAAAAAAATTTTATGACTACACCTGCAACATATGGAAGTTCCCAGGCCAGGGACTGAATCTGAGCCACAGCTGCCACCTACACTGCAGCTGCTTGATGCTGGATCCTTTATTATATTTTATTTGCTTTTTAGGGACTCATCCATGGCATACGGAGGTTCCCAGGATAGGGGTCAAATCAGAGCTGCAGCTGTTGGCCTACACCACAGCCACAGCCACAGCCACAGCAACACCAGATCCAAGCCATGTCTGTGACCTACACTGCAGCTCATGGCAGCGCCAGGTCCTTAACCCACTGAGTGAGGCCAGGGATCAAACCTGCCATCTCATGTTTTCTAGTAGGATTCGTTTCCGCTGTGGCACAGTGGGAACTCCTAGATCCTTTCATCCACTGTGCAGGGCTAGGGATCGAATCCACATTGACCCGAGCCACTGCAGTAGGATTCTTAACCCACTGCACCACTTCCGTTTTAATTTTGAGACAATAATTGGTCTCCTAACTTTTAAGGGTGGAACATACTACATCAGCAACTCTGAGAATTTCTGCATGGACATATATACACATATTCTTATACTTACAAAAATCCCTTAAAATATGAAATCATACATTTGTTGCACATTGTATTATTTAACTTTTTCTTAACATTAAAGTCAGTTTAAATAAAATTAAAACAAATCCCTTAACGTTAAATTTAAAAGAAGGATGATGCATCACATGAGATTAGTCTTAGAAGCGGATACTTACTGTTAGAAGCCAGGATTCCAAATATCATAGTAGCATTTCTTCTCACAGTTTTGTCTTCATGGGTGAGCAGCTTAGCTAAAGGTTCCACAGCACCAAGTTCAAGGAGAGTTGCTTTATTTTCCTCACCTGACATCACGGGTAAAATTAAATCATACATGGGTAGCAATCTCATCAAAATTCTCATGTCATTCCAGTTTCTTATTTGTACTTGCCTTTCACATTCCTCTGCTTCCACACATTTATCTCTCAGAATAAACCCTAGAGGACAGGAATCCTGGGCATTTGCTGCTCTCCCATCCCTGGATGGCTTCCCTACCAGTTCTTTGCTCACACTGAACCTCCTAAGGGGTGGGCCTCCTCTGACCACCCTGCCTCATGTCATCGCCACATCCCAGACCTTCTGAGCTCTCTTATCCTGCTTTATTGTCTTCCTACCACTTAACCAGCCCTGTGCGTTGTGTGCTTACTTCCCTGGACCTTAACTTTCCATGAGACAGATACCCTTTCAGTTCTACTCTCGCATAATTTCAGTGCCTAGTGCAGTGCCAGACATGTAATGGGTACTCAATAATAACTCAGTTGCATAATTAATTATGAAAATTAATTAACACACATAGTCCCCACGTCAAGTTCAAGTGTGTGTGGTAGATGTTAGTGGGCTCACTTTTTACCCAGTAGGTTTGCCTGCAGCCAGCATGGAGGTGCATTCAGAGAGAGGAGCCACCAAGGTAACTGGGGACTCTTCAGCCGTGACAAGAAGCCCTAGAGCCAGATCAGTGAAGGCCAGAGTCTAGCCTAACTGTGGAAGCAGTTTATCTACACCCTAGTGAGTGGGATATCATTCTGCAAAGTCTGGAATAATGTTTAAGTCTTGATTTAATTTCAGCTTTTCAATTTCCTGGCTGTGAAAATACACATTTCATTTTCAAAATTAATTAAGAGTATAATAAAGTCTTTTAAACTTTTTGCCTCAGTTTTCTCATAAAATTAAAATATTTTGTACTTGATATTACATGTTCATTCTGCTAACATAGTTTTCAAAGCACAGACAGTGTCTTCCTGAAGCCCATGAAGTTGCCTATATCTAAATGGTTAAACATGTCACTTGATAAGAATATGTTGAAATATGTGTTATTGACTATAACAGATGTCCTTCTCAAATCTTCCATAATATTTGCATTTTATTGGCATTCTTAAAGTTAATTTCTTAAATGAAAATATTTTGTCAAATAAATTTTAAGGATAAATTTTATGATAGTGGGGGCTTCACAGAATCAATAGAGAAATATGCCGTCTTTTTCAATTTTCTAAAAGAGCTTGTGTATAATTGGTATTATTTCTTCCATAAGTGTTTGGTAGAGTTCAGCAGTGAAAAAAATGTGGACCTCAAGTTTTCTTTCTGAGGTTTTTAAGTACAAATTTCCATTTTTGTAATAGGTAAGGGGCTATTCAGGCTATCTGCTTTTCTTTAGTGAGCTTTGAGAGTTTGTCTTAAAATGAATTTGGCCAATTCATCTAAGTTGTAGAACGTATTGGCATTAAATCGTTCATAATATCCAGATTATCCTTTTAAATATCTGCAGGATCTGTAGTGATGTCCCTTCTTCTCATTCCTCATATCAATGATCTGTCTTCTCTTTATTTATTAATCTGGCTAAAGATTTTATTATTCTTACTGATGTCAAAAAAACCTAGCTTTTCACTTCATTGCTTTTGTCCATTGTTTGCCTGTTTTCTATTTCACTGACTTCTGCACATATATATGTTAAATCCTTATTACTAATGACTAGGTTTAATTAGATCTTGTTTTTCTATTTTCTTAAAATGGAAAATGAAGTCACTGATTTGGGAGACTTTCTTGTTTTCTAACAGGCATTTGGGGCAATAAATTTCTCTCTAAATACTCAGAAGCATTCCACAAATTTTTATATGCTGTGTTTGCATTTTCAATTTGATTTTTACTTTAACTTACAGGTTATTTGGAAGTGTGTTGTTTACTAACTGTTTAGTGATTGTCCAGAGTTCTTTGTGTTATTGATTTTTTTTTTTTTTTAGGGCTGCACCCATGGCATATGGAGGTTCCTAGGCTAGGACTCGAATCGGAGCTACAGATGCCAAGCTATGCCACAGCCACAGCAACGCCAGATCCGAGCCACATCTGCCACCTACATATGCCACAGCTCACGGCAATGCCAGATCCTTAACCCACTGAGCAAGGCCAGGGATCAAACCCTCAACCTCATGGTTCCTAGTCAAATTCGTTAACCGCTGCGCCACGATGGGAACTCCCTGTGTTATTAATTTTTAACTTAATTCTAATATGGTATAGCATATATTTTGTATGATTGGAATTCTTTTAAATATATTAAGGCTTCTTTATGGCCCAGAATATAACCAATTTTGATAAATTTCCTCTATGCATTTGAAAAGAATATATACTCTGCTAAGATTTTTCATAGCATCTTGATTAACTGCTTTATTATTATTATTATTTTATTATTATTATTATTATTATTATTATTATACAATGACCATCTTTATCTCTGGTACTACTCTTTTCTCAGCCCATGTTTGTGATATTAACATAGCCACTTCAGCTTTCTTTGGGTTACTAAGAGCATAGGGTATCCTTTTTCATCGTTTTACTTTGAAGTTATTTGTGTCACTACATTCTAAGTGTGTTTCTTGAAGACAGCAGGTAGTTTGGTCCTATCTTTGTCCAATAAAATACTCTCTTCTTGGTTAATTGATATGTTCAGATGATTTACATTTAATTTGATTATTGATATGTTTAGGTTTAAATCTATCATCTTGTTACTTCTTTGTTATCTGTCTCATTGTTCTTTTTCTTTTCTTCACTTCTGCCTTATTCTTTTTTTTTTTCTGCTTTTTTTTAGGGCCACACTTGCGGCATATGGAGGTTCCCAGGCTAGGGGTCAAATTGGAGCTGCTGCTGCCGGCCTACACCACAGCCACAGCAACACCAGATCTGAGCCGTGTCTGTGACCTACACCACCACTCATAGCAACATTGGATCCTTAACCCACTGAGCAAGGCCAGGGATCAAACCCACATCCTCGTGGGTACTACTCAGGTTCATTGAGCCATGACAGGAAACTCCCAATTTGCTTTTTAAGTGATTTAAATAATAAGCAAAAAACCTGCTATGTTACCATTTCTAGTGTTCTATCTTTATTCTTCTGTGTAGATCCATGTTTCTTTCTTTTTTTTTTTTTGGTCTTTTTGCCTTTTTATGTAGAGCCTCTCCCATGGCATATGGAGGTTCCCAGGCTAGGGGTCTAACAGGAGCTGTAGCCGCATGCCTACACCACAGCCACAGCAACGCGGGATCCGAGCCGCGTCTGCAACCTTCACCACAGCTCACGGCAATGCCGGATCCTTAACCCACTGAGCAAGGCCAAGGATCGAACCCGCAACCTCATGGTTCTTAGTCGGATTCGTTAACCACTGAGCCATGAAGGGACCTCCTAGATCCATATTTCCATCTGGGGCTATTTTCCTTCTGCCTGCAGGGCCTGCTTAATACAGTTAATAGTGTGGGGTCTGCTTGCAGTGAACTACTTCTGTTTTTGAATAACTGAAAAAGACCTTATTTCACTTATGTTTTTGAAAGGTATTTTTGCTAAGTGTAGAATTCTAGGTTCAAACTTTTAATTTTTCTTTCAGCACTTTAAAGATACTGTTCCACTGACTTCTTGCTTACATCATTTGTGATGATAAATCTATTGCCATCCTTATTTTGGTTCCTCTGAATATAACATTTCACCCCTCTGGCTACTTTCAAGATTTTCTCTTTATCACCCTTTTCAAGAAATTTGATTGTAACATGCCTTCATGTAGTTTTCTTCATATTCATTGTGTTTAGGTTTCATTGAGCTTCTTGGATCTGGTGGTGTTGAGTTTTCATCAATCTGGGGAAATTTTTTTTTTTTTTTTTTGTCTGTGCCTGGGACCATGTGGAAGTTCCCAGACCAGGGATCAAACCAGTGCCACAGCAGTGACCCAAGCCACTGCAGTGATAACACTAGACCCTTAACCCACTGCACCACAAGAGAACTTGCAAACCGGAGGAATTTTTAGCAATTATTTCTTCAAATACTGATTTTGTTCCTCTCTCCTTCATTTAGAGACTCCAATTACACATCCATTGGGTCAGTTTTGATTTACTAATTGATTTATAGCCTCATTATGGGTTGTATTTTCCTGCTTTTTGTCATGTCTGATAATTTTTTTACTGGGTACCAGACATCATGAATTTTATCTAGTTAGGCAATGGCTATTATTGCATTCTTGGAATTTGTTCAGGGATACAGTTATCTGGGGAAAGTTTGATCCTTTCAGGTCTTACTTTTTAAATATTTATTAGGTGGTACTGGAACAGAATTCAGTCAAAGCCTGATTATTCCTAACTACTGAGGCACAATTCTCCACGTGTGTTGAAGTTTTGCAATCGGGCTGATGGGAACCGGCACTACTTCTGACCCTGTGTGAGCAGCAGGCACTGTTACCTCTAATCCTGTTAGGTGCTTTGTCTGACTTCAGATAATCCCCATATGGATATATGCAGATGAAGCTGAACCCTTGAGTGGGACCCTTTACAGATCTCCTGAGTTCTCTCTGTATGCGATTCCTTCCTCTCTGTTACTCTGTCCTGATAACTCTTGCTCCTTCTTACTTTTTCCCCCTGTATCTATACTGTACTCTTTAGAAAGATGTCACTACACCCAGGCCCTAAGGAGTGGGAAGTTACATCCCATCTCCTCGAGGGCTGAGTATCTACATAAATTGGAATTCTTCTGCTTTGGAAGAATGTCTTTCTCTCACATTTATTTACTTATTCAATCGTTTATTTGTCTGTATAGAGTCATGGATATTTACTTTCTTCTTTGGGTTATAATCTAATACTACTTTATTTATTTTGTTGCTCAAATTGTTCCAGCTTTGATCCTTGGGAGCTCTTTCAGCTCCTATGACATTTACAGTTTTAAAACTGCTATAAAACCTTCAAAATTACTATTCTACTGGTGACTAAATTGCTCCTTAAGACTTGAGTTAGGCACACAGGGAGATACATTACTTTCAGGTAATGCATTAAATGATATTCTGATTGTCTGAAAGAATTCATCTGACAGGAAGAAGGTTAAAGACTAGGGAGAAAGTGCCCATTATGTAGTAAAGATTTTAAGCAATGAAATCGAAAGATAAACTCAAAAAATCCAAACCTTTTAAAGCAAATCTATAAATGGCTTCACATGCTTTAGCCAGAATTTCTTCTTCTGGAGAATTAAGCATTAACACCACAGTTGCTGCTTTTTTGCTTTCAATTGTTAATGGATCAAACTGAAATGCAGAGAGAAAAATATCAGAGTTACATATGAGCTTTAAAAAGCACATAAAACGTGAATAGCGTCTTGAAACTTAAAGAGAATTTAAACTTACAAAAAGGTCACTGCCCCCAAAGTACATTACAAAATTTTTATTCAAAAAAACATACTGATAGACAGTTGTCAACACTCATTAAATAACATATATTAGTATAACTCTTAGTCAATACTCAAGAAACCTTGAGAACCTGTTTATAGTAGATGCCCTGACAGTCTCTGTGGTCAGTACCTGCTTTCTAACCACTATAACCTTCCTGGGAAAGAAGGAATTACATGTGTGGAATAACTGAAAAACAAAAGAAATCAGCATGTCACAAAATGTAAACCTGGATAAAAATCTGGAATGGGGAAAAAGTCATATAATATAAAGAAAAGGTACAGGACTCTAAGAAGATCTGTATCTTGGTGTGAGATCTTGAGGATTCGTGTAGCTGAAATGAACAATAACAAACATGACCACTGTGAGTTTTCTTTGGTCAAGGAGAAAACAAATTATTACATTATTTTTCTTCCATTTCCAGAGACCACGGAGGAGGAATTTCTGCTTATGTTAAAGAAAAAAAAGTGAATTTCAGCAATTTAGCTGGTTCTTTGTGTTGACCCTTTCTAAATGGATGTCTTAATGTGTCTGAGGATATAACAAAAATTAATGTTCAGTTTTAGGTAGAGGATGGAGGGGTAGATTACGCTTAGTAAGAAGACATAATTAGAAGATTGAAGAAGACAGAGAGGCAGTAAGCAATGACCTGAAAGGATGTGTCTGGGTAGAATTACTCTTGGGAGGGAAAATGGCTGTTGGATTTTAGGATACCATTATCTAACATCCAAGTTAGAGCTATCGTTTGTGTATGTGTAACTCTAAACCGGAAGCTGAAAGAGTCACAAAGGTCTCAAAGCTCTTAGACTTTTTTGGAGAGACAAATCTTCAGTAAAAGGCTGCCATATGCACCAAGCTTGTGGCACTTAGAGAATTCCAGTGACATGAATCAGTGAGAGAAAATGGCCTCTAGCAGAGTCCAGAGCAAGGCTAGGAGGCTGTCTGCAACACTGACCAGAAGAGCAAAAGCACCTGGAAATCCACAGACATTTTAAGGAAGAACTTCTTAAAAGTTGTGGATTTAGGCTTGAGAATCTTAAAGTTAGGTATTAAAAGGTAGCCCCAGGATTTCCCTTGTGGCACAGGGGGTTAAGGATCTGGCATTGTCACTGTAGTAGCTCTGGTTGCTGCTGTGGTGTGGGTTCCATCCCTGACCTGGGAACTTGTGCATGAGCAGGTGTGATTAGTAAAAGGGGGGGGGTAGCCCCAGAATGCCAGAGGACTTGGAGTCAGCTCCAAGTTACACACGTGGTTACACATGCAGCTCATTAACCACCTCTTTCTTAATCTGAAAAATTAGGGAGTTGGAGTTTATCTCTTAGATTTCTTCCAGATATAAAAATCTAGGATTCTATGGAGTACAAAAACATGGCAGAAACAATAAACGTTGTGATGGGAAAATGGTAATTCATTTGAACTGGGGTAAATAGAGATAGGTCCGTGGAGGTGCTCAAATTCTAGATGTGATCTGAAGAATGGATACAATGCTGATAAGAAGAGATAGGGAGCAAGGATATTCAAATGGAGAAAATAACAGCAGGAAGGTTAAAATGGGGGTGAATGTTGCATTTATGGTGGATAAGATAAGAGCTCGACTCAACAGAATATACATAATAGGAAGCAGAAATAGTATTGAAAAATAAGAAAAGGTGAGACCTCAGTCAGTGACCGAGACCCTCGCCTCACCAACCCTCTATTGAGGATAACCATTTATCAGTCATATGCGAAGAAGACACGTTCAGGCATTCACAAACTCAACAAGTGTGTCAACTGTATATTCAAACAAGTTACTGGGCAAATACTCCAGCCAAGACTGGGGAGGACAAGATAGAAAAACTGTAGTGGTGGATCAATAATATAGTAAAATCAATAGTTAAACTGAATGATAATGGTGGTCTGAATCACAGTGTAATTCTTAAGAAAGGATTTCTGAAGCAATGATGACACGTGATAAGAAAAAAAGTTAGTGATGACTTGGATTTAAAATTCTAGATTTTTTTCAACAAAACAGGTAGAATTTCACTGATATTATCACTACCTGAATTACATTATTTGTTAGACATCTGTTTCCCCCACTAGAATGTAACTTGCCTTGAGTCCTGATCTAAATGTCCAAGATGAAAAGGAAAAATTGCATATGGTGCACTCAGTATCTGTCCAATAAATGAATAACTTCCTACGGGCAAATATTACGTTATTTCTCTATCTTCATTACCTAGAACAACACCTGGGATATGCAAACACTGAATAAATGTCTGTAAAGGAATGTATTAAAGTGCCTCTGAAAATTCCTTTTTTATGCTTGTGGCCTTGAAGTGCCTTAACCGTTGTACTGTCTGTTGATGCCAGAAAAGAGGATTCTAAATCTGAGGTTCACGGAGCCATCAGTGGACTCCAGGGAAAGCCTGTCTCCCTGAAATTGTATGCAGAACTTTTGGTGCATATTCTGTGGGGAGAGAGTCCACAGTGCCCATCCGACCCCCCATGAGGCCCCCTGACCCCTGAACCCCTGCCCAACCCTTGAGAATGGTAGACTTAGATCATCTCTGCCACTTGAAACAGTCTCCCTAGCATTCTGGCTGATTACCTTCCTTCCATTTTAGAACTCCTCCTTCAGAGACATCTGATATTTCAATATTTTTAAAGCTGGTTCTACGAGCATGTGAATGAATATACTATGTTGAAGCATAGGTGTGTCATAATCTCCACAGAATGGCTATAGTTCTCAAAGGGGCAGGGTACATGAAAATACATTTAAACAGAAAGTCTGGTAAATATCTTTTAAGCCTCTTTCAGTGGTTTAGAAAAGACTGTTTTGCCTTATCTTCTGGTCATCCTTAAGAAGACGGCGATGGGGGTACAAGCAGCCTAAGGGGTAGTTGAAGACGGTGAGAGTTACCATCATAAGAGCTGCCAGAGGTGGAGAAATCCCAATGTTTGACTCAAGTGGAGAAACTTGGCATGACATTTGTTTTTCCTACAGCGCCCTCAGCATTATAGTAATTTTTTATTTTAAGAAAAAGGCTCTGAGAATAAAATGAGAGCTGTAACAGAATGCCACATGACTAAATAAATAATACTGTGCTGTAATTACAGATCCCATCTGCTTTCCCATGAGGAATTCATAGTCAGTCACCAACAAGCTGGTCGTGAAATCATAATTTCGTGCTCTGTACAGAATAAATGAATCAAAATTATTTAGAAACAGAATGAAAGAAAGGGGAAGCATTTTGGCTGAGTTCTGAATTTTAAGCTCAGTCAAGTAGAGTAGCTTTTTTATGCTTGTGGCCTTGAAGCGCCTTAACCGTTGTACTGTCTGTTGATGCCAGAAAAGAGGTTTCTAAATCTGAGGTCTCGCTGAGATACTTTTCTACCTCTGTTAAGGAAATAAGACTGTTTAGAATAAGGCTGCTCAACAGAGCCACAGCGGTGCAAACGTTCTGCGTCTCTGTTGTCCAGTACAGTGGGCATGAGTTCTGTGTGGCTCTTGAGCTCTCCAAGTATAACTGAAGGAACTGAGGGTTTTTTTAATTACTGATTTTAATTAATATAATTTTTATTATTATTATTTGGGGGCATGCCCCAGGCCTGCGGAAGTTCCCAGGCCAGGAATTGAACCCAAGCCACAGCCACAATGCTGGATTCTTAACCTGCTGCACCACAAAAGAACTTTTATTATGTTAAATAACCACATACGTGGCTAGTGGCTACTCTATTAGATAGTGCAGGTGTAAAAGAACATGAAAATTATACAGGTGAACTCAGTGAAAATCGAGAAATCATAGTAGATGAGTGATTTTTATAGTGCCGGTAAGTGCAAATCAAAGGCCTCTTTTTTTACATGTCGACAGAATTCAAAAATTCCTGGGCTAGAGATCGAACCGAGCCACAGCAGTGACGATGCTATGCGGGAACTACAAAGGCTTTTTTGATTTCTATTGGAATGTGTTTATCAAGTTAGTGGTCTCTGATCCTAGGGAGCCAATAGACAGGAAAAGAAAGACAGATAAACAGAAGGAAGCAGACTGCACCACTGCAGCAGGAATCTTTAGTACAGGCTCTCTAGACAGCAGTTAAAATCTGCAAAAGGGTAAAGGTTAAAATGAAAACAGCTAAAATGGCCTTTTAGTTTGCTTGACAACCTGAATCAAAAGAACAAATTTTTAGAGCATGGTGAGCAAGCTGGTATTTATACCAGTTTTGTATAGGCATGTTATTTATGAATTTATACTATATTTTATTAATTCATGATGTTTCATTTACTTGTGATAAGGGAGTAAGATGGGAAAATAAGTCACTAGGATGCTTCATTTCTAGAAAAAAAGTCTATGACAGTTTTGGCAGTGTATGACAGAGTTACACGTTGAGCTGTGCCAGGCTGATGAAGAGGGTCCAGGAAAAATAAGCCCGCAGAGATATCCCACACTTCCAAGGAACTGGGTTAAGTTGCCTGGGTGAGGTTCTGCTATTGCCAGTTCCTCTGATTCAACACTCACCATGCTTGGTTCCTCGTATGCACTTAACTAGAAGAGAAGGCTTTG
This sequence comes from Catagonus wagneri, assembly GCA_004024745.2. Classification (NCBI taxonomy): domain Eukaryota; kingdom Metazoa; phylum Chordata; class Mammalia; order Artiodactyla; family Tayassuidae; genus Catagonus; species Catagonus wagneri. The sequence continues at coordinate 6,579,309 of PVHT020000059.1, forward strand.
ACCCACTAACCTAAATGTTCTGTTAACTCGATACCTAATCACTAAGATTCTAGAGCCAAATCATTGTCTCTTGTGAGTTTAGATATTGTGGGTTTATCCCACAATGGTAAAGTTTAACTGCCTCTGAAATATTAAAAGAATAAAATTTTCAATGCTCTTACACTTGAAGACCTGACCATGAATCGTGATGGCCATGCTCTAGGATTCCGGGAATTTTAGCAGCCAGATGGTCTTTCTCAACTGATATACCTGCCTGCTTTGATGGTTCTAGCAGATGTCAACAGTTTTGTAGAATGATGGACAGTGCCATCAACTACATCATTAATAATAACATTTGCCAAGTACTTATGTAATGCCAGGCACTGTTCTAAGCGTCTTTTATTTATCTAATTTTGTCCCAGTGCTGGGAGGGATGTGAAGTGGATATCCTATGAAATGGACATCATTACATCCTCCCTGAGGGACACAGAGGTTAGATTTGCCCCAGATCATTGATGGCAGGTGATTATCTGAGGATTCAGACTCTGACAGTATAACTCTGGAGTCCACATTCTTAGTCACTGAATATCATGCCTTATATCAAATATTGCCTACTAAGGTAAGCAATACCTTAGTATTGCTGTTAATAATTCTTTCATGCAATCAGTCCACAGAAAGTCTGCCCTTTTTTTAAAGCATCACAGACAGCCTTTAGGCCAGACTTGGAAATGATTTGGGAAAGCAGAATATAGTTGTATGGGTTGTTCAAGCCATATCTTCCCCACATTGAGGCATCTTCTTAGCTAGTGTTCTTTTATGAGAAGAAATGGAGAACAATAAACCATAAATGCACACATTAGTGTATGTTTTGACAATGGGAATACTAAGAAAAGCAAAAGGAGCTTTTTGTTTTAAGCTTATTGCCAAACACTTTTTTCCCCATCCCCATTTAACTAGTAGATGAAAGACTAATAAAAATAAAAATCTTCAAAAACAATGTTTTAGGAAATATGTAAGAAGCAAATTGCCAGGAGTTGACACAGAAATGTTTATTTTCTCAAGCAGTTATATATCCCTCTTTTAAATCTGGTTTTCATTTACAATTTGTACAACAAACCCTTCACAGACTTTGAAGACGTATGCCTCAGAACAAATTCCAAGTTTGGATACTCTAAATTGCTATTCTGTTTTGAAGTGTTGGAATTTGTAAGATAGAAAAGAGGTTAGGTATTTTAATACTACTTTCTCAGCTTTATTAACATAAAGTAGGGGAAGGATGGAAGGACCCTCAGGAATGGTGACAGTCAGGGACCATCGGTAACTTACACATGCTTTTGGCTGCCCCTAGGGCTGCTATGACCCAAGGAAGCAAGAGCTAGATTTTTGTTTCCTCAAGGGTTGGAATTGTCTCTCAGTCCCTGATTGTGCCCCTCAAGGACTGGAGTAGAGAGGACCACACCAGCAAGACACCATAAAATTATGGAAAGTGTATCAGACAAATACAGCTGTTGTTTAATACTCTGATTAAACACTTTAATCAGAAAGTGTTTGTTGTCAAGTTCTGTGTTCATGATTCTAATTTCTGGTAATTGGGCGCCAATAATGCTATTTTGCAGCAAAAAGGGGGTAATACAAACCAGATGCAATGAAAAAATAAAGAGAATTTAGAACATTTTAGGAGTATGTCCAAAGGAGAGCAGCCAGACTGATGAAATATATCAGGAGACCACAGTGACTATATCTGCACAGCCTCCCTCGACCTGGGCAGACAGGTCTTCTGTAGCATTTGCTTCCAGGTGTACTGAAGGATCATACATAAGAGGTTGCACAGAGGGTGTGTGTGTGTGTGTGTGTGTGTGTGTGTGTGTGTGTGTGTAGCCGAATCTAAAGAATTCCCAAGGCTTTGTGAACTTCATGTGCTCTAACCAACAATTCTCACTTAAGAGACTGAAAAAAAAAAAGAGCTGAAATAACTTGGCCAAATTTGGCAACTTCACCAAAATAACAGAGTTAATGAGAGGCAGAGCTGGGACAGAGCTCGCATTTGTAACCACAATGTTCCAGTCCTGTCAGGAAGATTCCTGCATGAAGCTCAGGTTCCTTGAAACTGTAAGATCTTGTGAGTTTGTTGAAAATACACATTTTTCCCCACTCACATTTTATTTGAAGAAAACCACACCAAATGTCTGTTTCAAAATAAGTTTCTAAACTGAAAATTGTCCAAGGACATTTTCTGTTTTTAACCCAAGCTTTCAGTAGTTCATAAACTTTAAAGACAGAAGATTGAACCTTGCTTTTATTTATTTTTTATTATAGCTTTTTAAAAATTTGGGGGGTGTAACTGATTTACAATGTTGTATTAGTTTCAGGTTTCCAGCAAAGTGAATCAGTTATACATATACATATATCCATTCCTTTTCCTCATGTAAATTATTACAGAACATTGAGTATGCCTCCCTGTGCTATACAGTAGGTCCTTGTGAGTTATCTGTTTTATATATAGTCCCACGTCTGTGTTAATCCCATCCTCCCAGTTTATCCCTCCCCCACTATTAATTTTTAATTCTGTTAATTTTTAATTCAAATATTGTGATCATATACCCATGATACCAAATATTCAGTGACATCATTGTATTTTATTAAAATGAAATAATTTATTTAAATTTGTATTATAAACCATTTTTGTTACTTCTAATTTTTTACTCCTATAATAACTACTGCCATGGAAGTAAATTTTTGTATGATCCATGCTTATTTACCATTATCTTACATCTTTGAAAATCGCTTTGTCCCAAATAGTCAACCTATTGAACGTTAAGTTTGTTGAATCTTGATGAGGAGAGATGAGGTTTTGTGCTGTGGGGAATGTATTATTCAAGCATTTGAAAGAGAAAAAGGTGATAAACACAGACTTTTCTCTCCATAGAACTGGAAAATACAGGACTTCTGATGTCCAAATGGTCATCTTCAGATAACCTTACGTATATATCTAATAGCTACAGCATAACTTCATCATTTTAAAAAATTCACTTGGATAATGAACAATAATGAGAGACTGGCAAATGTAAACTTAAAGTATTTGAAAGAACAAACCAAAACTATTTGTTCATTAACTAGGCTTATAGACATGCCATCCACATACTGGAAAAGCTAATAATTACTCTCTAATTACACTAATTATGTAATGACAATGTTGTAAATGTTTGTTTATATAATGTTAGATTCCTCTGACTAATCTTATCATTAGTCAGACTTTGGACTTCTGCCACCGTGCACTCATGTATATACTGGGGCATGCCAAACTGTTTGAACAATTTATTTTTAAAACCGGTTATTAACATGTTGCTAGGATTCAGATCAGAAACTTACCACATCCTTGGGAGGGGGCTCTGCTTCCTTCTTTATCTTTTTGCCCATTCTGGAAAAAGATGCCACAAATGGTTAAAATATCATCTGTACATTGTATATGTATAAATCTCCCAGTTACCCATATCCCTAGGAGGAGATGTATTTCTCCTCTTTTACCTAAAAAGAGACTATGCAATATATGTGGAAATTATTGCACATATACGAAAATGTTACCTTCATCCCAAAATTCACAGTTTTAAAGGAATTTATTGATAAGGTTTTTGGTCATTAATCCTGGCTTCCAGTTTGGAAAGAATACATTAATGACATAAGTTTTACTTATATAACAGATAATGATTTACCTTGCTTAGAGCTCACTTATGTAGGGCTTGGGAGGCTAAATCCAAATTACTTTTGAGATCTGCAGGAATATTCTGCTCCAGAGGGAGGAGTTTTTGGTTTGCTTTCTTGCACTAATCTATCCCAAGCACCTACAGCAGTGCTGGGAACACAGTGGGCATTTGACACTTTTAAAAATCATTAACTCTATTTACCCTGGGAGTAATTATTTTCTTAGATTCAGAATCCATGACCTAACAAGTCAGTCTTGGTGCCTGTAATGTTTCAGGCAGACACAGACTATTCTGGACAGACAAAAATCTGATTTATGATTTCTCTAGGAAAAAGATATTTCATAGCTCTTTATAACCAATTCCAAGATATAGCAGCTTTTGGTTTCCAAAAGGATTCTTTTGTGAATAAACATTCAAGAGCAATTAAATTACGCTTATAGAAAGTTATCTGGAGTCAACTGGTTTTCTCTCAGGAACTTATTTTTCCCATTTCAGGACAGTGGTTTGAGTAATTGCATATTGAAAAATAGAGAGGCTAGAATAACCTACACATACTGGATCATAGAGATGCAACTGGTCCTTGGCAATACCGTGAGGTAGGAAGCATTCCATTTCTATTTTTATTACCATATTGGGCATAACCATTAATGAGGGAGAAAATACAGAGCTGACAGAGGCCAACGGCAAGGAGCCCGAGAGATGACCCTACGGCTTTTTTTTTTTTAATTTTGTAAATTAAAAATTTCATTGAAAATCAACATGATAGAACTAAATTACCTTATTTTATTATTTAAAGATTTCTTTTCCTTTCAAGCTACGGAGATGTCAAATTAAGAAAATAAATCCCTTTGACTATTTTTTTTTTTTTGGCCACACCTAAGACATGCAGAAGTTCCTGGGTCAGGGATCAAGCCACAGCTATAACAGCTATAAGAATAGCCACAGTAGTGACAAAGCCAAATTTGTAACTCGCTGAGCCACAAGGAAACTCCTCTTTGACTTTTTGAAGCAAATTAAACTGTTTTTGTTGGCTATTTTACCACCTGTCCATTGATTTTTTTTATTGTGTTAAATACACAGCACATAAAATTTATCATTTTAACCACTTTTATATGTACAATTCTGTGTCTACTGTTCACTTATAGAGGTATTACATTTCATTACAGAGAATTTGGAAAACAAGGAAGGGCATGTGGAATTTTAAAAAAAATCACTCAGAAATAAGCTCAGAGAGATCAGCACTATTTTGATATAGTTCCTTTTTTGTGTATTTTCTATAGTGATTTTACCATCCTACCTGGATTTCTATCACCTATTCTCGACTTTCCTTTCTGGGACCACTTTCTTACAAATTCTTAAACTAATGGACAAATTCATGAAATTTGACTCCATTTTTTGCTTCAGTCATCACCAATGAATTAGCATGTCACTGGTGGTAATATTTTAAAATCCACCATCTAACCAGTTCCCTATGTTGAGCATTTGTTTCCAACTTTTTAGAATTATGGACAAGGCTGCAAATGAACATCCTTAGATATAAAATCTTCATCCACTTCTGCAACTGTTTCTTTAGGATAAATTCCTAGCAGTAAAAGGTATGAAAGTCATGGCACTGGACATGGAAACAATCTGCTTTGTGTATCTTCTTGAGTATTGGAGAGGAGTCAAATTTTTTTCATGAATTCATTGATCTACTTTATAACCTTTCAGCTTACGTGATCTTAAATATGTTCTAATGAGAGATTTACTTCGAGGAGAAGGGCTAGAACAACTGGGGACCCACTTTTTTAGTTGATCAGTCAAGTGATGGAATCTTGGAACCTCAAATCCCATTCTGGGCCTCAGTTTTATCGCTTATTAAGTAGGAGGCAGCTGGCACGATTGTGAAAACCACCGGAACCCCAGGCTAACACTGCAGGTGTAGGACAGGGATCCTCAGGTCCTCACAGTGTTTTCCTTCAGTTGCCCTAGATGCCCCCACCCGCAGGGCACCTTCTCCTTCCCCAAGAGTTTGCTGAGGCCTCTGCGCTGGGCCTCTCCAAACCACTGGGGTAGCTGTGCAGCCGTATGGCCGCCTTTACCTGCAGTGAGATCCTGCCGACTCGGGGCTCCTGAGACCTGGCCAACTGCACCTGTCGCCGCAAGTGCCCGAGTCCTAGTTCACCGTTGTGCCTCGTTGCTAGGAGACAGCGGGCCGCGCCTGCGCAATCCGTGCCTGCGTTCACCTCCTCCACCGTAGCGCGCGCTCAGCTTCCCGCGGCGCCTATTGTCCCGCTGCGGTTAGAGGTCGGTAGCTGAAGAGGTGTGTGTATCCTCGGTTCTTGAGTCCTGGGCTTCGGGGCAGGATAGACAGTGAGATTCCTACACTTCCTAGTTGTTGAGGGCCAGCCCTAGTGACTAGTGACGACTGTAAATCAGGAGGCAGCGCCGCCTCAGCTCTGGCCAGGGGGCTGGCTATGGATTCACATACTCTGCGGAGCCCATGCGTCCTCCCAGCGACAGGTCTCAGCGAGAGTCAGCGGGTGACTCCCACGGCGCCACTTTATGCCCTGTCTGCGCCCAGCTGCATTGCCGACTTTACTGACCCCACAGAACGTATCATGGCCCTTCAGAACCTTCCGCTTACACGTTTGCTTCCTCTTTCTGCCATCCTTCCCAGTAGCCTAGAACCCCGGGTTTCCTGCTGCCTCCTCCGCCCCCAACGCCAATCAGCACTGAAGTTAATTGACCCACCGTTTTTTGTCCCCTCTCTATTCCCTCTCTTAAATCTTCAGTGTCACCCCAATCCAGGTCATCATTTTTGACTAAGTGATGACTTCGGTTTTTCTCTCTTTCCAGTTCTTTCTTGGTACCACAGATCAACCTTCCAGAAATGATTGCTCTGCTCATGCCACTCCCCTGCTCCACTTAAGTGGCTTCCTAAAATAAGGTCTAAACTCATTAGCCTGGTTTTCAAAGCCATCTGCCCATCGCTATTCTGCTGTGCAGCCCACTGTGTTCCCGCAGCACAAGCCCCAAACTTAACTGTTTCCCCTAAATTGTCCGTACTTTTCTCTTCTAAATTTTTTTCTCACTCTGTTCCTACATCATTCCAACTATTCAGCAAATATTTAATAATAATCTACCATTTGCTAGGTCATGTGTAGCTTGTGCAGATCCTGGAATATTCTGCTATTTCTGCTTAATGAAGTCCAGCTCAAATGCAATCTTCAAAAAATACTCTTCGATTTTTTTTTGCTAAAAAAGTCTCTTTCCTCTCCTGAATTCTGCTAACAGTTTTTGAACTCCCTCTCCTACTTGTCCCCCTTCCCCACCCAGTCCTAAGAGTGTTAGATGTCACTTACCATTGCTTCTTTCCTATCCTTTTATGTCCTCTTCTCACCTTTTGAATTACCTGATAAACAGCTTTATACAAATTTAACAGTTCTTTGTATTAGATTTTGTTCAGTCAAATAACAGGTGATTTCTGTCTTCCGACTGGAACTTGAATAATACATGCCTGTATCTTCAGCCTCTCTCTCCCCTTCAGTTTATGAATACTGTGAACTCTCTGATTTGCCTCTTAGAAAAAACAAAAACAAAATCTCCTTTGAACCTGTATCTCCTTCTAGTATCATTCTGTTTTTCTCTTTCTCTTCTTGATCATGAGTTTCTGCAAAAGTAGCCTGCATTTGATACTTTAACATTTTTAACATACATTCACTTTTCAAACCACAGTGATTCGGTTTGGTCCTACCACTAAAACTGACCCAAATTCATTGTCTGTTACTTAGTCTTCATCTTTTTTGACATCACTGCTGCAAATAGTACTCCTGATGACACCTCATTCTGGAACATTCCTTGGTCTCCTTGATACCACTTATTTTTTATCTTCCTCCTGCTTTCATGACCATTATTTAGCTTGCCTGCCTGCCTGCCTTCCTACCTTACTCCCTCCCACACTCCCTCCCTTCCTTCCTTTCCTCTCTTTCTTTTCATTCGCTGCACCTGTAAAATATGAAAGTTCCCAGGCCAGGGACTGAATCCAAGCCACATCTGAGACTTATGCTGCAGCTGTGACAATACTGTACCTTAAACCCACTGTACCGGCCCCAGGATCGAACCTGCACTTCCACAGCAACCTGAGCCACTGCAGTTGGATTCTTAGCCCACTGCACCATAGCAGGAACTCCCCCTAAGGTCTCTTCTGTACAGTTTTAAGTGTTGATGTTTCCTAGGGATCTGTCCCTGGCTCTCTTTTTATATTACGTTTCTCCTGGGGATCTAACTTATTTTTGTGACTTCAAATGCTATATATGTAGCTCCCCTCCAGACTACAATACTTAGTTGTAGGCTCATATAGCCTTTTTATAGAAAGCTCCCGGGATGTCTACAGGTGTTTACCTATCTAAAATCATCAATTTTCCAACATAAGCATGTTTTTCTATTTTTTTTTTTCATCTTTTTGCCTTATCTAGGTCTGCACCCACGGCATATGGAGGTTCCCAGCTAACAGGAGCTGTAGCTGCCAGCCTTCGCCACAGCCACAGCAACGCGGGATCTGAGCCTCATCTGCGACCTACACCACAGCTCACGGCAACACCAGATCCTTAACCCACTGAGCAAGGCCAAGGATCGAACCCGCAACCTCATGGTTCTTAGTCGGATTCGTTAACCACTGAGCCACAATGGGAACTCCTGTTTTTCTGTTTATCAAGGGGTACCACCGCCCACCTAGTTACCCAAGCATTAAGCCTGACAGTCATCCTAGATTCAGTCTCCTCCATATGAAGTTATTTGGATCCCCTTAGAAGTTTCTTGAATTTATTCTCACTTTCCCATTCCCATGGCCTGGGTACGGAATGTCACCATCCTTTGCTTGATTTCATTGAACAAGCCTTCCGGCAGGTTTCCCATCCTCTAGCTTTCTCCTGGCTTCAGTTCATCTTCTCCTGGATAATCCAGGTAATCTTTGTACTTTGTCTCTCTCCTTGCTGCTTGTCAATCACTTCACCATATGCACGATGAGATGCAACAAGATTCTTAAATTGGCCCTCAAGACCTTGTTCTGGCTGACTCCTCCCTATTGCAATAGCTTATCCAATCACTCAAAAAAAGATTAGCAAACTGCTCTTAATTCTTCAAAGACACCAAGACATTCTATGCCCTTCACTCTTCTGATCAGCTTGAAAACTGTCTTTCAAAAAATTTTTTGTCATGATTTCTTCTAGCAAGCCTTAATTGGCTTCTCCAAATGAATTGAACATTTCTCATTTTGTTCCATCTGTGAATCATATACCTGCTCTACTTCTGCTATTTTCACATGATATTGTGATTTATTTGCTTATGTGTGTGTCTCCCCATCTCAGCTATCTCTAAATATTCTTCAAAAGCTAACATTTGTTCAAAGCTTACTATGAACCATGAAGTTATGTATTGTGAAGTCTTCCCCCCCCCCCAGTCTTTACTGCACATGTCTATTTTTTGAGGTCCTATTTATACAGTTGGATGAATTTTGACACATGTTTGCAGTTGTGTGACCACTACTGCAATTAAGATATAGAACTTTTCCATCATCCCAGATTTCCTTCATATCCCTTTCAAGTCAAATCTCTCTCTTCATCCTCCTTCCCTGGGAACAACTGATATGTTTTCTCTCCCTTTTATTTTGCATTTTTATGAATATCTTATACATGGAATCATGCAGTATGCTACCTTTTCTGTCTGGTTTCTTTAACTTACCATACTGCTTTTGAGATTTGTCCATGCTGGTACATGTATCAATTGCTTGTTTCTCTCCCTTGCTGAGTAGTATGGTGCTGCGTGGATGTGCAGCATCCATTTGCTGGTTGAAGGACATTTGGGTTCTTTCCAGTTTTGGACTGTTATAAATAAATCTGTTTTAAACAGTTATACACAGGTTTTTGTGTGAACATATGTTTCTCATTCCTTGGGAAAATACCCAAGAGTGTAGTTTCTGGGTCTTATGCCATGTGTACGTTTGATATTATAAGAACTTGCCAAACAGTTTTCCGAAGGAACTATACTATATTTGCATTTCAGCAGCAATGAGTCAGAGACCCACTTGCTTTATATACCCTACAGCACTTGATATTGTCAGACCTTTTAATTTTAGTCATTCCACAGAGTGTGTAGTGGTATCTTCTTCTAGTCTGAATTTGTTCAGAAATTAGTCTGAATTTCTTTCATGACTAGTGATGATGAGCTGAATCTCTGTACTTGTTAACCATTTCTATATCTTCTTTTGTGAAGTATCTGTTCAGAAATTTCTCCTGCTTTTAACTGGGCTGTTTGTCTTATTATTGAGTTGTAAAAATTTGCTATATACTTTGGATACAAGTCATTTACCATATACATCATTTGGAAGTATTTTCTACCCTGGTTCATTATAGTGGAAAATAAAATTTTAAAGGCCATAATCTAAACACTAGGGGCACTCGTTGCTACTCGATTGGTCATTCTACTGAGCCTTCTCAGAAACCTAGAAAAGCTCTGAATTCAGCACATACTGTAAGTCAGAAATTTACAGATCCAAGGAGTTCTCATTTTGGTTCAGCAGTAACGAATCCTACTAATATCCATGAGGACGCGGGTTCAATTCCTGGCCTCACTCAGAGGGCTGGGGATTGGCCATTGCCGTGAGCAGTGGTGTAGGTTGCAGATGTGGCTCGAATCTGGCATTGCTGTGGCTGTGGTATATGTGGTGTGGGCCAGCAGCTATAGTTCTGATTAGCCTGGGAATTTCCATATGCCATGGGTGTGGCCCTTAAAAAAAAAAGAAATCTA